>WBMY01000393.1:35677-81623 GCA_013397315.1 Donacobius atricapilla
CAGCCTGGGCTCGGTGCTGCTCCCTGGGGACCCGGGGACTGGGGGAGGGGGCCAGGGCTATCTCCTTCGGCAGCTTTCTCTCGCTCTCCTCCCCGGGCCGCCGGCAGCTGCCGAGGCTCAGAGACCCGGCCCCGCTCGGCTCGGCTTGGCTAACGCAGTTCCGGCCTTGGCACGGTCGCCCCCCAGCCCGACTCCCAGAGCCGATGGGGCCTGGGCCCGGGCCCCTCAGCCCGGCCTGGCCGTCCTGGTCTGGCCGCGATGTTACCTTATGGCCGGGTCCGTGGAAAGAGAGCGAATCTCCCAAGGTTCCTGTATTTAAGCGGTGTCCCAAGGGGTGTACGCTTTTTACCTGATTGGCCAACTTGGCTGTCAGTTCCGAAACGGATCACCCATTGGTTTTTCTACCATTTATGCCAAACCAATACATGATCCCAAGTCCAACTTTGCTTAGCTTACTTTTTTCCCAGTAACTTCTTCAATAAAATTTCCTACAATAGTGCTTCCTAAGCCTGGTCATATTTCTCTCTAAATCTAGAAAAAAACTAATTAGTTTTAGCAAGCTACATTTCTAGGTTTCTCACTAACATTAAAAGAAAATTAAGTGTATGATATGTTCTTTCTTTGTCTCAAGGGTTGACTAAATTCATAACTTTGGAAAGCATGTTTTTTATCTAAATTAACCACAAATTAGATGAATTCCTTTCTTTAAAAAAAATCTGCTAGATTTAAAAGAAAACAAGAAACGGTTGCTGGAAAGGGATTTTATGGTCTTTGACTTGTAAAAATTTCCCCTGAAATGATTTTGAAATAATGTTACTCTCCTTCTAACAATGAATTACATTTTAGAAGAATATCAGTGATAGGAAAGAGAGGACTCGGTTAACACTTTAAAAGGTTTTTATTGTTTGTTCCAACTTCAGGGGCCAAAAGGAACTGACAGTGTTTTATTTTGTTTTCTATCACCCACCAGACCTCCTCTAGAGGGAGAGTTTATGTCTGCAATCCTCAGTACAAGGAAGGAGTACCTGCCAATGACATTTATTTTCCCAGCTGGCTGGAGACTGCAGAATTTAGCTACTGCGATCTGGTGCCTAAACTGGTCGGAAAAGAGAGAAAATACTGTTAGTTGTGATAGTCTTCGGCTGGAATTGACTCTCTGTTGAAGCCTGAATTTTAAGAGAGAATGTGGCAATTATGAGAGAGCCACTGCAGATTTTAACTACAGAATAGAGGTTCAGTATTTCAGAGAATGTGTTTCCAAGGACCTGCATTTTTACAGAATGATAATTTAAAGAAAAATATTTCAAACAACTGAGTAGACTACAATGAAGTATCTGATAGTTAATTGATGAGATCATAGATAAAAAATAACAATAGAATAACCAGAATATGAAAGGCATCAAAATGTGTGATCATCTTGTCAGAAAAATATCTTGATGGATTTTTTCAGAAACCCCTAATGCTCCTAACTTTAGAGACATCCATCACCACTCAGAAAGGCTGTAAGATATACCCCACTGTGATTTTCATTAAAGTCTATTTTTTTTTGTGCCCATTAAGGCCCTGAAATCTGATAACAAAGGCCTGTAACAAAAGCAATAGGGCCTGTCACAGTCAGGGTTAACATCAGAAAAAAAAAACATGTTTCAGAAAGAATGTGAGAGGAGAATAAATATCCAACTAAATACTGTTCCAAGGATACTTCACAAATAAGGAAAAACTTGAGAAAAATCCAATAAGGACAGTAAAGACAATAAAGAGAAATCAGATAAGCCTTTTTAGAGATAAGCTTATTACCATTCAACCACCATGTATATGAGACATTATGATTCTATACATTGAAAATATAATAATCTTACCATAAAATTCTAGCACTTCTCTAGTGCTGAGGAGACTGAAATTTCTGAATTAAAATAAATTTCCAGGTCACCAGTTTCAAAGGTCCTAATTAATTTATTAGGTATTTCTTTCAGTCCAATCAGTATAGAGCCCACCCCAGAGTCACTAGATGAAAGGGACTACTCTCAGTTGTCCTATCTCTAAAATGACCCTGAGCCAAAGTCCCAAGCAAAAAGAATTTACAGGAAGGTCCTTAAACAAGATGAGAATCCTATTTTGTGTAAAACATACATGTGAGAACATTACTGACAGCCTTTTTTTATCTATCTTCCGAGACTATGGAAGTTGCTTCTAAAATATCTGAGTGTTCTTTAGAGATCTGGATTCTTGGTTGTCCTTGGCTCTCATCTCTGGGTATGTCCTGCTCTCCAGTGCTGCAGAACATGGCCTGGCCCTGGCCCCTGCCCCTGCTGACTGCTCAGCTCCTGTCTCCTGTGCCACAGGGATCTGCGCCATGACAGTAACACTAAGGAAGAGAATTCCTGCTTAGATAATTAGTCAGCTTTTTAAAGAACACTAAAGATTCAAGACCTTTAAAGAACACGAAAGGGAACACATCAGTAATGAGCGACCCAGTGATGTCTGGGTGGGCCCACAGAGGCAAAGAAGGGCTGAGGGAAAGCTAGGCTGCAGATCCAAGAGCTCCATGGCTGGACATAATCACATCTTTAACTGGGATGAACTTCAGCTACCTCCAGCACAGCTCAGACAAGAGCCAAATGCCCCTGAACTAAGCCTACATGGGCCTCCTTGTCCATGGATGAATGGGGCAGAGGCCCCAGGGGAGGCTGGTAAGGCTCTTGAGGTTTACTAGTGCAGTCAAAGACCTGAAAAATATTTTCCTTCCATACCACGTGTTTTCTTAATTTTTCAGTCCTTAACACATTATTTGAATATTCTTGGATATAATTTTGTGTTACGTAGATACTTGTATAGATCCAACATATGACTTGATTTCATTTCAGTGAGAACTCTCTGAAGAAACAACTTTTCAGCTTATGAGGTCTTAAAAGGGTGGTTCACAGTAGGAGATCCATGTAGCAGATGGCTTTCTAAAGGGTGAGATAAATTCAAATAACTTTTATATCACTCAGTATTTTAACCAATGAGACCATAAAATGCAAATTGAAATCAACTTTTATGTTGTTGGTTAATTTTCTACTGATACCAAGCTCTTCTGTGAATTTCACACATCACTCAAAAAAGATTATTTCTAAGTCTATGAACTGGATAGGTTCTACAACACTTTCAGAGATTTTTAAGTCTTAATTTTTAATTCATGTTTTCTCTTAATGCAATTCAAAATTATATAAAGCCAATCAGTGCCTTTTAGAATTATCAGATCTCATTTTCTTTAATTACACTTGTGCAGGCATTGCTAAATTTAGCCCATGAATGTAAGTAAAAGTGAACTGTTATATCTTGTCAATCTTACAGCATCAGTTGTAACACAGATATATGTTTTTAACCACTAGAAATGGTTAAAAATGTGCTCAGAGTGGAGGGATTTTATCTCAACTCCTTTTGAATTTCATTGCAACAAAATAGAGTGTCTTGAGAATATAACTTTGTCATCTTCACCTATTTTGTGATCTATTTCCAGATGGAATAAGTCAAAATTTATAGACCCTTATTGCATTTTGTTTCTGAATGTAAAATAATATACACATATGCAGTCTCACAAATACATGCATGCTCTGATTCAATCTGGTTTTAAACCAAATTGCTCTTTTTGAAGTCTATTTTCTTAGCCTTCTTAGCTGTCCACCACCAAAATTCTGTACTGTAAGGAAAATCCTTTGTGCCTACTTTATTCATATGAATATTTTTATGCAGCTCATACAGCTACTTTTATAAATGTGTTATGCCTTTGTGTTTCTGTAAAGTTCTGATATGCTAAGAATAAGCTGCATGATATTTCTGATGTTCAGCCATAAATCCTCATAAGTTTATTAAGAAATTTGATCTAAAGGAATGATGTGATGGATGGAACTCAGTACAGTGTGGGATTCTATCTTTTTTACTTTACTTAAAGAATTTAATTTTTCTTTTCCTGCTTAAATGCCCTTATTAGTTTATTTGCTTCCCTATGGTGTCTAGGATATTTTTTCCCTCAGTGACTTAAGTTATTCAAACATTTGGATATATTGTGCTTTAATATAAGACTTAATAGAAATGCTATCCAATACAAAACACATGAAATAATTCATATATTCATAAATGTAAATCTGTTTAATTTATTAGCTAAATTAGACAGGAATTTTAGCATGTGATGTCTTAATTAGATTCAGCAATTGTCAGGTGTACTGGTTTGAAAGCAAAACCAGTGAAAGACTCCAAGTCAGAAATACAATTTAATAGGAAGAAAGGAGAAAAAAAAAAAGGTACAATAAAATAAATTCAATAGTGCAATCTGACACCCTGTTACTTAGGGTGGTGGTAGCAGTCCAGATGAAGTGGTCTTGTTGAAGCAGTGACCCCATAGAAAGGTTCGGTAGCTCTTGTCCTCTGAGAATCCAGTAGGTAATGGTCCCCCCTGCTATCCCAGATTATATCCAGGTGGGAAGGCTTGCCTCCTCCCCCTGGGCAGAGCATCTCACAATGGAATGGTGTAATTTTATGGGTTATGCAGTGGGTCCTTGATTGCCCATTAAACAGAGATAACTCCCGGATGGGAGTTGCCCATGAGTCATACAGCAGAGCATGGATGGGCCCATTAACAGAAGATAGTCCGGAGGGTGGGGACAGGGGAAACACTGCCCCACCTGGTTTCAACAGTTCATGAAGATGGTGATAGAATACATACCTTGGGCATATCTTACATTGTAACCTAGGACATCAGGATAGGCATTTCTTACCTCTAGGAGAACTAAAATGACTGTAAATTTGTGGGATTGAATTACTCTGTACACAGCATGACTGAGATAGAGAACTAAAATTCTCTTAAGTTTCCAGGGTAAGCAATACTTAAGACCTTTTTAGTTCCTAGTGCCTTCTGTATTTTAAAGACCAATGCAATTATGTACATTGTTGCTTTGATATTTGGGTACTCCAGAACAAAAGTACCTAAGAATACTTATGACTTGCTAATGAAAATTTCCAGCTGAAAAACATGAGAAATTATTGCAGGGCTTTGCTGCTGTTTGGACCTTATTAAACAAAAGTTAAATACGGAGAGTAACATAAACTTGTCTATGTCATATTTCTTCCATTTTTAATATGACAAACCAACACACTGATATTCAGTTCCTGAACATGTAATTCTTATCAGGCTTGTTCAGGCACATTGCCTCTGAAGACCAGACATTATCTGTAGAAGGCAAAACACAGAATTACTGGAAGCTTGGAAAGCCTACATGAACTTAGTGTCATATAAACAAAAAACATAGCAGTGTCACAGCAACAGTTATCTGTTGGAGTTATGAAAGGTATGAGCATTTGAAAAACAACTGGATTAATAAACAAGTAGAAGTTTAATTAGTATATAGTAAAAAGATTTTTCTGGGTTTGATTATATAATCACTTCAGTCTTGATTACATATTTGTATAGATTGTACTTTATTAATCAGTATAAGACTGTTTAGAAAAGAATTAGTTTCTAATTTTACAAATTAGATATACTTCATAATTTAATATGCATAAGGATCATCACTGCATACTGAAACTCTTGCAAACAGAGGATTACAGGATTAATCATTTTAAGAGTCTGTAGAAGATATTTGAGAGAGCTAATATCACATTCCTATAAAAGGAATGGTTCATTTAAATGGAGGAGAGAATGGAGTTTTGGTGCATATGTAACTTTGTGCAACAAGTCTATCCTGGGAGGACAGTGATACCCTTAAAAACTCTAGTTTAATATAATTCTTATTGGCATAATTGATTATTTACAGAAATACAACATATATCAATTATAAGTAAGAGTATCACAAAATGAAGAAAAATATCTTGTGTACGAATGTCCATAAATGTCCAGATGTAATGGGCAAATTTTTTGCTGCTGTTTCAAAGCTGTTCTCTAATTATAGGAAGAGGTCTCTTTGCAGCTTTTGTAATACTAACTGTAGCTGAAGAGTGGTATGTCGCCCTGATTTTTTCAGCCTTCTCTTCTGTTTCACAGTTTCATGTTCTGAGTTCTTTCTCACGCTCTAGTCTGTAAACACCAGCAAATATTTATCATAACTTCAAGGTCGTTTTCATTCTTTGTCTAAAAATATAGACAGCTGATGGGCAATTGTCTTGACCGATGGGATGGGGAGAGGTATCAACCTTCTCCCCCAATCCCTGGCCTTTGTAAAAATACTATATATTGGAGTCAGACTTTTAAATAAACGTAGTTTTTAGTTCATGCCTTCTAATCAAAGTGTAAGTATGTGTTTGTGTGTGTGTGACAAACTGTGTCAGTGGTATTTTCTGTCTAGCAAAAAAAAAAAAAAAAAAAACAAACCGCACAACCAAACAAACAACCAACCAAACAACAACAAAAAAATCCAACAACAAAAATGTGGGTGCAGTGAATGAGAGTTTCTTGTAGGAATTTACTCAGGCTTTTATTCTTGCCCATAAACCCCTGAGCAAGGAGATGCTTCATTTGACAATTTTATTTAAGTTTTTGCATAGTACCTAAAGCAATCAGTCAAAGATGCCTTTTGTTGTCCTTTGAGACAGAAAATTGGATATATAACCACCTATTAACCTTTAGAAAGGGAAGAAAGGTTGTGGTTATTGCTGTTTATTTTCCTGTTCTTTCAGAAAATGCACAGAAAAGTGGTCTTAGGTTAATCATTGTTAGAGGAGAAGATTCTGAATTTATTGTCCTTCCATTGAAAACAAAAGCTGTGTCAACTTACTGGAAAAAAATAAGTCAATGTTTCTTAAGAGATGAACCTGCTGCCAGTTTTATGTAAAATCAAAGTGCTGACATTAAAATGCATCTTGAGAAATTGATTGGAAGTAACCGTTTTAGGCAAACATAGATTCAGCAGAATTACTGTACTGATTAGTGATACTAGAACTATTAGTAAAAAGACAATTGTTGAAAGTGCTCACACCAATCTTCGATCATTTGCCCCAGATGGAGCATTCACTTGTGGCTGACCCAGTTCATGGATGAAATTCAAGTCATCCTAAAGACTGCACTGTCTTTTTGGACCTTTGAACACGATGTTTGGTACCATGAATGCTATTACAGGAGGAATGTAGAGCAAGTCCAGAGGAGGACAGCAAAATGATCAGAGGGATGGATCACCTCTGCTATGAGGAAAGGCTGAGAGAATTTCGATTGTTCAGTCTGGAAAAGAGAAGGCTCTGGGGTGACCTAATTTCAGCCTTCCAGTACAACAAGGGAGCCAACAAGGAAGCACCTGGAGTGACAGGACAAGGGAGAATGGTTTCAAACTGAAAGATTTAGATTGGATAATGGGAAAAAAAATATTTGCTGTGAGGATGGTGACGCACAGACGAATGTTGCCCAGAGAAGCTGTAGAAGCCCCATCAACAGAAGTATTCAAGTCCGGTTTGGATGGAGCTCTGAGCAACCTGGTATAATAGAAGGTGTCCCTGCCCACAGCAGAGGGATGGAACTGGATGATCTTTAAGGCCTCTTCCAACCCAGGCCATTCTATAATTCTGTGATATATCAAAACAGCAATGTAGAAAGCCAGAGTCATACAATAGAAGAGAGACGTCTATGTAAAATTTTTCATGGAAAAAAGACCAAAATTACTAGAGGATAGAAAAGAGGCCAAGGTAAATACAAACTTCAATGAAAATTCAAGAGCTTCAGTTTTGGTGAGGAAAATGCACAGTGCAGTGAGAAGTGAAAGCATATCTGGTGATATTAGGATGCGAATAGATGGTATTTCCTTTTTTTTTTTTGTATGCGTACATGAAAGGGGAAAACAAATGAAAAAATATAAGATACATATTGTTATTAACAAATCCTATAGTATGATAAAACTTTAAAATAGGGTCCAGAAGAAGAAAATAAACTGTGTTCAACCCATTTACAGTGGAAAGCACAACCAAAGTGAGTCCAAGGGCCAGGTAAACGTTAGCTAACTCATTAGAGCAAGCAGAGAAAATTAACTATACTGTAAATCTCCATTAAATGACTGAGGTCCACTCACAGGATTATTTAGCCAGAAAAAGCTACCACTATTTTCTGTAGATATTTTATAGAAGTATTAAAAACACTTATAATATTGGACCTTGCACAGCTAAAGGAAAAATGGAAAGAAGGAGGGCTATAGATTAGCCACAGAATTTTGTCTTTAGAGTATGGAAGAGAATAAGGGTATCTTCATTATTCAAGTAGAAATAAACTCATATAATCCTATGAATATTTATTACATCCACAGTATTACTAATTTTGACCAAATAAGTAAAGTGGAATGTGCCCCTTATTTGTGAGAGAACTTCTCAACAGATTGCCATAAGAATCTGTAAAGGTTCATATCTTGGATAGCGAAGATATTTCCAGTTTCTGGTTGCTAGTTTGCACCTCTTGCCATTTTGTTATTTGTTTGATATATCAAAGACTTTAAGAGAAACATCCCTGTATTTCATTATGACTTACTTGCTAAGCCTATGTTTTAGTATCATCACCCTGTCAGTTCTGTCCATTTCTTTTTCTAAATACTTCTAGAGCATTGCATGGAAACCTCTTTACAGTTGGAATAGGTTAATTAATACCAACCATATCCTCTGACCTTATGCATAATAACTATGGCTTATTTTTTAATGAAATGCTATTTAGTGCAGATGTCAATATGCAGCCTACATATATTTTTTTTTTTTAACTTATGTCAAATACTTTTTATGATGTGTAACTTTGCAAGAGCAAAGGGTATACAGTGTCTCTTAGAAGTCAGTTCCTAATAATGTAAATGTGTGGCTGTGTTTGTAATGTGTGTGCGTGTGTGTATGTAGTCTGTACAAAACTAACATTAAAAAAGATAAACTGTTTATACTGTCCCTCAAAACTGTCATTTAGAAGTTATTCATCATCAAATAAATTTTGTCCTCTTGAACTCGGAAAGAAAAGATGATTCCAAACACTTTTCAAAAGTTCTATAATTACTTTCATGTTATTTCTATATTATAACCGTCATGACCCTCTCAAACTGATCTGCTGCCAGTTTTATTTCATCTTTGATTTTTTAGATTGCTAACAATTATGTTATTCTGCAGAATTCTGTTTTGTTCTGATTGATAACAAGAAACATTCTTTGCCTGGACAATATTAAAAATTACTTTGTGTGTTGTGTACCATGTTCATAAAAAGAATGGAAATCAGATATTATGATTCTTACTAAAAGTGACATAAAAGTTGTTTTATTAATGATTACAATTTTTACTAACAAGCAACAATAAAAAAAATAAATCTGATTTAAATCTTCTTTTTCCCTCGGGAAAATTAAAGGCATTATCCAGTATGGGAGGGCTTCAGAACCTTTGGTCATATACAGAAGACATGACACAAAACAACAGCATAGAACCTTGCTTGCAGACATATGAAACCAGGAAACACTAAAGTCAGAAAAAAATTTTTTTTTGTAAAATTTCTTTCTATATTTTTTGGAAATTCTTGTAAAACACCAGAAAATTAATCTGTTATGTTTAGTTGAGCGTATCTGTTGTGGTCATTATTCTTGCAGAGGTAAATGGGCATTAGTGAATTCTGTTATTTTACCACAAAACATATATTGTTCTTGGTGGACCCCTGTCATGAAAGCAGCAGTGCAGAAGGTGTCTGTTTCCTCAGAGTGTACTTAAAATTGCTGTGGTAATGTTGAACTGATTTTGATGTCTGACTGTGGAAGATGAGGAAATACGTCACAGGTGAACTGACTGCTCCTGTTGGGATCACTTCCAAGTTTACCTTTTCTTTGCCTTTAATTTATTTTTAGGATCTTATAAAGTGCTTGCAATGAAGAACAGATGATATTACATAGAAAAAGTGACTATGTTTCTATTAACAACAACTTAAAAAAAAAAAAAAAGACCCAACCCCTCCCCAAGCTTTATATACCTTTTTGCATTGGTATTGCTCTTCAATATAAAGCCAATGGAAACTAATGGAATTACTTGTGGACTTGTGGACTGAGATTTTAAATAAAACCCAGAAAAGTAAAGATAAGACCCCCCGAATAGCATACTATAGCATACTATAAAGAAAAAAAAAAAGGAAAAAGAAAGGCCTTAAAACTAAATATTCAGAAAAAAACATGAGCTATTATTCAAAAACTGATAAAAGATGCAAGTATTCTTTTATTAGGCATAGACAGCAAAAAATAGTAAAACAAAATTAACACTATAAAATTATTAAAATATAGTTTAACTAAATTATTCTCTATTATTTACTTCAAATATTTTTATATTTCAAATGCCTACTGAAATTCTCCATTAAATTCACAACTAAATAACTAGTCAACAGAATTTAAATTTTCTTTTTCTTACCACCTCCTTCCAAGTTAAAGTCACATTTTATTTTTTTGTTTTTCCTCATAAGCTGTGCCTCCCCAATCTTCTCTTTTTGCTCAAAACTTCATTTAATATGTTCATTTTTTGCTTCATAGCAATGATCACATGTGCGTGCTGAGTTTTATCATGGCTCTTTAAAGACACCACTGTGTCATTCCACTGTGCAGTTTACCTAAAAAAGCAAATCACAGAAAAGCTGATCCTATCTCCAGCCTCTTTCTTATACCTCTATTTGCTTTATTGCTTTGCAAATATTACATGATGTTAACTACAAGTCATTTTTACTCTTTTGAGAGTTGTGTTTTCATTGAATATTGGCAAGACAACTCAAAAAATGAGCAAATTAAGTAATAATACTGATGTTTAATTACATATCTAATTCAAATAGAAATTAATTTACAGTTTTGAAATTCATCTTGCCAGCCTTAAAAAAACAAGCAACCCAAAATCAACAGAACAAAACAACCCCCCTGCCAAAACCCTTAATTAAAAAAAAAAGGCAAAACAAAATATGACTGAAAATTTCTTCCATTTTTTGTCCTGATTTACACAAAGTATAAGCAGTACTTTATACTTGAAACAGAAGTCCATACTGGGTAACAGAAATCTACAAAATCCCAAAAGCTTCATAAATGCTTCTTTGGTAGGTTTTTTGCTTCATTTTCTCCTTTTTTCTTGGGAATATCCTAGTGTATCAGCCTTACCTTACTTACATTGCAGGATACAATGCCATCCTGAACTAGATTGGATTACAATGGTCACTTAGAAAAAACCCTCTTGTTTCAGTTGTGCTGGAAAAAAAATACAACAGGTTGGTTGGAATAGATGACTTTAAAGGTCACTTCCAAGCCAAACCACTCAACGATTTTATGTTTAGTGGAGAAGCCAAAGGCAGAGAAATGAAAGGTTTTTGTAGCTCTGGCTGAATGGAGATAATTTTCCCCATTACAGCCCTCACTGTGCTGGGCTTTGTGTCTGTAGGTAGAAAGGTGTTGAGAACACACAAGGTTTTTGGCTGCTGCTGGCAGGGCTGCAGTTAAGACCATCTCCCCAGCACTCCCCCTCACTCACACCACTAGGCTGGCTGTGAGCAAGATCTTGGGAGGCAATTTAGCCAGGACATCTGGCCAAAACTGGCCCAAGAGATATGCCATACCATATGAAGCCTGTTTGGCAATAAAAGCAAAGGGAAAGCAGGAGGGAAGAGGGGGGCATTTGTTATTTACAACGTTTGCATTCCAAAACTACTCTGTGTGATGAAGCCCTGCTTCCTGGAAAGTGTCTGGTCATTGCCTGCTGGTGGAGAGAATAAAAGCTTTTGTCTCACTTTTCTTCCACGTGAGTATCTTTTTGTTTGCTTTATTCAATTTATTCCTCTTGGTCAATGAAGGCTTTCCCATCTTATTTTCTCCTCCACCCTGTCCTGCTGAAGAGGAAAGTGGTATAGTGGCTCAGTGAGCATGGGCTGTCCAACCAAGCTCAATCCACTACAAGGCAGGATCAAGATGACTCATGGAGGAAAAATCATGGGAAAATAGATGGATTAGGCAACCAAAGGGTCTGGCTGTGAGTAAGCAGATGCTGGTTAACCCACTCTTGTGGCTATGCCCTGTGCCTGATCAGTGCAGTCTGCAGTTCAGTGCATTAAACTCCATTTCTAAGGATTTCCCTGAGTGAGAAGCTTTCTATTCTGTGTGTACTGTATGGCAGTGTGGGTGCCGCTGACTGGAGCTGGGCTGTGGGTCACAGTGTCCCAGATGTGTGTGATGCTGGTAACTGCAATGGCCAGAGCTGTGTCTGTGTGTTTACGAGTCATTATCAAGCCAGGATAGCTGGGGCAAAAGGCAAGTGTCATAGGAGACAGCTGTGTGTGTCCCTGGGAAAGAGAAGAAGCCAGAAGGAATGAGCTACTAAGTGGACAAAGAATTCCAGGCTGTCTCCAGAGAGGTTATGGAGTCTGGGTTTGACAGAAACCTGTTGTATGCCTCTCTGCACAGGAAAGGAGCAGAGACAAGAGAATTCAGGGCCAGTCACTGTGTGCACTGAGTGTCTAAGCTGTTATGGGAGGAATCCTCACTGTGCCTGCGCCTGTGCTTATGTTGGTCTGTGTCTGTGTCTGTCTGTTTGCAAACAGGGTCTGCACCAGCAGCCAGAGCTGGGCTGCAGGATTCTGGAGGTTTATATTTTCTGCTGACACCTATTAGGTGTACTAGGGATACTGTATAGACCATGTGTGTAAGTCCAGCTACAGGAGGAAACCCTGTTATACACATGAATGTATTTCCAACTAAATGAATTTCATCCTGATCAGAGAAGGGCACAGGATGAGGCGTTGTGCTTCTTCCAAGAACTGTGTTTTCTCTCTGTGGTCGTCTGTGTGGCAAGCCATGTACATGTGTGTTTTATGTGTATGCCAGAGAGAGATGCTCTATCTGGAATTGAAATTCTATCTGAAATTGCCTTCTTCCAAGCAACCCATATTCAAATCTCACCAGTGAGGATATGTTGCTCAGCAGTCTGGAAATCTAAGAAGGAGTCTCTCTCAAGCTCCCTTCTTTTGTAGATATGCCTCCATAAGGGAAATTAATTTTGAAAGTCATCACAAGTACAAAATATGGGTACACAAATAAGTAGCCTGCTTGTTAAACACTCCTGTGGGACACCTGCATTTTGACTGTCATGATGATGCTATGTTCTGCAGGATCTGGTTGTTCAGTAGTGCCTGTATACTTCTGCTGACGTACTAACTGAAAGAAAAGTCCTTGTGAAAAAAATCCTTGCAAATTTTGGGTGTCACTTTTAAGGACCTGCTTAGAATATAATTGTATGGGCAAGTAATTTTTTTTCCAGTTTGGCCTGTGAAAATATTGAAAAATCTCAAAACTTCACCAGGGAGGTGGTATAGACTTAAGGGAAGGGTTGCAAACCAAACATTTCCAGAATTCTGTCCACTGTAAAATTTGGATTTGGATTTCAGTGTAAAATTTGGATTTTACACTGAAATCCTGTGCAAGGATGTGGTCCAAGACATGCTGGAGGCAAGTCACTGAGGTCTTCACTAGAAGGAGCTGATGCTGGTGGGCTCATTTCTCAGTTGTGGGAGTTGTCTTGGATTTCTTTTTATACATTTTCCCATCCTCACCTGCTAACTTCCTCCTGCTCCCAAGGAAGAGAAGAAAGCTGCCAGTAGAGATCCCCAGAATCCCTGGGGGTTGTTTGTCCAGCTGGGACTGCCCAGGGCTGTCAGTCGCTTCCCCACTGGGAGTCACCACAGCTTGACAGCTGTCCCTGGCAGTGGCAAAACCATATTTACAAGTCTATAAGCTGCTCTGGGTTTAGGTTATAAGCTGGTTTGAGGCACAAAATGGTTTTTATATCACCTTTCAACTAACTTATATCAAAGTTCATACAGCATTGAAATATATTTGCATTGCTTACCTGTATGTGGTTTTAAAAGCTTTCAAATCCTCTCAAAATAGCAAATCTATTTATCTGAAAATTATTTAGTCTTCTTTAGGGGTATAAAATGACATGTAAAAGATTACAATGGTGTTGTAGTTCCTAGAAACTGTTTTGGTTTGGGTATTGTGTCTTGAACTGCTAATAAATTAGCTGCCCATTGTTCTATGATGATAATAGTTCAAGTCAGCCCACGTTATGTTAAATAGGCACCTGAAACAATACCAGGGAGACAAATGGAGTCACACTGATTCGGCATTAGAACATGGGCCAAGTATACAAAAAAGATCAGTTGCAAGAATTTAGCGCCTTTCTAACAGTGAGCATAAAATTTACAGGGTCAGTAACTATGTTTTTGTATGTGCACTTCATATGATATAAACCTACTTACCACATCAAGTTTTAATATCATCTAATATTAATTGTACTGTCAGAACTATAGAACATAAGTACAGCTAATGCCTCAAATTTGAAGTTTTAGGGAAGATCTGAAGTATGTAAAAAAAAAAACAACTCACAGGGAAGAATAATACAGCAAGTAAAATCCAAACAAATATTACTGGTTTAATATATTTGCATTAAAAATATGTTATCATCATTTTAAAATTAAGAAAGAAAGATCTTTGTCAGCAGCAGTATTTGGAATATCTCACAGAGAGGCATTTGATTTGGCAGGAGACAAATGGACATGAGTATTGTAGTTCTTACTGATCCAAGACAAAGATTTCTGGCTGCAGGCAGAGCAGTCCATTGGTAATTTCACACCATGCTGTGTTTACACATAAATTTCTAGCTTTGCCTCCTTTGACTGTTTTATGAGAATTCTTCCGTGTTCTAGCTCACAAATATACATCAAACCAATACACTGAAAAAAGTCAGACTACGCAAACTGATTGTGATATTGCCTTTTATTACTCCAAAGAATAGACACAAATCGTGCAAACACAGGGACTCTTGAAGCTTCCACCATCAGCCAGATGGCTGCATTTCTGTTATTCACTCATCTCTCCTAAAGCACATGCCATCTCAGAGGCTCAAAGATTCAAGCATTATTCAGGAAATTGTGCATGTCTTGTGGGTGCTTGAGGTTTCTTTGCAGTCTCCCCAAAATAGCTCAAAACATAACCCAGACTTATGTCAAAGTTAAGTAGCAAATTAAATAGTGAAATAGTAATAGGAAAATTATTTGGGCCATCTGAAATGAACTGAAAGTATTTATCTTACTGAACAACATTACATGTTTGTTACTATAGAGGCTGAACACACATTTGTGTCAAGGGTGTTATCTCCGTTCAAAACTAAATAAATGTATTTTGAATAAAGATACACTACTACTTGCTATAAAAATTATTTCTAAGGGATAAAAAAGACAAAATCATCAGTTACAACATTATACTTTGTACATTCGATAGGAAGATACATTCTGGACTGCTAGGTCGGCTTGGACTGCATTTATTTAATTTTGGGTTTCTCTGCCTCTGAACCTGTTTCTGAAGGAACTGTCACCATCTGTCTCTGCATTCAGGCCCCTCGTTATCCGCAGTAGATATGAAGTTCACACACAGAGATAACAGGAGTGGCTGCAGCTCTAACACAGAGCTCACCCAGGATGATGCTGTGAGAACCCAAATTTATTCAACAGCTCCACCACGTGGTTTTGCAGCACCAGGCCTGAAACTCACCCATAAAAATGATTGAATGGCTAAAAACCACGTTTGTATTTTGAAACTGATGTCTTACTAACAGAGGAATCGAAGCTACTGCATGTGAGTTGTTCATTTTAAAGAAAAAGTAATGCCAGTGTCTACATAGCAATATGTTGACTGTTATAAATTTTCGGTAATTACTCACCCATCTTGAGGACTTAGTAATCCTGAACTTCCAATAAACAATATATCTTTTTAAAGGTTTAAGGACATTACACAGAAGGGTTCATAAAGTACTCTGAAAAGAAGTTTTAGGAATAAATTTATCATCACCATCCCATTAGCTCTATGTCACATTTTCTGGTTAAAATTATATAGGAGAGTAATAAGAGTAATGCTTTTCTTAAACAATGGCCTCTACTTCAGTAATGTTATTAAGAAGTGCCTTTTTAAAGTCACAGTATATTTGTTGGTACTGCTTTAAATTACTTTTTTTAATCTCCTGAGATGACAATCACAAGAAAATATTAGGTACATATCTATGAAAATAGAATTATTTTTAAGATATAGGAAGACCTATTACATTTCACACAGACCACAGTCCACATGGGAAGCATTCAAATATTCTGTCCCATATCACAAGACCATCCTGGATCCTGGATACAAAGGGGCCTTAGAGATTAATCAACCCCTTGCCATGAGCAGGGACACCTTCCACTAGACCAAGTTGCTCAGAATTCCATACAACCTAGTCTTGAACACTTCCAGGGAAGTTAGGGTCAGCCACAATTTCCCAGTGCCCCACCACCCTCACAGGGAAGAATTTCTTCCTAGTATCTGATCTACTCTCTGTACCCCCTGTCCTGTCACTCCAGACCCCTGTAAATAGTCTCTCTCCATCTTTCCTGTGGGCTTCCTTCAGGTAATGAAAGGTCACAATTAGGTCACCCCATAACCTTCCCTTTTCCAGGCTGAACAGCCCCAGTTCTCTCAGCCTTTCCTCGCAGCAGAGCTGCCCCATCCCTCTGATGCCCTTGGTGCCTCCCCTGGGCTGGCTCCAGCAGGTCCCTGTCCTTGCTGTGCTGGGCCCCCAGAGCTGGGTGCAGCACTCCAGTAAGATGTAAGGCAGCAGCAACAACATCATCTCTCAAAGGGGGTAGAAGTGAAGCAGGAGACTTAATGTAGTAACAATGTCTGGAATAAAAGTCATTGAAGGTTTTAAATAAGCAAAGGCACCCTTTGCAGTAGATCCTGTGCTGTTTGATAGACAATGTGAGGAAGGGGATAAGCTAACAGGAGGCAGGATGTACTCTGGACCCTGTTGCAGTTACCGATACAGTGAGAATCATTAAAATGTAGGTATTGAGTGGGATCTGTACAGAGCTGTGACACGACCACTTTGTGCAGGAAAAAGTATGACCAAATGACTTTTAAGTGTTAAAAAATCCAATAATTCTATTTGTTTCCTTTCTTAAATGTGTTACGCCAGATAATAGGCCAGTTAATAAATCATATTATATCTAATGTCGCACTGTAATCTCTCAGCTGCATGGTGTATCCCTTGGTAAACAGCCAGGAAAGAGTTGCAAGCATGGCTAGATGGAAAGCAGCTTAATCTAAATCCTGCTGCTATGACACTGCCTATTACGGTTCAGAAAGGCCACTGTTTTGTGTGTGAGAATCCACCTAGCCCAGCTTTCTGATGTTGCTAAATGGAAAGAAAGGTGAGAATGCATAAATACATACAGCACCATCTAATTATTGCCCAATTAAAAGAGATGGTAGAACCAGGTGCACTACTTGCTTGTGCTCTATGGTAAGTATTACTAAACCAGAAATATCCTCAAAGCACAGCATGGGGCTAAATAAAATGGTTGCTCATATACAAACAACAAAGAGCATCAAAATAAATTGCCAAATGTGGTTTATGTTAAACACCACCCACCCCAAAAAGGCTTTAAAATGAAGTTCTTCAACCACTGAACAGCATTGACTTGATCCATGAAGAGATACTGTTACAGAATCCATTAAATTCTTAAACAGCACAGTGTGGCATATGAATGGATTTTTCCTAAACCCCAGGCAGTTCTATTTGTAAAAAATGATAGAAACAGTTCTTAGTCCTCTTCTGTAGATTGTGCATGAAGAAGTCAAAGATGTGTCAGACACAATTAATAGAAAAATGAATTAAATTTATTTGATAAAATAAATTGAATTTTGCTGTTCATGGTTTTGGTTTTTTTTATGAGAAAAAATATGTTATGCTGGAATTAAAATACCTGTTGTCTGCTGACAAAGTAGAAGTGTCCTTATATAATTGATTTTTTCATTTACCATAAGTCTAGAGTAATTCCAAATCACGAGAACTTGTGATAAGCTTGTACTATTAAATTGTGATTTTAGATTAAAAATAATAAATAAATAAACTGTCATGTTTATAAAATTCACAGATAAAACTCCTGCAGGTAGCTAGCAGGTATAATTAAACACTGTGGGGAAAAAAGAATTATTTTGTAAAAAGTGTAAAGCACCGCCCTTTATATACAGTTAAAGAGAAGGGACAGAACACTAACCTGACAAGGAACAGGACAGCAGAGAGCAGACACACAACAAGACTTTAGGCAGAAAAATACATTCACCATCTATGAAAGTTTCAACCCAGAAAATCCTGTGTTACTAACAGCAGAAAGCTGGGGGAAAAGAAACAGTACCTTCGTGGTTTAACTCTGCAGGCAGCTGAGAACCCTGTACTCACTCCCCACAGTGTGAGTGGGAGAGAATCAGGAAAATAAGGTAACCAGGGCAGAAAAGGAAGGGAAAATAATAATAATGCTAAAGGAATATACGAACCAAGCGGTGCACAACACAACTGCTCCCCACTGGGCAATCGATGCCCAGCCCTTCCCCATGCAGTGAGCTGCCACCCCCCTGCCAGTTTCTCCAGATTTATTTCTTGGCATGGTGCAATGTGGTATGAGCATATCCCTTTGGACTGTATGGCTCTGCTTCCTCCCAGCTTTTTCTTTTTTATGACAAAATCAGCTTCCAGAAGAATTTGGACTTTCTCTTTTTCAAAAACATCTGGTATGTTGCCACATGCAGTGATGTAAATCAGGTGTTCTTGATGTTCAACCTGTTCCACTGAAGACTGAATTGTTCCATGGGAGGTGATAGGGCTGTGTCCACCCCGGGGCAGTCAGCTGAAGGTATAATACCCTTTTGAGTCCTTGAAGCACCCTCTCCTGAGGGAGTGTCTGCCAGACATACACAGTCTCTGGGTCAGTCACTATAGGATGTTTCAGCCATTCATTTGTGCTCAGGCTAACTTTAATCTCCAACAGAGTCTGCTGTTCCTGTCATTTCAGAAATACCATTGGGTTCTCCCTCTGCACAGCTTGATCTCCTTAGTGTTGACTCGAGCCTTATGTTCCTGTGTGTCTAATGTGCCAGGCCCCTGGATCCACACAGTCCAGGAAACACAGTTTCCCTCTTTCTCAGTTGACTGAAGCAGGACCCCTCTAGTCCTGGTCATAAAATTTGTTACTCACTTCTTATAAACACAAATAAGAAGTCCCTTTATTAAGATCAGAAGTAAAATCAGCTCTTCTGCTTTGGGAAATTGTCCGCAGAGAATTGTCCACAGGGATCTGAAGCAGCAATTTTCCTGGGAGAGCTCCCTTTTGTGATTATTTTTGTTTGCAACTCACATACCGGTGACTCTAGGATAGAGTTAGGTTTTCCACCCCGCTTCCTCATCTTCTCTTTGTGGTCACACAGGTAAAACCACAGGCTCAGTAGGCCTGGGCCAGGTCTCAGCATTTTGCAGAAATTTATGTGCCTCTGGAATTGTTGTTTTCTTCCAGATTCTGCATTCGTTCAGGGGCGACATTTCAAAACACTGGAGGTTCCCACTGTTGTAAAAACTTGTCCATACTGTACCACACCTCCTGACATTTATAATTATCCAGCCTCGGGGCAGATCTCTGGATGTTATTGCTGAACCTTAGACAAGACCTGATACACATTCAAGAGACATAACAATAGGAACATCCCAAGGGTATTCAAAATTCTCAATAGAGAATTTATTTTAACTAGCTTGAAGGAGAAGGGGGAGAAGAAGAAGCAGCAGGAAGTGTTCCTCCTTGTCTCCCCTATAAACTGGTTCCTGAAGCAGAGGGATGGCATCAATGCTGAGTACAAATACCAGGTTAGTCTCATGACTTGTAATTTCATCACACCCTTAAGCCAGTGTCACACACACAGTACCACAAAATGATAACCCTGATCTAGCCCCTGGAGGTGAGAAAAAGTAAAGTCTTACATAACATGATTCTGAGAACAAGCACAACTCTGGGAGCAAATAAATCAACATCATGACTACAGACTTTGAAACTAATATAATGAATGCTTATATCAAATTGGTTCTCACATGATGTGGCTAGATCTGTCATTATCTCTACCCTTTGTGCCCCATGTTGGGTGTCAAAGAGGGCTGTCATGTTTAAACACTACACAGACATTTGTTCACTCTCCCCGGGGGGATAGAGCAGAGAACAGGAATAACACAATCTCATGGGTTGTGCTAAAGACAGTTAAGAAAGGGAAAATAACAGTAATGATAAAACAATAGACAAATGAATTGATGTCCAGTGAAATGAATCACTGCCTGCTGACCAATGCCCGGTCTGTCTCCAGGCAGTGAGTCAGCACCCCCAGCCAGCTTTCTGCTGTGTTAGCATTCGGCATGCTGCCATATGGTCTGGGATAACCCTTGGGTCACTTGGGATCAACTGACCCAGCTGTGTCCCCTCACAGTTCCTTGTGAACCCCCTGCCCACCTGATGTCCTATGTGGGGGTTCACAAAATAAAATGTCCTTGACTTGGGGTAGACTCTGTTCCTCAACAACAAGAGCCTCGAGGTGTTATAAAATCATTCTCATCTTAAATCAAAGCCACTGCACTACTGCAGACCCTAGGAAGAAAACAATGATATCCAAATTGAAAACAGGACAAGACTGTTGTAAAGATTTTTTTTTTAATATTCTTTTATTTTTATCCATTTTAATTAGCAATTTTCTTTCAACAAGTCAATTTCTTTAGCTTCTGCTTATATAAAGATAGATTTTCAGATTACAAATATTGGGGAGAGAGGTTAGTGTGTGGGCTCAATATTTCTGAGCTTGAATTTTAGCTTGCTAACTATTGCTAGCTCCTTTCCCAAGGGAAAGATGTCAATAGTTTCTCTTTTCAAAACATCTCTCTCTGTTTCTCAAAACAGGTTAAATGAACAGTGTTCCCTTTCCCATAACAACTGTCCCCAGGTGTTGTTTCCTATTACTTAACCAATGGAGAGAAGTGTCAGTCCCATGGACCAATAATTGACCTTTTTTAGTGCAGCATGTTATAAAATAAAGTGTTGGAATAGTAAATAAAGCCTTTTTTCTCTTCTGACAACTATATGGAGTCAATCTATTTCGTGTCCTACTGTAACAGGGGGTGCACTGCTTTAAGGGAAAAATGTCAGTTGATCCACATTTGAAAAGCAGACTCAACTTAGGGTCCTGTCACCCCTTAACCTAAAATATATAGAGCTATGGCTTTTTAAGAAGCATATGCAAATATCATCTATTTACTTTAAATGCATTGTTTTTGTGAACTCTGTCATTAAAAAAAAAAAAAGCCTCCAGGCAAATCTAGAAAAGTATATCATTGTGCATGCAGAAAATAAAGTGTATTATTTACAAAAACAACAGTGTTATAGGAAAAAATGGGAATAAACAGGTTGTACTGTTGCAGTTCAATCTGTCTCACATTCCAAAGGTAAAGCATCATCAATATTAGTAAGAAAGAAAAAAAAATCATGACCTCTTAACCTGAGAGGCTTCACTATTACAAGTTAAGCTGTGAATTGATCAGTTATCAGATGCCTGTTAACCCAGCAAAACACCAATTATCCAATTTATAACCCCAGATGGGACAATTAGGCAAAAATGCTTTGAAAATCATATGATAAAAGGTCAAGCTAATACATTGAAAGAATCCATATGGGCTTTATCTCAACAAGGAATGATTCTTATAAGACTACAAACAATCTGCTGAGGTCACTCATGATTCAATTCCAAGTTTACTCACAAATTAAGCATGAAAATGACCTTAGCTTTATGTATCATTTAAAGTGGATTTTTCTCTCCTAACAGACAGTCTGCTGTCAGCTACATCATGTAACAGAACGCTTACTTTTTTCCAGAATTCTAGTATGTATGCAATGTGAGACTATGTAAACTGATGTAAAGTTGGATTTTTAAACAAAATTCTAGTATAAAATGCCCAGTGATGTGGAACTATAACGTCCATAACAAAAGGGTATACCAGAAATTAGCCAGCTACAGACTATATTTGTGCCTCCACATATACAAACTTATTTCATTTTCAAAATTGAGATTAGTTCTCAGCTTATCGCCAGCTTCAAATGAAAGGCTGTAGATATATCTTTATTGAAAAGAGACAAAACAAGTGAAAGAAAACAAATTTCTCCTTGTCCTTCCATCAGAATTCATAATATACTCCAGGAATTGAACTGCGAAGCAGAGTCAAAGGGATTGATAACAATGAGCTGATAGAGAGAGAAAAAACCCCAACAAAAACAAACAAACAGATGAGTAAATATAATGAAAGTATTAAAATACTCTGTGCCAAAATTGATGATTATATCAGAGAATACTAATGAAATCAGCTGAAGTGTAAAAAAACCACAAAAATCATACAGAGCAGATGGGGTGTGTAAGCAAATACTTGGCTTCTGAGAATACTTGTGAAGCATGTGATGGTGGGGTGCTGCAATATGTCATTGAGGTTATTGAAGGTTGCAGAGGCTTATGTGAAACACTAGACATTGTTAGAAAAAGGATTGGCGAAATACCATTACCAGCAAAGTACTGAAAAAATGCTACTCTACCTGGAGCTTTTACCCATCACAGGGGAATTCAGTCTCACTCCCAAAACTGCACCTTTCAGAGACATAGAATTTCAAAATTAATGGCAAAGCAAGGTGTGCAGAGCAGGGAGGCTACAGTTCCCTTTGCAAGGTTTCTATCCTATGACACAACACTCCCACACGGTGTGCAGAACACAAACATGTCCCCACAGCCCAGCTGCTAGCACGGGAAAAAGTGCACTCACTTCCAACACTCCCACCTGTGTGCCAGCAATCTCTAGGGCTGGCTGGATGGCTTTCACTCTTGCAAAGTGACTGACTCACCATCTCCTCCGGTGGCTTCAAGGACGCAGCAAACCACTTGGGTTTTTCCTCCCCTAACACTTAACATCTTTGACAATCACCTTGTTGACAATGTCACATCAGCCAATCTCCTGGAACAGCACACACAAGGAAGGTGTGAGCAGAGGAGTGTGTGTAAGCAATCCACAGTCTGTTTTGTGAAAAGAATGAGGTCATGCAATGTCCCAGGGACAAAAGCATAAAGTTAGTATCAGAATTGTTTATGCTATTGTCCTGAAATTTTCAATTAATTTTTATGAATTTCAGGAGTAGAAATTATTTCCAAGTATGTAAGGGGTTTTTTCCATTTCCTTTTGAAACAGCCCCAGGGTGGATCAATGTTCCTTGCTGACAACCAGAAGGATTTTCCACTCAGGAAAGTGATGATTTATGGAAAAATAATCACATAACTAACGTGGGAATAAACTAACCCACCAAACTCCTTAAGTACAGGAAATTGCTTGTGGAAGAAGTGTGCCAACCTCTTATTTCATACCCTAAGAGTAAGCATTTAACTTTCCAAACTTAGTTCTATCCCAGTTAGATAGTTTGAATTGCAGCAGTTCCCGACTAATTGTCCCCTCTGGTCACAGGAAGCTCCTTCTCTACCCAGCAGGTCTGACAGCCTGTGGTCAGCTCTTTACTTCAGCCCCCCAGCTCTCTACACTCTTTGAAACTTTTTTTTCCAGGCAGGCTCTGTTATATCCCAGAGCAAGAATCTCCCTTTTCCTTGAAGAGGGTCTATTTGGTCAAGTCACCTGAAGAAAAATAAGAAAACTGTGAATGACTGTGGATAAAATAAATGCTTCATTTCTGTACATGAAATGGTTCTGAAAATCTCTGTTCAGTATAAACATAATATCAATGCAGTATTCAAGGAACAGAGTTCAAGCTAAACCTGAAAAAATAGTAAATCTGTAGCATTGTTTCTCTTCTTTGGACCTTCATTGTCGTTTAGTGTATTAATTAAAATATGTAGACTCTTTGTCTAGTAAGTGTGTTCCAATTTTTTTTTTATTTTATTTTTATTTTAACATTAGAAAATTTGTTTAAGGCCTAATTTAGAACTAGGACACTATCAGTCTGACGCAGTATGTCACACACACACAAACACACACTCACAGTTTGATCAGAAGGCATGAACTAAAACTCTACTTTATTTGAAAGTCTGACTCCAATATAGTATTTCTACGAAGGCCAGGGATTGGGGGAGAAGGTTAACACCTCTCCCCATCCCATTGGTCAGGACAACTGTCCATCAGCTGTCCATAGCTCTAAGACAAAGAATGTAAACTACCTTGAAACTACAATAACACTGGCTGTGTTTACAGACCAGAGCGTGAGAAAGAACCTAAAACATGAAACTGTGAAACAGAAGAGAAGGCTGAAAAAATCAAGGCGACATCCAGTCCACTTATAAAGGTTATGTAAACCAGAACAAAGAGCAAGGAAGTAACACATTCTTTAAGGTTTCTGATCCTCGCATCAAAATGCCAAATAGCAGAGCAAACATAGCAAAAATATGTGATCTGTTAACAAGCTTTACGTAATTTATTGCCTTGTGGAGATCCCAGTTGTTGATGGCGGAAAATTTATGATCTTACTGAATTACAGAAGTTGGAGTTTTGTGAAACTAATTCAGGGGAAAAGTTGTCTGCAGTCATCTTGCTTTTGTTGAGTAAACTGAAGAGCACTTCTAGATGCACCCTGTGATCTGAGGTCAAGGTGGAGAGAATACTCACACTACAATGAAACAGGAACATGGAAAGGAAGTACTGGAGAATAAAAACTCCTCAAAGCCAGAATATGAAGCATGGTAGATTCAAGTTTTGCAACTGCTGCTGGCGGCAGCAACAAAAGTTGAATATAATTAATTCATCTGAGTGAAGTGAATACATCCTAGCTTTATTTTATTCTACAGCATTTGTTAATTATGATTATCTTGTGTTTTAAGGTTACCCTGTCTGCCTGCCAGATGACCAGCCAGCCACTCATACCCCTCTCATCAACTGGTTGAGTGGAGAAAATAACATGGAAAAGCACATGAGCTGAGATAAAGACAGGGGCATCACTCACTGATTGTCACAATGAACAAACCATATTAAACTCGGGGAAAGTTATTTTAGTTTATTTTGTATTAAAACAGAGAAACTTAAATAGAGAAACAAAGACAAAAACTAAAACACCTGTCCCAACCCTTCTTTTTTCTTACCATGTAAACCCAATACAAGCTGTAATGAACAAATACAAGAACTTGGAGTGAAGTAAGGTCACCCTAATTCCAAAAAACTTGTGAAGCTGGACCTGAAGCCTTTTCCAGCCTGTGTTACATCACTACAGCTGATGCCAAAGTAGCTGAAGCACATGTAAACCTGTCATATCTCCCACTCTGATGATGAAACTAAAACATTGGAATTTTGTCTTGTTTCTTTCTTATGGACCTTTTTTCATCTCAGAGACAGGCATCATCATGGTGACCCTGGCTTAGTGGGCAGAAGTCAATCACAGTTTTTCAAGAAAATCTGTAGTTCTCTGAGCAAGTGGGAGTGATTGTGAATTGGAGAAGAAAATTTACTAATCCATTGCAACCATGAAATTTTATCTTTAGCATCTGCAAACTCAATAAAGCCAAACACAAAGAAAACTTTTAAAAATTTTCTCTGACACTTCACATCTTGTGTCCAGACATGTTTAATGCCTCAGTCAGGGGCTTCTACACAGACTTGACTGAGGAGGTGTATATCAAATTTTAGTATCTGATATTATATCCTTATTTTATTCCCTCCATGTATAAAGCTTCATTTTGCTTTCACAGACCAAAACTCTCATTTTAAGAAAATGGTAGATGCTGTTATTATGCGTTCACTCTTAGAAAGTTTTGTTAATTTATGTGTTTGCTCCTAGGAAATTTCACTTATTTATGTATTATTTGTTGAGAAGCAGTTGAAGCTTGCAGGTTTCTGGAGACTCATTTATCCCTAGCACCAGAAAAGTCCAGGAATAAGTCTTGCTGATTCATCAGAGAAAATCTAAGAGCACTAAAAGAATATAGGGGTAAATTTTCACTCTCTCTACTGAATTCGGAACTGTCTTAAAGCTTCTTATTGAACTTTTTATCTCCCACAAACATGAGGGATGAGCAGGGAGAATTCAGAACCTGTGGCTTGTCCGTATATTTTTTTCTTTAGTAGAAAATTTGCTTGGTGCAGAAGAATTGGGTGGAAGTATCTTAGAAGCCAGTCAATACAGTTTTAATTATAGTCAGAACAGATTACAAATTAAATTGTGTCAGAGCATTTATTAAATTTTGTGTGGCATTTTTACTTCCTCTTGAACAGCTTGGTTTTATCAGAGGGAGTGTGTTCTCCTGTATCTCTGGATATTTTTAAGCATGCACTTTGCTTTCCTCCCCATACTGAGAGTGTATTGTTTTGGGTTTTCATGGCAAGATTTTGATAGCAGAGCAGCTGCAGGAGTAGATTCTGTTAGAAGACACCAGAAGCTGCCCCTATATTAAACAAAGACAGTTTTCGTGGCTCCAAGAGGGACTCACAACTGGCCACAGCTGAGCCAACCAGTGACTTTGGTAATGTCTCTGTGATAATGTATTTGAGAACAGAAAAAAAACCCAAACAATGTGCAACAGAAGCTGAAGGAGAGCAATGAAAATATATGAGAGAAACAACTCTGCAGAAATTCAGGTCAGTGAAGGAGGAGGGGGAGGAAGTGCTCCAGGCACTGGAGCAGAGATTGTCTTGCAGATCCTGGAGAAGACCAGGTTGTCCTCTGAAGTCCATAGAGGATTCCACATTGGAGCAGGTGACCACATTCTGAAGACAGCTGCAGCCTATGGATTTCAATCTTCCACAGAGAGGAGCAAGATTTGGGGTGGGATCCTTGTAGGATCCATGCTTGAGGAGACCATTCCTGAGGGACTGTCACCTGTGGAAAGAACTCATATCAAAGCAGTTTTTGAAGAACTGCAGCCTGTTGGAAGGATCCACACTGGAGAAGGTCATGAAGGACTCTTCCCTGTGGTTGTGACCTCATTCCCCTGGAGCAGGGGAAGCATATGAGGAGGAAGGCGCAGCAGAGACCAAGAGTTTTGAACTGACACCAACATCTATACTTTGTCCCCTGTGCCACTCAGAGGGAGAAAATAGAGGAATTTAGGGCAAAGCTGAACCTGGGAAGAAGAGAGTGACAGGGGTGGTTTTAGATTTGTTCCTATCCCTTATCATGTTACTATTATATTAATTAACAATAAATTAAATTAATTTCGCCAAATTGAGTCTGTTTTTGTTGTACAAGTAATGGGTGAGTGATCTCTGAGTCCATGAGATTTTTCTTGTATCTCCTCTTCCTGTCCTGCTGAATAAGGGGTGTAACAGAGTGGCTTGGTCAACATCTGGCGTCGAGACAAGGTCAATCCACAAAAGGGTGTTCTTGGTCATCCAGTTCAATCTCTGAAAACTCAAAATGTTTTAACAGATAGCTTTTTAATCTACCTCTAATGTCTCCAAAGATTGTGCAATAACTGTTTCACAAGAGAAGTCTTGCTTCTATCATCCTTTCTCACAGAGAGTTCTTGTAATAACCAAGGTAAATTTATCCTTCTAACTCAGCCCATTACTTTGTTTTATGACTAATGTTCACTGTGACTTGCTCTTTGTTTCTCTCTTATTATTGCCCTTTAGCTATTTATGCCGAGTTATGTTTGTCCCTAGGTGTAACCTCTTTAAGCTAAATAAATGTAATTCCTTTCGTCTTCACTTATAAATTATGTTTTATGTAGAAATAAAAGAAGACAATTATGTGAAATTTGTGTCTTTTCCAAACACTTACATAGTTAAAATAATTTACTCTTCACTGAAGTTCTACAGCTGACTTAAGCAAAACATCTTTCTTTCCCCAGAGCACAGGAACAGCAATAGGAAAAAGTTTATAATGGGTCAATTCTGTATCACCTTGAGTTGTGAGGGTTTTGGGGGTAAATGAAGCAGTTTAAAACAGTAGCTCTAAAACATGATCTCCAGGCTTTACATTTCATTCTCAATTATACCTTTCAACATATGTTAAGAGTGTTATATTTCAGATAACTGAGTTTTCGAGGATTTGAATCAACAGACCAATAATACTGCTTTATTACATTTTATTATTTCTGCCTGTAGAAGGGGAAAAATATGTGGAGAAATAACTATTTCTCTTTCTTAATTATAGAAATAAAAGGTCATATATTTCTCTGATACCAAAGAATTTTCATGTTCCAGAAAGAGCCCAGTCTCTTGTAAACATTGATTTTTAAGAACGTTCCCATTTGTAACAGTAAATATCAAGCTTTGGGTAAAACAATATGTATAAATTTGCTAGTACTCAGGCCTCTAGGAATAGTTTTCTCAAGGTGCTGAGTTTTTCAGTTTTGACTTCAGCAGATCTCTGTGGCATGAGTGCACTTAGCAAGTTCCTGAAGTTCATCTCTCTGGATTTCATCCCCAAAGGATCCTGTTGACACGCTAGGAGGCTGCTCCGCAATGTGAGCTGATGTTCAGTAGCTATTGAAGGTCAAGAACCTTATTTCAAAGGTGGCCTCTCTGATTCACCTAGAGAGTCCACATTGCAGTTCAGATTGACCTGAGACCAAGTCAGGCAGTTTAGTCCGGTTTTGCCTTTTAGTCTTATGACTCTGGCTTTAGGAAGTGATACAGAACCCATGTTGTGCTCTCACCTTGGCACTCTCCCTCTGAAGAGAGAAGTTGTGGTCTCGTTCAGTCTTGCACAATCCTCTAGCTTATCCTCATTCTTCCCTCTCAACCCATCAAAGCCCACAAAGTCAGGGCTGTGGTGGGCGTAGCTTCCATGCTATTTCATAGGCTAGCTTAGGCTGGGCTTTCTAATGAAAAGTGTGTCATTTTTACTTAAAAAAAAATCATTTTAAAAAGCATTTGAAATGGTCTCAATTCCTCACACACTGGCAGTAAAACCAGGAAGAGGAAAGAAGGGACTGTGTTAATTTCTTCAGATGCAGAATTTTCTGTGGTATTCTAAGACAAGCCACCTAAGGTAGAAACCTGCCTGTATGTTTATGAATCTGCACAGTCTTAAACTGAGAGTTCTGGAAGATTGGTAATAGAATTAAAATATGTATTTCTTGGCAGTACATTTTTTTATTCCTCACCCTTTATCAGCTCATGAGAAAAAAAGGAGGGTTTTTTATCTGCTTCAATACAATTAATGCTTTAATTCTCATTCTCTCATATTGTCTTTTAAGTATGTTTAAAGACATATGGAGCTCCTGTTAATTAAAACAATAAACTAGATTAGATTTTATGGGATGATATTTTTCTCTGGTCTTGAGCCACTTTGTATAAGACTTTCAGATATCTGTATAGCTTGAAATTTGATTCTATTTTTTAAGCCAGGTTAATTTATTCAAAAATATGTTGACATTTTTAGATTTCAGTTCTCAGTTTAAATCTGTTTGGCCATGGCTAGGATGATTTTGCAGAGCCTTTTACAAGTCCCATTATATGATAAGCCTACAACATTATTACATAGGCATAAAAGTGCTCAGAATATAGCTAATTTGTTGTTTGCTAGATTTTTTTTTTTATTATTTCCCTGCAGTGGTTTTATACTACACTTTACACTACCTTATATTCTTTAAATGTCCATGAAAAAAATAGAGGATTAAATAGAGTAAGAATTATGGAAAGACTGCCTTACAGTGGGGGGGAATACATTTTTATAGAGAATACTGTATTTAAAGAAAATTACAGTATTAAAGTCTAAATTGTAATAATTAGGAAATATGAATGTGATCTATACATAATATAGAACTTGCCATACAGAAATACTATTGGAATTTTCCAAGGTACTAAAATAAGGGTTTTTAAAGGGTTTGCCTTTGAAAAATTACATTGAGAAACCCTGAAAAGTTTAAGAAAGGCAGGTGGTAGTGGATCATGTACACTTGTTTTAAAAATTCAATAAAGAAGCATAACATTGTATTTGTTCTTTTTTTTTCCTTTCTGTCAGAAAAGTCATCAGAGCTTGTAGCTCCTTGTATCTATTTCTTTATCAATTGAAATAGTTTATGGTAATAGGAGTAGATTTTTATATTCGTTTTTAATAAACCCTTTAATATGACAATTTTCATTGGTGCTGCTGAGCAGAAAGAAACACAGGAGGCTGAGGCTTTATTAGGCTGTAGCACAGCAATGAACTCTCAGACATGTTCATCACCGCTTTGTAAAGTGAGAGCTAAAATCCCTCTCTTGGAGAATTTCATCTGACTGAGGACTTTCATCAGCAGCCATGAAAGAGTTCTCCGTGGCTGATGTCAGATTTTTCCTTTGGCTGTTTCCCTCCATTGCCCCAGGTGAGTGATAGTTGATGCCCCTGACACTATCAGCTCCCCCTCAGAATGTTTATGACATGAATTTACCCCCTGACTTTGGCTGCAAAACTGCTTTTTAGAGTCATCATCTCCCACAAGCTCCTGAGACTTGTCTGCTGTTTATGCTCTACTTTTCTCTTCCTTCCAGGAGATCATTTCATCCCCTTTTGGGCAGAATGTTAATTCTGTTTCTGCAAGTTGAGATAGCACATGTAGCTTTTTGTGAATCTAAATAAGAGACATGTCACTAATAGGCAAATGCAAGAAGTTTATCTTGATGCATTTAGGCAATGACCTAGCCTGGCAAAGGTGCCAGCCAGCAATCCCTTTCCAAGCAATTATGCAGATTCCTAAGGATTCAGGACCCTTTTAGGCAGAAAGCACATATCACACATACAGGATACTCATGGCAAAAAGGGGCCTTAATATGTGAGAAAAGTCCTTGGGCAAATGAATAGCTGTTAAGAACTAAGGAGAGATGGGAGGCACCATAGAATGGAGCAAATATATACTAATCCTTGCCTGCATGGAGGGAAAGTGCTATTCTGCCAAAACATAGATGATGGTAAATGATATCATGCAGAAATGAAGAAAAGAACTCAGGAAGTATGGAAGAAGTGGTGTTTTCTTTTGCCTTTTTTGTTTGCTTGTTTCAGTAATCTGGCAGTGCAAATAATGTTAATGTTACTAGTACTTTCAAACAACTCTAAAATTTAGAGTTCAAAAAACTCTAAATTAAATTACTCTATGCTGAGTAATCTGCAAGCAGTGTAAAAAAAGTGCATTAAACCAACCTGGGAATAGAGACAGAAAACACAGGAAGGCAAAAAATACTAAAAGAAATACTGTTAAATCACTTTGAAGGCAGATATCGGGGCACAAATTGATCTTTTTATGATGTGGTATAGCTTATAAAACCCCAGAACAACTATGGCCTTTGCAGCTCATGCCAGGCAGAAAAAAATCCCCAAAACAAATCTAATAGTCTATTTCTCTTTCTTCTTAGTACAAAGACAAATGGGATATTAAATAAGACACCTGAACACTGGAAGATAGCAATAGTAAAATGTTCAGAGGCGTGTTGAAAAGCACATAAGAAGCTGAACGGGTTTTAAAAACAATAAAACGTTCAAGTACAAATAATTTAGTGACATTTTGCACACTCTTCTGGAAATCATATGCTCTACCTTGTTTTAAATACTTCTGAGATAAGTAAGGCTTCATTGTTTTATGTGATTTTATTAAATTTCTAAGCTATTTTTCAAATATTGTCAAAAACCAGTTCAAATCTCTTTTTGACTCTGTTTTAGATTCAGTTTCTCCAAAATATAACCACTTTATGACCTGATATAATTTCACGGGTCTTCTTTCATCTGTAAATATCTCTGATCTTATTTTTACAATAGGGAGGATGATAAATCTTCACCCTCTAGGAATGATTGAGTAAGACTTGTACTCAAGTACATGTCTTGCAAAGTGAGGAGAAAGGCTTAAACTTCTCTTTTCCAGTCTGAACAACCACAGCTCTCCCAGCCTTTCCTCCCAGCAGAGCTGCCCCATCCCTCTGATGCCCTTGGTGCCTCCCCTGGCCTGGCTCCAGCAGGTCCCTGTCCTTGCTGTGCTGGGCCCCCAGAGCTGGGTGCAGCCCTGCAGGTGGGGTCTCAGCAGAGCGGGGCAGAGGGGCAGAATCCCCTCCCTGCCCTGCTGCCCACGGGGCTTTGGATGCAGCCCGGGATGTGCTTTGCTTTCTCTGCCTACTCTTATGTGTTAGAATGCTTTCACTTTTTAACTAAAATATACCAAAAATAAGGAATGCTGTACAAGGATGACAGTAACAGATTCCTGCATTCTCTCCTTTCAGATGTGTTATTCAGCTAGATGAATGCAAATTAACAATTTATCCTTTCTTACAGTGAGGATAATGTGTCTTTCCACTATCTTTTCATAAGCAATAAAACCGTAATTAATTCAGCATGAATACACTTCCTTAAGGCTTCCTGAATGGATTTGGAAAGTTCTTCTCATTCCTGTCAAAGCCCTGTTTACCTCAGGGCCTGTTTATACTTGTGCTCTTTTCCTTCCTCTGCAAATAACTGGGTTTTGGCTGACAGGAACTGAAGGGAGGCAAGTCCCAGGGAAAACTGACTCTTTCATTTACTCAGGCTGCCAGCCTTATGTTCTTCACTTGCTGGAAAACAGAAATAACACTTATTTGAACACAGTGACAACTTGTTTTTTCATTTGAGGCAATTGCTTACTGCAGTGAGGAAGGTAGAACGTTTTACATCCTGTTAACTGTTGCCAGCTCCATGTAAAAATTGAAAAGGAGAAATTGATTCCCATTCCACTTTTGCACCCTTTTACTGAAGAGAAGTTAACAGATTCTGAAATTAGGAGGCCCCATCACGTTGGGGATTTCACAACAGTGGACAGATGGGCTCAAAAACCTGCTTTTGCTAAATAACTGCTCATTACTAAAAGATTAGGAGAGATAGAATAACACTGTTTGAAACTCTGAGGGTCATCCCAAGGAGTTTGACAAACTATAGGATAACATGTTATTCCTGTTGATGAAAAAATGTATATAAAATTTAAGGGGTTAGGTCTACAGCAATTGGAGGATGATTGAAAGACTGTGATTTCACAGTCACTTTCAGCAAGCCTAAATATAGAATGTCACCAAGGGGAATATTCCTGTACCCCAAACATTATGTCTCTATTTCTATTGCTTTCCTTTTCTTCTTTGTGCCAGCACAAGTGCCTATTGTTCCCACTTGGGGAGCTGGGTAATTTTTATCTGGGTGAATTTCCTAATCCACCTGAAAAAGGAACAAAGTAACAAAAACCAACCAACCAATCAAAATAAGAACAAAAATCATATTAAACCATCCCTAGAAAGCAACCACAGCTGCCACAGATGGAGAGCAGAAACGTGCAGTTCAGTGCAAGGAAAGGCCAGAATCACTACTTTGGTTTTAATCTAAGGGGTGATAGAAAATTATAGTACTCCATAGAAGCAAGGTGAAATGTCTATTTCAGCTTCTTAAGAATGTAAATTTTATGCAGTTTATATTTTATTTTTAGAATGTCTATTTAGACCCGTCAATTTGCTATTACAGTTAGAAGTGAAACTACTTTATTTATTGCATAGATTTGACCATGACTTATACTGCTGTTGCTTAATTTGACTCTTACCAATTACAAAAATTTATAACATGGGTAAAAAAAATCAGAATACATGTCTTATTGTTTTGATGAAATATTATCTCTTAGTACTAGAAATAATTTGAAAGCAATACTTTTATTGGATATGGAAAAAAAAGACAGGAAAAAAAAATAGAGCAGCAGTAATATAAGAATATGGGAACATAATGTAAAACAATCAAGATGCAGCGGCCCAAAGCTATTTCCTGGTGACAGAGCTACCAAAGACATGTATGTACAGTTAGCTTACCCCAACTGAGGCAAAATATTCAATTTAAATGGCCATAAAAGTATTTTAATGAATTCTGCCTGAGAGCTGAACAGGCCTAACAGCAACTATTTAGTTATTCATGGCAGCTCGGCAGATAGGTCATAAATTCTCACTGGCTTTTAAAAGCTGGATATTTAAAATCATATGCATTTGTGAAAGTGAAATGCTGTAATGGTAAGAGTCCACAAAAGTTCCTACCTTCAGTTCTTTGAAGGAAAGTTGTAAAAAATTCCTCTCAAATTAGTTATTACTTCATTATTTATGAACAGACACAGACGGTAAGCAATTTTTTCACATTCAAGGGAAGCTGCAAGCAATTTCCTTCTCTTAAAGTACTAAAAATAATTTAAAAGAATTTTTTTTCCAAGCTTCCCTTTCTTTCTGTAGGGATAGGGAGGAATGAGATATAATAGTTCTGTGAATTTTAAACACTTGGACATCACCTAACATGCAATAAACCCAGAATTAGAATCCACATTTGTAATCTCTGAAGCATTTTTCCTTTGATACACTATGACCCTGACAAAAAGTGAATGTGATACAAGACTGCTCACAATAGGATGTTTGTTAGTTTTACGGAGGTGCAGTGTGGACTAGAAGAAAACTTCTATCCTGAGATGAAAACAAAGAGAAAAGTTAAAGTGATGACCATTCATGTACCTTAAAAACATCGGCTATTACTACACATGTCGTGAGAAATACTCTGTACAAGACTGGTGAGAAAAAAAGATGGAGAAAAACTCATTACAAAAAAAAAAAAATCTCAGCTTTATTATGAAAAAAAAGAAAAAAATAGATGTTTTCCTACTTATATGAATGTGGGAAATTTACCAAAGATGTAAAAAATGAAGGTATGTAATCATAAACCAGATTTTCAAATATAACGGTTTCAAATGAAAGTTATGTTAAATCATTTTGAGATATTCAAACATGTAAATTGTCAGCAATGGAAGAGATGGGGCTCCACTGAGGTTGTATGCAAGAAGTTGTTTATTGTGAAGGCAAGAAGTCAATTAGTGTCTCTCAAGCTGGGTTTATATACCATTATAGCTTTAGGCAAAATTTTCAATTTAAAATTATTGCCAGGCAATAATCACATTATTAATGTTTATGAGCAATATTGCTTAACCAGAGGATTGCAGGTGCAGTCATACATGATTTCCTTTAAACAAAGTACCACATTCCTTTTCACTTCCTCCCTTATATTTCTGTTCGAACTTCCCATGGTTTTCGTCCCACAAGAAGCAGGATGTCTGGAGCATCCATCATCTCCACAGCACTCCCTGTTCCATTGCCCAGCTGCCTCCCCCCAGTAAATTAAACAAAGTTTGGAAAGCTGTATCAGAAATTAATTTCCAACTATAAAACTAATTGTGAAAATATGGTACAAAATATAGTATTGCTTTTTTAAAACTGGAACTCAAATTACATTGCCCAGAGCGTATTTAAGATGTTATGTAAGAGATTGAAGTTGTGAACACTGAAGACCTAGGACCTTGGACTTTTTGAAATATATTTTTGGGGGGATGAAACTTGAAATATGTACTTCGAAACCACATATAAGCATAGCATTAAGTTCATAGATATCTAAGATAATAATAAGAAATGTATATTTGTTCAGGTATCTGATTTGATGGTGAACTCATGATGAAGTGTCTTTGTCCAAAGATTTATTTTAACTAGACAAATCTGATATTCAGTCTTAAACAGTTTAACTAAATTCTGTGGAAGAACCATTAGTTGAGCATAAAACTGAAAAATAACTGAAATCACTCCCGGGATACTTTTGCAGAATTTCTGAAAGAAGTGCTTTGTGATGCCAAAGTTGGTGCTTAAGTATGACAACATCTTGTAGAGACAATGGGAGGACAATATGTAAAATATTCAGCTTTGTTCTGGTCAATCAGAAAAGTACTGGCTTGGCCAACCTGTATGTTTATGAAAATAGTGTAGGAAAGGAGGCTTTCTTTCCATGAGCACCAAAACCAAACATAAACCATAAAATGGAGACAGTCAGTTGGACTAGAATAAAAAAGGCTTTTAAGTGAATTATAATTTAGCTGCTAGATGTGCTCTGCAATGTTCAATATGAGGCCAAGAGCTAAAAACCTTACACATTTCAACTCAGCTATTCAGTTAAGCACACATTGAGAAAAGGGGGAAAGTGTTCTGTGCTGAGCTAAGAATCAGTTTCTTTTCAACTAAGTGTTTACTGTTCCATAAACTCATTGATTGGCCTGGGTTGGACAGGCATGATACTATCCAGAATCCTTTTGCCAATTTAATGAGAAGAAATAACTTATGATGCTTGATCATCCTCCATAGCTAATGAACTCAATAGAACTCATGAGCAGCTCCAAAAATTTTTGTCCTAGCTTTAATGGCAAACTCTTACTGAGGTATCCAAATCCAAAGTCATATGCAGACTCCTGTACTCCATTCCTTATTTGTCAAAATGTTGAGGAAAAAAATGCCTCAGAAACTTTAAGAACTTTTTTTCTTTTCCCTTCCACCAATATATAAGAAAAAATACGGTTGTGATAATGTTTTTGCTTTTAAGGAACACTTTATTCAGGGAAAACAAGGCTAAACATCTCCTTTCTTTCTGTACCTAAAAAAAACCCCAAACCTCAACAACTAATTCACTGATATCTAAATGTAATAAACCGTGTTATCCCAGGGTTCACAAAAAGAACAAAAGTCGTGTTATAATGACTGTGGAATCAGTCAACATAATTTATGACTGAGAAAACTCAGGAAAAATGTAGGTAGTGTCATCAGGATTTTTACAGAATTTTTATTGGGGTTTTTTTGTTGTTTGATTAATTCGATAATCTAGTTAAATAGCATTTTGCAGTTTAGGTACTACTAATTGTTAATCTTTATTCGATTTTTCCTTTAATTATTTACAAATTTATGTTGTGCACACTTGTAGTTATGTACCAGGACAGCACAATTTTTTCTCTCCTATAAGAATGCCACATTTAGATTGTGTGATGCTGAAGTCCTATCACTGGTATTCATATGGTCTTCTACAATAAAAACAAAACAAAACAAACCACCCAAAAAACCCTATTGTAACAGTCACTCAGAGCTTTAATGATAACTTAGTACTGTTGAAACTGGTAATAGTGCTTTCTATTAGACATGACAATCAGGATGGAAAATTTCAAATTACTAGTCAGGCTTTTAACATCCAGTTTGCTTGTGATTAAATAATGCTTCTAGGCTAACAAATTGCTCCAAATAACTCAAAAATCTTCCCTAAAAGCATTTCAGATTAATGAAATGAAGAAGGCTTTGTGAAGCCTTTGTTTATCTGTGGATAAACATCTAGAGAAAAATCTCTTTTATTCATCCCCACAGACACACCAGGCCACCAAGTTAGAGGACAGAGAGAAGGGTCTCAAAAAACCCCATCTCTATAGCACCTTACAGGTATGAAAAGTTCACACTGTGACTCACATCTATTCATTTTAGTCTGATTTGAACTGCTCTGAGCAGATTTAACTACACTGTAGTATCTTCTCTGGATTGTAGCAGAAAAATGATCCTGGTTGACATTGACAGCAATTATCTGCTCATATATAATTAACACCAAGTGACATTTCTCCTGTTTGTAGGGCTATGGTGGAAGAGAGTCGATTGCACTGCATCTTTTCTTTCAGAAGAGTGGTGTCCCTGTCCACAGCAGGAGGCTGGAACTAGATGATTGTTAAGGTCCCTTCCAGCCCAAACCATTCCATGATTTTATGATCTCCAAAAAACTTCTACACTGTTTTCGGAGAAAACTGTATCATTTGATTCCTGCTTAACTTCACACATGAAAAGCTCTTCAAAATATTACAAAACTGAAGTCCTCTAATTTCAACACATTTATGAAACAGGGTACAGTCTTCTGATCTAAATACATATAATTACTAAGATTAATTATTTACTTAGGACACAAAATGGTAACTATATGTTGACCCTGGTTAGAAGGTAAACACTGACATCTTCCTTTGCTCATTGCCCTCTCAGTGGGTTGAACGAGAAAAGCAGAAAAGAAGAAGGAGAAAACTCATGGTTTGAGATAAAGACAATTTGACAGGCAAATCAGTGTGCAAACAAAGCAAAAAGAGGAATTTATTCACTGCATGCTATTGGTAGGAGGTCTTCAGCAGCTTTCTGGAGAGCAGGGCTCCATTAACATTAGCGGCTGTTTGGCAAGACAATTGCCATAAGCTCAAACGTCTTTTCCCTAGACTTTACTGCTGAGCATGACATGACTGGTAGGGATTATCTCCTTGTTCAGCTGGGGTCAGCTGTCCCAGCAACGTGCCCGTGCCCTCACAACTTCTTGCCCCACCCTCTGTTGATTTGCTCTGGGGAGCAGAATGGGGAAAGAGAAGGCCTTGACACTGCAAGCACTGCCTATAAATAGTCAAAACATCTGGGTTACAGTGAGGAAAATTAACTTCATCCGTTCTGAACCCAGTATAATAACTCTAAATTATTTCTTTGAACACAAAATATTATTAATTCAGTACAGCAGCACCATGTTATTTCCAACGTTAACTTAGTTTCCTTTTTGGTATCAGGATATTCTACCCAGGCCAAGGACCAGTACAAATCAGCTATTTAGGTTCTTCCTCCAGGCACACATAAATGCCTTATTCTACTTATTTGCGTTACACAGATGGGCTAAAAGCAGGGTAGAAAAACAATTGTAACAACATATAAAAGGGTAAGATGCTAAGAAGTTTTTATATAACACTTTTAACTTCAAAAATATTTTCCTTTATTAGGTCACTTTGACTATTAGAATGTGAAAATACTAATTGGGTTAACGAAAAATCTTTAGTCCTAAAAATATTTTGTTTTGCCTGGAACAAGATTTTGGGTGTAATGTAAGGTCACATTTAGGTCCTAACAGCCAGCATTTGTGCAGGTAATGGATCAGATTTCCCTTCTTAGGAAACAATATTTTGGTATTGGAACCCATTCCTCTATAGCTGCAGATGTTCCTCTTTTCAGATGTTCCTCCTCTGCCTGGCTCATTGCTACCCTGAGGTTTGGTAGCAAACAGATGGGGCAGGAACCTTGTGCTCTGGGGTCTGGATGCCCCATCCTAATCCTGAGGGCTGTGGTCATTCTGCCTTCAGTCTGTGCAAGGGAGAAAGGCTGCAAAGACAAGTTTCTTTTGCTCTCTGTGGCAGTAGACCCACGCTGACTTCTGGGTTACTCCAGAAGAAGGACAGAGGTGGCTTCAGAGGCTGAAGTGTTCTGGTTCTGTTGACTGTCCGGAAAAGGAGTACAGTCTTTGGGTGCTGGTGGCTCATGGCTGGGTGTTGAAGCCCTCTATGGCTTCAGGGCAGTTTGCTAATTGCTGTGAGAAGCTGTCAAGGAGACAAGTTGGGTGGATGTAACAGAACTTAAAATATTGTTTGAAGGGAAAGAGAAGGATTTCTTAGACATACGGCAAGCCCCTTTTCACTAGAAACTATGCAGACAGCCCTTCCAGCTGTTTCCCCAGCCCTTGTGAAGGCTGCCCCCACTAAGCAGCAGCAATCACTTACAGTCCCTTTTCCCATTTATCTTCTGCTATCCAATGAAGCGGTAAATGACGCCTTCCCTTGCCAGCATATTCCTTGCAACATTTACTCCAGACTTCACAGTGCAACACTTGCCCACTATATTCTCTCCAGCAGCCTATTCATCTCGTGTGCTGAGAACACCCCTAGCTGACCACGGGTAAAACAGTCCCAGTGCAAAGACCTTTTCTTTTCATTTCTAATATAGGCATAAGGAAGAAGTAAAATAAAGCTCAGGAGCTTTAGGACCATCTGTTTCAGTCTACTGATATACTTCTTTTGCACCAAAAACTTACTAATGGCCCCAGAGTCTGGATAATTAAAGCTCATAGAATCAATCCTCCCCATGGCATGGAACATCTTCTTCATCTGAAATTCAGTATAATTTTTGTGATTTCAAACCCCATAGCCTCTTTTTTATTTTTTTTTCTTCTTTCTGCTGGATAATATGCAGGAAAAACTGAAATAAAAGAAATAAATGTGTGATTTTCCTTAAACTAATTCAGTGTGAGTAGTTTATGACTATACATGATGTACAGGGCTTACAGAGCTACCATCATTTATAACCTTGGATACTGATTCTCTGTCTGCTATCATTTTGTTAAACCAACTAATGTGTTTTTTAACTTTCTCCTGGGGTTGTAAAAATGTAAGCTCAGTTGACTTTTTATTTCACTATTGATCAGGTTAACAGTACCAGATGAATCTTCCTGTCCACAACACTGAGCAGACTTATAGTTTTGTCCAAGACAAATGTTAAATGTAATTTGAAGGTCACTGGAAGTGATGAAGTAGTTGCTGGGAAACACTTTATATCACTTTACTTTTTAAGCAGTCTTCTTCCATATGAAACGTAGACAGATGTAAGAAATTGATTGCAGAGATGAAGAACAGAATATTTAATGCTAGCAGCAGCTCCATTAACAGGCTGTGTATGAAACTTGTGCTACACTGTTCCCTCACCAAATTTAAGCAATGAGACATATAGAGAGTAAACATCTGAAAACCACAGTCTTCAGAATGTATTGGATTAGGCATCAAACTGACAAATTTAGTCAATTTCACGGCACAATGTTGCATCTATGACCTATTCCATTATCTGTGTACAGTGTGCATTATCCATATATCCGGAGAAATTTTTCCTTTCATCTTTTCTAGTCTGTCTTTTCCTATGAATTCTTCTTTAACAATTCAGGCTTATTTTCCCTCCTTGAGACTTTGCTATCCCACCATGAGTCCTTTTTCCCAATGACATTATATTTTATGTTGTTGATACCTATTGTCGTGCTCTCCTTTTATTCCAGGCTCTATTGATAAAATACCCTCTCACAATGAAGGAATCATTATTAAGAACTTGACCTGTAGTTTAAAAGTGTTTTTATTTGGATTCTGGTTCCTTGGTTTTCTTTTGAGACTACTACCATAGGGAGTAGGAAAAACCTTATTTAGGTGGGCTACATATTCAGTTTTAACCTGATACATGTTCCCTCTTGGAGAATATAGAATTGCTTTGGCACTATCTGAACTTCCAAAAAACGACACTGTCTGCCTTTTCCATTTTATTCTCTTTCAACATGAATAGATTGATAAATCTTTCTGTCCTAATTCCTAAAGGTGGGTACTGTGACCTGTAATTCTTTTGCATTCTTTCCCACTCACTTCTTAATAGCTGATACAGAATTTAATATTTTTCCCCTTTTTCAAGTCTTCTGTATTCTGTGATCTCCTGAAAAAAAGCAGAAGTTTTATAAATCTCTATGGATAGAGTTTTTAAAACATTTTACATAAGTTTATATTCATTTCATTTATCTAAATATTCTTCATCCTACTTTTTTTAAATTCTCCCTGGCATACTTATCTTTGTGATAAAACTCATTTTGTGAAGTATCTGGTCAAAATTACTTTTTTCTTTCTTTCTTTTATAATAAAAATTCAAAGAGCGCATTGAGTTTAGTCTGTTGTGCATGATCTCCTTTTTGTTCTCATTTCCCATTGAATAAGAGATTTTTGCTTCCTTTTGATTTCATTTTCTATTGTGCTTTAAAAAATTTCTTCTTTTGTTTTACTTTATAGATAGCTTTTTGATTATTTTCATGTTCATTCTTCTGTCACTTCATCATACACACCCTTTGACAACAGCATTTTTTTCAGTTGGCAATTTTTCCCTGTTTTTCCCTTTAACATGGATGCATGTCTGATTAGATTGGTAGTTTATTGAATTAACTGTCTTTCTTTTGAAATACACTGATTGCTGTCCTTTTATACTCTTCCTTTCAGGATCTGCCAGTTCTCCTGTAGTACAACTTAGTAAGTATAAATAATACTCTCATGTATATAAAATACATTTATAGATTGCTCACCCACCCACCCCCTTCAGATTGGTTCTGTATTAGTGAAAGTTGCTGTCCTTACTCTACTGAGATGGTGTGTCCTTCACCCTGCAAAAACAAATATAGTTGTACTATTGCTTCCATAAAAAATATTTCACCTGTTTTGTTTTAGAAACTAAAGACATCATAAGTGAGCTATTATTTTACATTTGATTTTGAGTACCAGAAAGCACTGCATGAGAGTTTCTATATGTGAAGGACATGGATGTGCCCTGATTGCCACTAGTGGAGCCAGCTCCTGGCAGGAGCTGTGGCCTCTGGAGAGGAGCCCATGGTGGAGCAGGGTTTGTGGGGGACCTGTGTCCTCATGGAGGACCCACACTGGAGCAGATTCTTCCTGGGGGACTGGACTCCATGGAAGGGACCCATGCTGCAGAAGAGAGAACTTGCAGGAGGTCATGAAGGACTGTATGCTAAACTGATTTTGCCAAGCTGAATCTTTTTTGTCCATGATAATGATTGCCATAATGGGTGAACCATCAGCCTGTCCCTGCCACAGCCCACAAGCTGGATTCATTATATCTCCTCTCCCTCTCTGCTGAGGAGGGGGGTGACACAGCATTTTGGTGGGCACCTGACAGCCGGAAAGGGTTGACCCATCACAACAGAACAACCCTACAGGGAGTTTTGGGTTTTGGTTTGGGACTTGGTCTTTTTTGCTTGGAATTTCATGTCTTGACAGAGGTGTTACTTCATGGAATGTCATATATAAAAAGAAACAGAAATTTTAACTGAAATTTAAAGGTTTTGTGTTTCAACCACTTACAGAGTTGGAGATTAATCTTGCAGTATTTGTAGGTCCCTGCCAAATCTTTTATGCTGGAGCTGGAAGTCTAATAACACTTCATATGCCTCTTTATAATCCTCTCCTTGACTTGCACTAGTAGATGACTGCCATCACGTCAGTCTCCTATGAGGAAGATAAATGACTGGCCAGAGTAATTAGTAAAACAGCTTATAGTGAAGATGAAATAAAGCCTGCCCTAAAAGGCAGCATTAGTATTGACAATATATCTTAAAAATCTTTGACTTGGTTCCAGTTAGACTTCATGCTTCCTGAACTGGTTGTTAGATAGGATCCACTCACTCAGAAAGGGAACTTCAACCAGCTCATTCTTTCTTTTCTGATGCTGGAATAACCACAGAAAACCTCTCATTATCAGGACATAAAGACTGTCATCTGATTGTTCCGGTCATTGTTTTTTGTTTGATCTCAGGACAACAAAACAGTTCTTAATCTTGAAGGACAAGGGACATGGATGAGACTACTGAACAGTCCTCTTATTTATGAGGTAGCTGTCACCTCCTTTCCTTCCTGTACAGCTGGTGTTTTCCTCTCACAAGACTACTAATACTCTCCCGATATTTTTGTTTTCATTCTAAACGTCCCTATTTGATAAAATCCCAACTATCCTTGGGAGCCCCCTGCGAAGTCAATGGGTATCCTGAAGTATTCCACCTCAAAGTACATTTCATACTGTGTTCCTGTTACTTGTGTATGCTCTGGTGTGAGTTTCTGGTTTGTGGATTTTGGTGGTAGGGGTTTTTTTTGTTGTTTTGGGGTGTTTTTTTTTTGGTTTTTTTGTTTGTTTGTTTTTGGTTTGGTTTGGTTTAGTTTTTTTTCTTTTATTTATTAAGGGTTGTGGTGGTCAGGATTAGGTTTTTTGTTTTCTTTTTTTTCTTTTTTTTCTTTTCCTTATCCTAATGGTGACAAAAACACCNTATTAGGGGTTGTGGTGGTCAGGATTGGTGTTTTTGTTTTCCTTTTTTTTCTTTTTTTTTTTTTTCCTTATCCTAATGGTGACAAAAACACCCTTTGTTTCAGGTTGATTCCCCAGATCCCTGTAGGAGGTGGATCCTTGTGTTCCATGGTAGGGGAAGGGCTCACAGCAGTGCTGGATGTCTTTCTATTCTACATTTCTTACATAAAAAACCCATACTATCCGAAGGTTAAAAACAGAGAACAGAGGTGATTTGGTTATATATATGAAGAAATTAATGAAATGCAGCATGCCTTTAGAGTTCAGTCACTGATTTTTAAGGTAAAACTTTCTTTAAACTTCCTTAAAAAACCAGAATTACAGTATTTATTATGAATGTGTTGTGGTTTTGTTGTTAGACTGGAAGTTTTGCCTGGTTTTGTTGGGTAATTTTCTCTCAAACTTCATAGCTTTTGTGGTGCTGGGGACAAAAAAACAACAACAACAAAAAACCCCCACAAACAAAACAAAACAAAACAAAACAAAAACCCAACACAACCAAAACTACATTATTTATGTTGTGCCATGATGCCCCTGTTTTTCTCATATTGGTGTATGATTTGAAAAACTCCCATAGTTTTCAGTTGCAGTGGCTGAGTCAGTGTTTAAATCTAACAGCTGGTACTGTATGTCAGCGCTGAAGTAAGTAACACTTTTAGTGATGTACTTGTCTGTCCCAATAAACATGTTCATTTGAAACTGTCATTGGGAGATGCCATGATTTATTACAGCTTGAGTTCCACTGGAATAGAATAAGCACAGCTACACAAGAGCGCAAGAGTGTGGCTGCAGGAAAACTGTAGTGTTCCTTCTTTAACTCACTTTTTGTTACACTATTTCACTGATAAATTTTCTGATAGATCAGAAAATTACTTGTTTCAGTTATATTTCATAGCAACCTATAATTAGCATTCTAATTTACAAGACTATTTTAAAAAATTATATGGAATCTTAAGTGACTGAGAGAGAGTACCTCTGAAACTTTATGAAAGTGGTAACAAATATTTTTACATTCTCTTTTTAAAACTGAAATTTGGAGATGAAATTCAGCCAGCTTTTTTCTCAGCCCACATCTTCTAGGACTCTTGATCCTGCAGTCAGTTCAGGATGACCTTTTGTATTGAGGGTCTTTTTCAGAATAAGACATTGAAGGAATTCTCCATTTTAAAAACTAAGGTCAGAGAGAATACAGAGTAATCAGCCTAAGCAAGTCTAGTTTCATTATTCGGTGATTTGTCCCTATCCATCTATTCGAGGGTTATGATTCAAGGGATCTGTAAAAAATCTTGACTGAACTGAGGATGTAGTAGAGTGGAAAAATGGAAGAAGAAATAGGAATTACAAAGGAGGTGCTATGAAATTGCTTAGAAATAGAATAGCAAAGATCAATGAGGAGAGGAGAAAATGGTAACAGAGCTGGGGTGGGCAGGAGCAGTGAATATTCAAATTATGCTTTTTTAAAAAAAAATCTAAACAATAAAGAAAATCACACACACACACACACACACACACACACACACACACACACACAGATTAACTACTGTCTGATATACATAAGTATTTGAAAATCAAATGAGAATATTTTCCTGAAAAATAAATAAATAAATACAGAAGTAGAAGAGAGACTGTGAGCATTATGTGTGCAAAGGATATCACAAGTTTAAAAACAGAACCTGCACATGATCTAGACAGAATCAATTTAACAAATGGACATGAGCAAAAGCTCCTTTTATTTTGCAGTTAAATAAACAATTTTATTAGGTAATTCTCTAGCATTAGTAGACCAAGTGGCCTAGTTCTTCAAGTTTGCTAGCAATTTAAATTACTTTTCTTCCTTATTCTGTTTAACAAATATTTTTGATATCTTTACTATTTTAGAGATTAATTAACTTCATTTTCATCTTAAGGTATACTTCATTTTATTTTTTGATAATGCGTAGAGACTTCTTGGAATGCTGTTGTATGCATGAAAATCTGTAATTATTTTTGTGTGACCTGATGCACTGCTTGCCAGAATACAATCATAATGACTCAACAATCTAACTTGCTGAAAGCTGGGACCTATAGTCAGCAGTTCAAGAGGACATGAGTGAATTATTAAACTCAGAAAGGTACACACAAATGAAAAAAGGAACATAAGGGAAAGTGTTTGAAAAGGAGAGAGGAGGTAAATTTAAGAATTAAAAAAAAAAACCCAAGGTGGAAACTCAAAATCTTTAAGATGATAATGTGTTAGGTTATGGGCACAAGACTGAGGAAAATGCATAATCCAGGAGAAATTTGATAAACCAATAGAAATCAAAGGGAAAAGGCTGAAGGAAAAAGACTCTACTTGCTGGTACTTGGAGCATCCTTGTTACAATGGGAGGGTGCAGATACAAAATGTACACTCCTCAAAACAGTGCCTGTTGGTATTTAGGGGAGATAACAAATTGTTTTACACCCCTGATCTGATCTGGAGAATCAATTTCAAGATATTTTTCTATTGGAGATTATCATGTCTATGGACATAGGTCCTTATAGCCTAATCATATAAAAATACTGTATGACAAACTGTTGGGGGTTAGATTTGGTTTTCTTTTTTTTT
>WBMY01000399.1:5315-40244 GCA_013397315.1 Donacobius atricapilla
TTTTTTTCCTATTACTGGTTTGGCCAAGCAGACAGGTGGAGGTGGATAAGTATATGTGCAGATTGAATGGATGCCAGGTATAGAAACCATCTGTGTGGTGTAATCTGCAGAGCTCCACAGTGCTAGTAACAAAACCAGACTCATATCAGCAGTTACAACCATTGTCTTGGTGTGATTTTACTGGGCACTCTGTGTTTGTGTATCGTCATTCTTGACCATGTGTAGTTACTTCAGATGGTTTATAAGAATAAGTGATGGCTAATCCTTTTGCTAAAAAAGTCCAATTTAGTTTGGTGGAATTGCTGACTCTTTGTCGCTGCTCTGTAATGGTGTTTGTGCTGTGTAAATGACCCCCATGAGAGACTGGACACTGGGATATTGCTTAGCAACAGATGCCTACAAACATTTTAGAGCCACATGGACACGTGTAGTGTAGGGTCAGTCTCATTGTAACATGTTTTCTAAATGCCAGCTCCTGCAGGCTGGTGGTGTGAAGTTGTGGCAGAGGAAGTGCACGGATTTCAGAAGCTTTCAAGATGAAACTGAGGACTGGAAAAGTTTATCATCTTCAGCTTCCACCATCCTTCTTACAGTATCAATTCTGCTTTCCCATTATGGTTCTGTGAGTATGTGAGGGGCAAATCTGAAGTCTATTTATACATTTCCAAGTAATTCTATCCTTTATGACTGTGGTTCCCAGCATTTCTGCACCTTAACCTGAGTAAACTACCTGAGTTATCTAATCACCATTTTGCGGGGAAAAAAAAAATCACAAAAGTAGGAATTCTTTGTCCATTAATCATATCTTGACAGAAGTGTTTCCATAGGATACGAAACAGGTGAAGTGCTCCTTTCCAGAAAGTTGAATCAATCATATACCTTGCTCAATAATCTGGATGCCAATACCTTTATCATTAATTTCAATCAGCACAATGAAAAAAATTAAGTATCCTCTCACTAGAAACACAGAAATTGATATGCCATGGCTTGGAATTGCACTGGTGGCTAATGAATGCATCTGTGTCTTTGTGATTCTGAGTCTCTCAGAAAGCTGTTTTCCCTTTCCAATACCATTACAGTAAAATAGACATGTTTGTTAAGCTTAGATACAAATCATATAATATACAGTTTGTTAAAAAGGAGAGTCTGGCCTATGGCAAGCATCCTGTGCATTACTGTGGTAATGCTGAGCTCTGGTGACAGTGGAAGCTGTGTAGACACTGTGGGCTATGCAAGCTGTAGAATGCAATGGAAGGGAGGATTAAAAGTAAGATGATTTGTGACCCAGAACTTCTGACTGCCCAGTGGATCTTGCTGAGAAAACAGAAGGAACAAGTAAGAGCTTTAGAGTGTTAAAAATATTTTGTTTCAGTGTTTAAAGAGGGCTGTCTTTCTCATTGACCTTTATGTGGGATATGTACTCTTCTGTTCTTGAAATTAATGCTGTTTATGGTATAAGTCTGAGCAGTTAATAATGTACAGAGAGGAAACTTTTGTGTGCATCTCTTGGAAGTCAATGGACAGTGTCCTCTCTCTCTACAGCAATCTGTTTAAGAGAGCAAAGTTACATCTCCTGCCTTGAACAATAGTGGTCTCTAGAGAAAATCTCTTCTTTAGAAACAATTGCATGGCTTTGTGTCACAGAGAGTTCATTACTTTCTGGAGGCAGATTATAATACTTAATAAATGACAGTTTCTTTCTGTGTATAATTGTGCTGGTTCTCTCCATTTAATTGAACCTTTACTTCACACATGTGCTGCTAATTGATAAAACAGCCCCATGTGAGGAAAAACGGCAGGAAATACAACGTAGAGAAATCCCAACCATCTCACAGCAAAATCTATTCTCTTTTGTCCTGCACACAGTGTGTCACATTCTTTTTTCTATTTCATAACTTCATGTGTTTTATTTGCCTGGAATGGAGCTCTTGATTTAGGAGTGAGTAGGTCAGTTCCTGTGTGTTGGGGCATTCCTCAGAAATTTCAACCTTTAAGCCCTGGTCTGTGACAGGAACTAAGTGGCTGAGTATGGATTTTGTGACTCAGGTCCATATAGGAATGTTATGCTGGATTTCTTGAGCAACTAATTTACTGAAGAAGTGTCTCAAACGTATTTCAGAAGAAATATTTTTTTCATCTTTTCTCACATATTTTTCTTTTTGTTATTTCCCCTTTGAGGATTAAATTGACCGTTACTTCTGGATGAGATGGATTTCTGCCGGGATTGAAAATACGAAATTCTCCTTGTCTCTTCTAACAAGCCTCATGTACAACAAAACACAAAATTAAATCGCTGGTGACCGGTAGTACATACTCACTTTGGAAGTTTGATATTTAGGGAGTGTGTCATCAGCTGTCAACATTCATCAATTGTTCTGAGTATAAAGACAGTGTGGGCAACCAGGACGGGAACAAGTGGTTAGAGGTTTGAAGACACCCTGAAGTTATAATTTACTGTAGCAATTACAGCATCTGGAGGTTTTTTTCACACAGGCCAGCAACAGAAATCTCACCATGACCATTCCTCAAGTTTGCTGCTTGTGCTAGTCTGGAATTTGACATGGGAAAAGGTGGCTGCACCATAGGGCCAAGATGAAGTAACTGATAACAAATTTTTATCACATTCCCACAAGTTGGGAATGATGATACATAGTTTATGCATAGGCTGAATTCCTCTCTTGGGTTGGTACTGCCTGATAATGATGTTTAGATGCTGTAATGGGTTAAAGTTTGTAACCGGGCAGAAACATCAAAAATGTAATGGTTTCACTTTCTCAGAATTTGTTTTGTGAAACGTAGTGTGGGGATCTATCTTTTTACTATGGAATAGGATTAGAAGAAAGGCAAAACAGGCTCAACTTAAAAATAGAAACAGTTAGATTTATTAACATACACTAAAGGGCAAACAAAAGAAAACCAACCATGAAACCTTTTTAAAGACACCCCCCTCCTCCTTAGCAACAATCTACTTTTCTACGAAACAATGTAAAGAGACACAACATCAGGACTCTTAAGTCAGTGGCACTGATAAAATAGTCTTTCCCTCAGTCTTTTGAGAGAGACAAGTCCCTCCTGATTCTTCTGGTAACTTTCCACAAGAGACACAGTCTGTTTGTGGCTTCCAGCTCCCACAAACGCAGCCTGCCTGACTCTGCATTTATGAGTTTCCCTAATGTAGCCTTTCATACAGCTGCACATGGGCTGCGGACTTAAAAAAAAACCCATGGGGTTTCACCTTGTAAAGATGCACAGCTTCACAACAAAGGACTTCTCATTCTTCACTGGTGACGAGGCTTCAAGACATCTCATAGGATCACTGCATCAATTTCTAATTCAACATCCATTCAGTAAAATTCAAATATTATAGTTTCTAATTCAAATGTCCACTCAGTAAAAATCAGACACCCTTGCTTGAATCCGGAAAATTATCTCCCCATTTTTAGTCCACGATTTAAGGGAAAATTACAGTCTGTTACCATGAATTAAGGAGATTTAAAGCCCAAAACTAAGGCAACTTGTCATCTTTCCCACTTAAGAGGTCACCCTTTCTTTACTGACTTTGATATCTTCATATTACCCCTTTGCATACTTCGGATTTAGCCTTTCCTCTCTCTTTAAGAAGGGGTAGAGTTTAAAGAAGGTCTCATTTGGGGTTAAGAAAGAATTAATATTTTCCTGCCTGGGCCTGCAGACGGCCACGTGGTCTCAGCTTCGGTATTGGTAAAAAAACCTTAAATCCACGTGTTTCAGAAAAACTCAGGAACGGCAGCCAGGGTCTTCTCTCCCCCTCCACCCCTCGGTCTTATGGGGTGTGTTTTGGCCCAGCCTGGGCTCGGTGCGGCTCTCTGGGGACCCGGGGATCATGGGGGGCCGGGGCCATCTCCCTCGGCCCCTCGGCGGCATTTGCCATGCCAGCTCTCGCTCTCCCCCCTGGCCGCTGCCACCACGCAGACAGCCGCCTGCATGGGGTGTGGAGCCGGGGCGAGGCCCGTGCCTCACCTCCCCCCTCTCTGGGGCATCTGCCGGGCTCAGAGACCCGGCCCGGCTCAGCTCCTGCAGGGCCAGTCCTGGCACGGCCGCTTCAGCCTGACCCTGGGGCCAGCGGGGCCTGAGCTGGGCCCAAGCTGGGCAGACTGCTTCCCTGATGTTACCTCATGGTGGGTCCGTCGGCAAGAGAGGGACATCTCCCAAGATTCCTGTATTTAAGCCGTGTGTCCCCAGGGGTGTACACTTTTTACCTGATTGGCCAACTTGGCTGTCAGTTCCAAAGCAGATCACCAATTGGTTTTTTGCCACTCATGCCAAACCATTACAGATACTCAGGGTCAGGATGGCAGCATAAACCAGCAGATACAGTCTGTACTACCTTCTCATTTGCTTCTTATCACTGTAGGACACGAAATCAGACCACACAACTCCAGAATTTGTCAGAAGGCTAAAGAGAGTTTATTAAAAATTTGACCTCCTTATAATACTAGGTCACTAGAGCTAAACCAATTGGTGTTAGAAGCAATGCCCATTCAATCACATTGGCCAACACAGAGAGACATCAGATTGTCTCCACCTCCAAAGAAAAATGAAAACAAGATAGAGTTTGCAAAAACATGTCTTTTTGTTTACAGAAAGTTCCGTGAGAAAGGAGTTTTAGATATTAAAACATCTCAGGCTGAAAAACCAGTGCTACAGTTTCTGGAAAAGGTGTTGATTTTGACTTACAGGTTGTGGTCACAGACATATCAAATATAAACAAGAGGTGATCCATTGCCTTCAGTAGGCAACTTAATCCAACATTTACGGTCATGATGACACCAAACAATCTCTCTGCATCACACTGTTAAATGACATTCCTTTCTGAAAGATGAAGAAATTGCCTTACATTGCATGTCTTAATGTTACTGGGTTTTTTTTCTCTACCTTCTCTGATTGAACATAACCTAACTTGGTGATTTTTTGGTATGATTCTGAAAAACTTGCATTCTTTTCCTGCTGGGACAGTGGCTTTGTTATTAGTGACTTGAGAAGAAATGGAAATAAATTTTGGCAACTTGGGAAAATTCTCCTCTGGATAATAAAATATTTGTTTTTATTTTTGAATTTATTTCTCTCAAAAGATAACACAGCACATAGAACAGTGAGTGAGTAACTGCCTTAAATGAAACTGGTATAAATCCCAATGCATGTAAATAACTTGTAATAAAGAAATTGCATTATGTGTGGCACTCCACAGCTCAGGAGGGTGCCTTCCTCTACCACGCATTTCAGAATCCTCAAACAGGTCACCCTGAAGATTATCTCCTTCTCCATTGCTATGAAAGCTCTGGGTTATTATTTCTCATCTCATTCTTTGAATGAGAAACAGGAAACACAACAATAAAACTCACTAATCTGTCCTCCCACAACACCCTGCTGATAAGATGTGTAAATCATAAATGATCCCTTTCAATTACAGTAAATCTGTTTCAGAGAAAGAAGGAAAAAATAAGTCAAAATGAGAACCTGGGTAACAACTGAATATCAATTTTGTGTGTCTTCAGGGACAATTCTTTATTATTAGTACCAATAATAACCCCCAAATTTTATTCTGGAAGAAACCTACCTCTTCTCATGCCATTCTTTTTCAGACCTTGGATATAAGTTGTATGTTTCTATTAATGGATAGTTGGATAGACAGACAGACAGACAGACATATAGATAGATAGATAGATAGATAGATAGATAGATAGATAGATAGATAGATAGATTGACAGGAGGGATGCCACTGGTTACTGCCTACCAGTGGGATTCCCCACTTCTCATCACAACTCCTTGAGACACCACTGTGTCCAGTCTGCTACCTGCCTTACTGGCCACTGGTTTGTTGATCAGGGGATTGTGGCAAAGGCTGTGCTTCGACCAGCCACCAAGGTTACTTGCCTTTTCACAGGAAACAATCAGGTTGCTTCCGTGTGATATTTCTCTGCTGTTTTGTCTCCTGTTCCGAGACAAGCCTCCATGCACTCCAGCCAGTCCTTCACATATATTTACATATACGTATGGATATAAAGAGATAAATCGATACACAGAAGCACGTGCATTTGAGGTGCCATGTTATTTGTCTAGCAAAAGACAGCACCTTGGCATGGTTCATCTCTAGACCACAAGAAATCTAAGATGTTCAAACCAAGCAAAAATTTTTCCTGTCCAAATTCTGTCAGTCAAATGCTCTCCTTAAAGGATACAGAAATCCAAAAGGTGGCAGGATTTTGGAAATGGGCTTCACTAAATCAGGTAAACACTGGAGGCAGGTAATACTCATTTTTCAACCTGTTTGCATTCATGCTGTAGGACTTAAGAACGCCCCAAATCCTGACCAGAATCCCTTCAGGCTTATACTAGGCTCCTTACTTTTGGAGAATTTTTGGATAGTAATTTGATGTGCATTTTTCTGTCTGGAGCTTTGGATTGAACATTTTCCATCTCCATCTGCTCTTTTTTCACCTCAGAGCCACTCTGTTGTGCTGTTGTTTCCAAGAATCTGAATGCATTTTTCCTGTGAGGTATTGATACGGAGAGTCTGGTCTGCGAGAGAGGTTAATGAGTTTTCTGCTCAAATATATTTATATGCAAAATTGTGTTTTGTTTATTTTGAATTGGGACCCCCTCTGCGTCATTACTAAATGATGCAAAGAAGACTCCTGGAAGCATAAGGAAAACTATGTACTTTTACACTTTCATTGCTTCCATAGTAGCAAAATGGGAGGAAAAAAATCTCATGGTATAGAAAAATAGAAAGCCTTAATTAATGACTACCATTTAATTTTTTTTTTTCCTGTTGCCCCCTTAGTGAGCAAAAAGGCAGATGTGCATGTATTTTTGTCAATATACTAGCTTCACTTAGTGGGTTTACAGACTTTAAATAGGTACAAATTTGTCATTAACTTCACTTTGGAGAGGCACTTAGCTTAGATGTAACAAGAGACTGGGAAAAAGTAGAAAAACATTTTTCCTTTATTGCTAAAAGGGGAATCATTATTATCTGATTTCTTCTACATCACTCTCAAAAACACATATCTAGGGTTTTCCTAAAGGTGCCAGCTGTAACAAAATACTCTTGAAATTGAGAGATACTTATCTAAATACATGCTTTCCTTTTTAAAATCCTTTTGTTCAAATTAACAGTATAAAAGAATAAAAACAATATAAAAAGAATAAACAGTGTTGTTTCTTCAGCTTTGAAAATTACCATTAAATCTGTCAAGAGGATTATTACAACTACAAAGCTATTCCTTGCAAAATGAGTTTGTATAGTAAATGTTGCCATTGTAAAATTGGAGGCCTTCTATAACATCAAAGTGATAACATTACAATTATCAAATTGAGATAATCTTTCTATTAAATTTGGATTATATATGTTGAATATATGCTCCACATTTTGAAAGCGTTTGTAAATGTGCTCCTACACTATTGCAGATCTTTGAGTGGATTATTTCTAGAAAGACTTGAAGAGCTGGAAAAAGGAAACAAAGGGTGGAAAAAGATTTTACATCTCAACAGGCTAGCATCCAGATTTGTGGACAGATCTTAAAAATAACTTTTTCTTCAAATTAGAACTGCCTCCCACAGCAATACTGAGCCTATGCTATCATATTATAAACAAAAATCAAAAATTGAAAGGCAGCTTATGAAAATGGACATTGGATCTGGTCTGAATTCACACCGAAGGGATGTTCAGATCTATAGCTAGTTTAGTAAAAGGAGGTAGACCATTTTTCTCAAGCTCTTGGACTGAAACTTTGAAATTTTGTGGGTTTAGAATTTGGCTGTAGCATTTGTTTCTTATATGGTGGCCGATAAACTACACGAGAAAATTACCCATGTTATGTGATTACAAAAGTCCATATCTTGGTTCAAGAGCTGATAATGGCATGGTTGTCTAAGTGCTCTTCCATTATGTCTAAATTCTGTGCACACTGATATTTACATCATTTTATTCCTCTCACAATGCTTAAAAATGTTATCTCTGCATGTTTAAAATTGAAATCAACTTGTCTTTTTTACATTGTAATTTGGATTACTATGAAAATAGTAAGAAAATACTAGAGCTAGAAAATGGTGAATCATGCCAAAAATGTCAAAAACTGAGATTATAACAGAGTTTTAGATTCCTTCTCCTTTCTGAACAATGACAGCAGAGTAGATCTATTTTGCTTTTAAAGATCTGCCAATAAAGCAATGTGTTTGAGTATGATTGTTCTAAAGCCTACAAGGTTGTTAGTCTTCTTGCTCCCCAGTAAAAGCAAACACATACCCTTACTACGTTTCCTTCAGGATACATGGTGACAGTGTGTCCAGAGCACAGTGGGGATGTACTGCAGATGATGAGCTAAACAAGGACCCAGGGTCCTGTGTTCTGCTAGGCTGAAGGGCGGATTTGGCCACAGTGCCCGTGTGTTATCGGCTTAGTGACACGTTTCAGGCTGAATCTGACCCAAGTCCTATCATTTGGAGACAGAATTGCTTTGCACACACTGAGCTTTCTGAGGAGGTTGCTACATCAGATGTAAAACTGTCTGCAGGGATATACATAAAACTGGATATATCACTATGTTAGTCCTTGCTTCCCCCTGCTCTGTTGGGCCACACTAAGCCTGTCACAGTCAGGGTCTGCCAGAGCTCTGAATGGGTCTTGTGACTGCAACCTTTGCAGAGGGGGATACTGCTTCGCTCAGCTATGGGATAACCTTGTTTCATGGTGATTCTGAGCACTTGAGCACATGTTTAATATCACAAATGCCTCTGTTTCTATGTCTCTGTAGTAAAATACAGGTCTCAAGGTAGCATTTACTTTCACTCAAGCACCAGAACAGGAAGGAGTGTGTTCATAGCATTACTGAGCTGGGGATATAAAAAATTAATGGAAACCATTTCAAATACATTAAAGCTTTTGTGCAATGCTCATTTCTTGAGATAATATGTTATGATGCTGATTAAGGATGCCTGTGTATTTGTATCTTTTGTGCACTTGTTTCACCAAATCAGGAGTTAATTTGTAGCCAACTTTTAAAGAGAAATGAAGCATTATCGTTGAAATGTATTAATTTCACACAAGTTTGGCATGTAAGTAGGGAATTTTGACAAGCAGTAAATAGTGTTCTGGTTCTAGTCCACCCATTAATAGCAACCAGGAAACCAGAGAACAGAGAAGGATCAGATTCTACTCTGAGATGTATTACAGCTTGTCTTCTCAATGGGAATTAAGTATGTGCATCTAAGGGAGGAACTTGGCCTTACAGCACAGTTTTCCAGTCCTGGCTGGATGACCAACTTCCTGAGACAAAATCATTACTATACTGTGTCTGCTGTGAGACTACACTGCTTGGGAAAAAACCAAGAAAATGCTTCTCACTCTTTTTCTCATCTGTGAAGTCATCTGTTCTCCAACTAAGTATAAGGGGATTTGAGACACTTCTTCATCTTTTCTGTTTCTATTGCTTTTTCATCTCCATAGTGGTTACGTTCTGCTGTATTATTCTGAAACATAAAATTTTATTTCTTTTAACTCTTGAAAGTTCCTAAATATTTACTTTCTATATATTACCAGGTCTTGTTTTGGTATCCCAGAAATGTTAGAGGGACTTCCATACTCAAAAGGCAGTTAGAAGTATAGGGTTTAGATATACCATGCACATCAGTTACCCTGATTGAAAGATCCTGTAGGCAGGGAGCTCATTAACATTGCAAAGCCATTGTATATGAGACCATTTTTTAATATGTGGAAGTTTTTCTGAAAAGAGCTGAGGGAAAGTTGCTACCTGATACTTGGTTTTATCTGGTGGTGGCTCCACATGGTTTGGATTGTGGGCTTGACTGTTACATTTGTGTTGACGAAAAGCATTTAGATGTGGCTAGAAAAGAAGCTGGAGTAAGTAAATCACAGTCAAGGTGATTGCTACAGAGTGACTCTGCTGAAATCATAGCTCTGAATTCATCAAGCCTTTTCTTGACAATAATTAGAATTGACTATTTGCAGCATTGAAGTACTTTCTTGATCTCAAATCCTGCAATACTTTGTCAGAATCTGTCATGAACCTTAGTACTGTGGGCAAAGAGAAAAGGTAATTAGTTGTAAGTGTAATAAGCCTGCGAGGTACTATTAAAAAAATCTACTGCCAAAGAGAGCTGAAGCTTGTTAGTCACCATGGGCAATGTAGGTCCTACCCTTGGTTTTGGTGATAAAAGCCTGTTGAAATTCTGTTGTTGAAAAGTTCCACTTATTTAAAACCCTGGAGCAGTATAGGAATTACTTTCTTCTGCTGAAATGCAAATTAAGAATACATACTGGGATTTTCAGTCGCATTATTTTGGCTTTGAGGTTAAATTTAGCAAATTAGTTATGCAGAGTCAAGCACTTCAGTCATGCACTTAAAGACAAGATTATTCAGTCAGCAATGGTATAGCTGAAGGAAATCACTGCACAAGTCCATTGTACAATAAGGATTGGAAGTAGAGATACACAGTCTGAAGAACTTTGAATTTGCTTGTACTGTAACAAGAAGGAGCCTTTAGAAAGGGGCCTCCTGAGGACTTAGTTCCCAAATATTTGGAAGTTTCTGACTGAATGGTCAGATAATTACTCAGATAATCATCTGGATTTAAATATTGAGCTCCCACACGTTCTGTAAACAAGCCCCTACTGCATGATGATGGGGGGTGGTTTGATTTTTATGAAGTTATATGGAAATATATAATTGCTGGGAAAACTGAGATTTACCTTCTCTAATTCTATCTGACCAATCTCAGGCTGGGACATGTGGTTCTCTGAAGGTGACTAGGTCCTTGCTGGAAAGTGAAGGAAGGATGACTTCCTTGTGCATAGCTTTCAGACACCCCAGCTTGGGCAGATGGCTGTCAGCCACCACTCTCCTTCACTGTACTACAGAAAATGTTCAAATCACCTCCTTACACATGCCAGTTACCTCTAATTTCTGGTAGAATCAAATCATCCAGATCATTAGTAAAAGAAATAATCTCATCTGGCCCTTTAGGCAATGTCTGTCCAAAATCCAGAGAAGAAAACAGGCTTCTAACATATTTCCAAATATACCTTTACTGGTAAAATACAACAAACTTATACTGTCTCCCCAGTGAACAGTAGTTTTCCAGGCACCAAACACTTTCACCTAATTTGTGATAGAGTTATTTAGGATTTACAGTGGCTCACAATACAGCTTTAAACTTATCTGATCTTAAAACAAGTGGCAAATGAAGTGACTATACTCAAAATAGTCCTTAAGGATTATGTCAGAGGTGGTATTTCCTTATTTCTCAGTAAGAAATATCTTTACTAGTGTCACTATTTCCTGTCATCTGTAAATGGATGTAGGTGTGTTTTGATTTGATTATGGTAAAATACGCAAAAAATTTCTATTTTTCATGTACCTGATACTCAATTTAGTTTTCATGTCAGCCACATGAACTGCTGTGGAGGCCATTTTCTTTATACTGTTGTGGACCTAGAGGAGATATCTTAGGATAGGGGGACACACATGAGATAAATTTGCTTGAATATTGATTAGGAAACCACTAAATAGGTGCAGCAGCCTTTGCAGTGTAAGGAGATGGTGATGGAAAACTCAGAGGGAACTGCTGGATCCGAGCTGGGCTGAGGAAATGCAAACCCAGTTATTTAAACTGTAGTGTTATTTGTTAACATAACTAGAGACATTATTGTCATGTCAGTGCTCTTTGGTGGCTGCAAGAACAAGTCTCGGTTTTACATTTCCTCACTTTTCACTGATTAGCTAAGGAATGTTATTATTTCTACCCAAGCTTTCACATGTAATTTGTATGATGCTGAAAAGTACTTTGACACTGTAACTTTATGAGCAAAAATATATGATCATGAAACATAATATTTGAGGGTATTTGTGAAGTGTTTTACAGATAAGAAACCCTCCTGTCTGTACAGAGCCAATTATTCTTTACTGCCGTCTGTTTTACAGGCAAAGGATCATGAAATTTTAACAACAAATAGACTTTTTAGGAACCAAGAAGTACCCAGAACCTTAGGATGACCTGCAGTTGTATGTCTTCAGCTCATTATTTCAGTAGTAATATTTTGTTAAAGATTGGATGTGAACATATCCTGTCTCTTAATTTAAATGCAGGAAAATTTATAAAATATCTGAAATAATATGACTCTCAAGAGAAAACACAGACATGAGTATATAACACAGTAATGGACAGTGAGTGAGTCCAGGTTAGCTTGTAAGTAAAATCTTGTGAAAGGGGAGAAGGAAAATAAAAAAAGTAGAAGGAGCACAAAAAAGCCCAAAAGACTCTGCAAAAGCATTTTTTTCTAGGAGCTGGATAAAGAATAGAAAGAACATTTCAACTGAGTACTATCAGGAAAAGGAGCTTGAAAAAATCAACAAACTTGATTTTTCCTTAGCTTGGGAAACCGGAACTTTTGAAATTATTTGAAAATACTTTTACAGTGTTGCATGGCAGACACATCTGTACATGTAGATTCTACCTACCTGACACTGAATACTTTTTTGTGGCTAGTTGTCCTTGTCTGAAAGCAGCTTGGGCAGTGGGAAATTGTCAGATGAATTTACCAGAGAAAAATTGTTCAAACTACAATATTTAAAAGATAGATTTTACTGAATGTGCAGAATTATGTCCAAAGAAACATGTTATCACATTTCATTTCAAATGCTTTGAGAAGATGTCAGTAGTGCTGAGCATTTTTAACACAGAAAATATGATGATCTGCACAGTAGAAAAAATAGTCTGACTATAATCATAAAAAGTGACTGTACAGCATGGAGAATATATTTTCCCAACTGAATTTGGGAGTGTGCTTCAGTTGTGGACCATATTAATCTCTGAAATGTGTCTTTGGTCCAGCTTAGCATTTTTAGTAAAGAAAATATTGATAAAATATTTTTGCAGGGCTTATAAAACAACTAGTAATATTTTAGAATTAGTCTGAAAAATTCGTCTTAGCTTTGTGGCTTCCTCACTGGTGTGAAATACATGTAAACAACTGCACATCTCTTCTGAAGTTAAATACTTTCACCCTTGCCTTTCCCATTTGCCTTTCCCACTAGCTGGCTGAGCTAGTGTGTACATGGGTATTATCAAGAATCATGCATTTTGGGGCCTGTTTCCAATCCGAGTGCAGCAATCTGATTTCAGATAGGTCACTCAAATGGCCTGATAAGACCAAACAGCTTTTCTGAGATATTGGCACCCGACAAACTATTGGAGATAACTGCACTTTACAACATGTATCCTCTTACTGTGTAACTGTATAAGAAAGCAAACATACTGAGAAATAACTGGGATGAGTGAGACTTTATTATGAATCTTTCTTATTAGGGTGGTGCCCACGAAGATGGGGACTGAATACTGTGCAATGGCACAAAACTGAATACTTCGCATTTCTTGTTTATTGGACCAGCTCACTGTCATCAGACCTGGAAAGATGAATTCTATACTTTTTTAAGAATTGTTCCTAACACAAAGATACCTAATGCCAGAGGAATGTCTCCTCTGTAAATTTTGTTGATTTTGATTCAAGTTTATAATGAAACTGTAGCTTTGCTGTTCATGCTCTGAGTAAAGAACTGCTCACGTGAAGAATGCGAAAGTCTTCTCCAGTGAATGTCCTCTCCCAGTTACCTCCACACTGCTCTTCTTTGGCTTTCAGCACAGCAAAAAGCAGCTCACAGGTCATAGGACTGGAAGATATAGACGTGGCAATTTAGGAACTTTCAAATACTGACCTCTGTGACGCTCAAACCACCTCTTGCTTAGTTATTCTTGTCAGATACCTTGGCAGTCTGCTCATTCAGAATCATGCTCAGAGGCAAGGATACCAATAACCCTGTGACATGCTATGACACTGTCACTGCAATCCAGAGAAGAATTGCTGGCATAGAGTAGACATCTAAATGTCTAAAATCTAAAAATGGTCCTGGTGCATGTAACTGGAAGGATCATTGATAGTTTAGCTAGAAAAATGTAATGTAATTTAATTTCCCCATAGCAATCGGTGAATGTTTCATCTTTCCTTTATATTGCTGCCTAACCATGTCTGGATCCTGGAGAGAGGTGAGAATGGACTGGGAAATATTTCACATGTGGGAATATAAAGCATATATTTCAACCCTGTGTTCTTATATGTTTGTTCATGTATTTCTTGCAGGTGTAAGGTTGGTAGTTGTCAGTTACTCACAGACACATTCTTATCTTTTATCACTGTTCACATCATCTTGAAATTTAAAGCCTGGAAAGAATGCATTTTGGAAAAGCAAATACCTCCCAGCTCCAGGTGCAGAGCAGTGTTTCCAGGAATGCTCAAGGCTAAGTGCTTTTGAAACTGCAGTTTTGCTGCCTTGGAAAAAAAGAACTGACCATTGTTTAAGGAAGTTCAGTAGAAGTTGCCTTTGGTTCTTACTCTGCTGACAGATGTGCTGTGACTCTGGATATGTCACTGGGAACCTGTGTCCTGTGTACAGTATGAGAAAGAGAAGGAAAGTCATGCAGTGGATTTGTATGGCTTCACTCAGGGGTAGACCTGGATAATATTTTAAATTTTTCACAATTTAAATAAACGTTATGATTGGCACTGCTCAAGGCTATTTCCACAGCTGGTCTGTAGTTCCAGAGTCTGCCAAAAATGCTGTAGGTGTGTTGAAGAATCAGACTGAGAGGAATTACACATTCACAACACCCAGATGATGATAGAGGATTTATTTTTTCTGAGTAGTTTGCCAGTTTCCTTGCATCTTGCATATCATCTTAGCCTAGAAGCAATGCTGGGGAGTAAATTGAAGTAAGAGTCATTGGGTATTTATTCCTTTTTTTTTTTTTTTTTCCCCATCCTTTAAAGAAGCCAGTAGTGATACTTGTATTTTTTAACCTCATTTTCCTAAAACAGAAACTGTGTTCACAGTGATTTTATCTGAGGGTGTTCTTTCCTATTCTTCTCTCAGAGTCATTACATTGCTATGTAGAGATAACAACTTACTAAAATGTTCTGACATTTACAATGGCCATTTTCATTAAGTTCTCTCCTTAAGTATCATTCTGAATTTTGCTTTGCAGTTATGGTGACTATAGGTCTCAAGGGATCCTCTTTTACAAGATTTCTGTATTCTATTGTTCTAAAGGCTAAAAATTTTGAACAAAGTTGGAATAGTAGCAGCTCTGCTTGAAACAACAGGAGTATTTAGAAATTACATATGATAAAACTAGAGTTATATCTGTTGAAACCAGAAATATTTAGTGGTCTTTGTTCCATGCTTTTTTGTGGGTGTTGGTGAAGCCCAGAGTATCTCCATCATAGTTCTGAAATATTTTGGGTTTGGAATTTCTATCCCCAAGCCTATCCTCCTTAGAGAATCTAGATGCTTACATTTACAATATATGTTTGGAAAGGGTCTGTACTTTACCAGATCTAATTAGCATAGTACAGTAGATTTTAATTACTAATATAATTCCTTTAGAAAGCTTTTGTCTCAGGAGAACTGCATTGTTGTTCCATTAACAGCCTTCTCCACTTTTGAGATATTTTTGTGGAAAAAAGAAAGAACACAGTTTAGGTTTTCTGGTTTATCTATGATAATTTCCTGAAGATGATGGACTGTTTTTTGCTGTAGGAGGCAGCACTGGCAACACTGCTAATCAAAAGTAGAATATCACAGAAATTAACAACAACCCAAATTCACCTCTGAAAAGAGCATCGGTCAGTTAGCAATAATAAATGAAGTCTTGTATGTGGCCTGCTCTGTCAGTTGTAACATCATCTGGAATACTGCACGTTCATCAGGTAGTTTTTCATGACCTTGGCAGAAAAAGTAATAAATGGAAATGAGGAGTTTGCATGCCTATATCCAGTAATGATTTCATGTACCGACATGCAATGCTGATGTGTTGATGGCTTGAATCCTATAGCAGCCACAGCAGGTCAGAGCAAACCCTGCAACCAATTTTCTGAGCCTTATTGCTCATTTTTCAGACTGCTGGTAGCTCTCACTACATGGAAAGGAAATTGCTGATAATCTATTTTTGGTATGATTAATCTTTGAGACTTACTTCAGATTCCTTTTTGCAGCCCATAATTTGTCTGCTCTCAGTATGTCCTCAGGAACTCTTAAATTAAGGAGCCCACAGTTTATATGAGCCTGTCTGCTATGTTGTCAGATGTTACCTTTTTGCACATTAATGTCTTTTGAAGCTCTGGATTTCTAGCCAAATATCTGACAGTAAAATCAGTATGATGCTTCTATCCCATTTCTGAAAATAAGGTTATTAGATTCCCTTAGGGTCCTCTTATCTTTTGTCAGTTTAATTTCTGTTGTATCCATTTGTGTTAGTGCTATGTGAAAGAATACTCACATTCTACTGCTTGTTTAGTTTACATTTTTCTTAATTTTTGGTTGCCCTTCACAGACTTCAGAATTTATCTTAAAATCTGGAAATTAGAAAACTAATCTGAAAGATCTAAAGAACTCATTTCTCTTAATCTTGCATCCTGTCAAAGCATAAACCACAACAAATATTACAGTGAGCTTATGTCAGAGGCGGTTTTGAGAGGAAAATTGTGCAAGAATCAAAAAGAATAGGAAGCAGGAGAGAGGAAACTCCTGAGTGTTAGCACTGGTTGTCATCTGCAAGGATGTGCAATTCAGCTTTCAGAAAAGTAATTTTTGTTTCTTTTTTTTTGTACAGCTCCTTCCAGTTTAAAAGAAATTATGATTTGCTGAAAATTGATACTAATGAAAGCATAATAACAGTTTAAAAGGTCTGCGAAAGGCAAGTAAATGAAGTTGAGCTGTGTGGTCTCTTCGTTCTGGTCACTGTGCTCAAAAGTAAAATGCTTATCTCTAGCTCTGCTTTATCTAGGAAATGTGTGCATTATTGTATTCAAAGATGGTAATTTGCCTGTCAGACACACACCTCATGAGAGCTGCAGTTATTTACCATGTATATTAGAATTATGAATAAAGGAACATACAGTTAAATCCAGTATAACCAGTTATTCCGGTAACTTCCTTTTTTATATGTTTAAAAAAGACATGATCTACAGATATGCAATTTTGTACCCTTTTGTTGTGGTAGTGGATGCATTTCCCTTGTCAGGAGGGGTAATGGACCACAGTTATGTATGAAAGTGAAAGAAATAACACAAGTGGAAATGTGTTTAGAGGATTCATCTAGTGGTAGTGGTTTGTTTGTCAGTCTTTAAATGGGCTCATCCAAGGCAATGCAAAGATTAGGAGTCCCCGAAAGTGATATTTAAAAATACCATGTTTAAAAAGAAGGACATAGAACTGAAACCAATTCATCTGAGAGGAAAGTAAACTAATAGGCCTTGAAGTAACTGAACATATAGTGACTAAAGAAAAAATAATAAGGAATAGAAGCATGGAATCAACTTGCTATGTTTGATTACACTGTAAAAAAATTTGTGGTTCTCACACTGGTGAGTTGAAGCAATTCCCAGCTTTCATCATACTTTGCTGTTAAAAAACTTCCTTTATATCTCAGGTCTCTGGCCCCATTTTCTATGATGAAACAAAGCCATTGACCAATTGAAAACTCTGCCAAAACAAGACTTTCTTCCAGTGAGGAGCTTTGTATGTGGCTTATCAAAAGTGAGAACTCTCAGGAGCTCTCAAAGTGCATTCAATTGCCCACAATTGCTTTCAATAGTCACAGTAAGTCAATACATAAATTTTCAGATGGTTGCTAAATAATAAGATCAGAAAAAATGACATCTCCCACACTTAAGAGTGGTGTAAACTGGACTAAGAAGGACCTAAGTGGTCCTTATTGAGTTATGAATATTTTTGAATTGCATCCTAGCAGCTGCACTGCTGTGTAAGTACAATTAAGCAGCGTCTGTTGGCCAACACCTAAAATTGAACAACAGCCAATCTCTTAGGAGGGCTGCTTTGCTCTGTTTTGTTCTGAGCTTCCATGGCAACATAAGCTCAGCCACAGCCTTCCTCTCACGCTGACATAAAGCAAAATGCATTCATACCGCACGGCTCGCCAAGAGCCTGCTCTGCGCATAGTTTTGGCATCCCACTGCATGAGCTCCCCGTCAGCATCCCACTGCCCTCGTGTAAAGGGTGATGCTCTGAGTGTCAGACACTGTCTGTCCCATCTCTGATCTTCCTCATTTCCCGCTCTTCCCTATACTCCTTTTGCTAAGAGCAGTTTTGTGAGAAGGCTCAATTTTCTTCCTCCACTCCTAAATCCATGACATTCCCCCTGGCAGGGGTCCTGTGCTCAGTCTGTGCCCCCCAGGATTCCTGTTCAGAGGCAGCAGCAGCACACACAATCTGCCCTTTGCCTCTTCAATCCCTCAAGTAAGGGGCTGAGCAGGGCTCTTGTGTTAACCACAAGCTTTTAGTGGAAGCAGTAATTGGCTTGGTAGGTCACTGTAGGAAGTGAAGAAGACTTTTCATATTTCTCCCAGATAATTATACTCCTGGCTAGAGGGCTACTATTGCCTGAGATTCTAGGATTCCTGAATGCCTCAGGAAAAAATTATCCCAAGAATCATAGGTGGACAGAAAAAAAATCCCTAAATCCTCTTGAGTTCAGCCTAAATTTTTACAAGTCAAGCCTGGTGCTGCACTCCTTATAGGATTGTGAGAAGAGAAGAATTCAGCTTTAGTGAAGATTTTGGGGGATATCATGCAAGTGCTGATGACCTCTCATGTGACTTGGCTGGTGCCCTCAGCCCTCATCTTGTGAGGTGGCCACAAGATGGAGTCCCTGATTTGTGTGAATCATCAGGACACTTGATACTTTCATGTTCTTTCCATGGCCTCTCCTAAAGATGTAAATTTCACTCACTTTATAAAAACAAAAACAAAACCAACAANCCCTAAAAACCCACAAACCAACAAAACCAACCAAAAATGAGGAAGTTTCCAGGAGTGGTTGGCTGGTATCTTCTCTGTTTCCTTTCTTCTCCTGATTTCACCAAAAGTTGCATGAGTTTGTTCAAGTACCCATGAGACATTTTTAATTTATTACTAGTGTAGTGTAGCAAAATCTTTTCCTCTCACTTTATGTACTTTCACCATACAGATTACCTGAATACATTTTGGAATATGATATCATGGTCATATTCTTAAGGAGAATATCCTTAACTTAAAATCTTTCCCATAATGTAATATTCAATGATTCAATTTCTTTAATGCATTACATAACATAGTTTGTACAATTAAGTTTCCTATTAAACATAAAAAGCCAAAAAGCACTCCTCCTGATATGCTACTATCCTACTTCCTGTCTGTCTTTTCCTTGTTTGTGTAAGAAGCTGCCTTTTGGGATGTCAGTAGCATTTTTGAGTTTCAAGAGGAGTCTGGGACTCTTCTGGTTGAATTCCTTCTTTGAGAAGCACCATCAACATTCCTTGTGTTTTCTTGTAAAGGTCCACCACTGCAGGTTCTGAAGGGGCTGCTGAGAATTCATTGTTTTAAATACTGCAAAACAACAGTGTGGTAACACAGTAGGAATGGGACCCGGACAGGCAGTATGATTAACCTGTTCTAAAGCAGCTGTAAGGGATTTTCTACAAATCACAACTTGTTCCAAATAGGGAAGTGTTTGTTCAATTACTAACACACATAGTTTGTTCTACTCTGCTTTTGATGGCATCTGCTATGGCCATCTGATAAAGTTTTTTACATTTTAAATTTGCTGATGTTCATATCATGTTTCATGAGTTCTGATATTATTTCTGGTTTTTGGCCTCGAGGATGAGAATTTTGGGATAGACTAGGTCTTTTAATGTGAGGATTAAGCTTTCAGAGATCTAAAACATGACAGTTGTAAAGAGTAATTTAGTGTGATTTTTCTCCTAGTCTCCACAGGCAACATGACTTAAGCATACTAAAGCAGAGTTTTAATACTTAGAATCACCAGATTAAAGCAGAGTTTTGGTTATTTTTTACAGCAAGCAAAAACATTCATCATAGATTAATCAGCTACAGAATCAGTTTTTTAATCTGATGACTAAAAATTGCAGTCTTCACTTTCTGACACTGAAATTTTTTGCCTATGTTTGAACATGACACCAGCTTAGATGAACTATAGCTTCAGTGTGTGGGTTGAAATCATGGGAAAATGGAATTATTCTGGTTTTATTTGCTTTTATTATCTTGTCCTCAAATATAGAGAATCTTCCTTTAAATATTCAATGTTATTTCACTTCATATATCACATCATTGTTTCCAAAGATAATATTAGTATTTTCATGGCTTTTTAGGGCTCTTTTTCAGGCACTTCATGAAAGTCAAAGATATGATCTCTGCACTGAAGAGTCTGAGGGAATATGAGGGTTTGTGTTAACAGATAAGCTGTACTTTAATTTAAATCATCCTCGACAACTTCAAACATCCAGGTGCAACATAATCTGATATGGCAAATTGAAATTGATGTATGAATAGAGTTATCATATATTCAGGTTTTCCTGGTTTGCTTTTATTTCCTTTCCCAGAAAATTTTTGAAGCTTTTTTTGACGTCTGCATGTGTCCTGTGCATCCATTTATCCATTGGCACAGAGCTGCCCGGTCAGAGGGATATTGCATAGATTGCAAAGTCAGCAGCTGTAAAACTGTACCATTTTATATAGGTAGAGGAAACTGCAAGGAGCAGATGTAAACTGAGAGCAAGTTAAGGTATGAATGGACAAGAGAGAAGGTGTCTGTAAAACACCAGCTGCTGCCTGTGTTCTGGACCCCACACAGCAAACACAGAGCTGTTTTGCTTTGCTGACCATATTTATGCAGGCCCTACTTATGGTATTTCACAGGTTACTCTTAAGCAGTTGCTGAAGTGTCCAGGTGCCCTGCAAGAACCCCTCCCAGACATGGAGGGCTGCTTTGCAGACTTTCACCAGCCTGCCCAGTGGGAGTTCAGGCCTGAGGATAAGCTGCAGCCTCCTAATATTATTAAGTTCACTCTTCTCAGATATGTTTTCAGACCTATTTCCTGATTTCACAGACCGTACATTGAAAACGTCTTCATAACTTAACTTGCCTAAGCTGTATTGAACCTTTCTGAGTATTTCCAGAGCCATCCCCCTTTCCCCACAGACACAGATGACATAGGATATAACAGCATGTACATTTCTGTGCCTGATGTCAATGCTGCTGAGTGCTGAGAACCAGGGCAACTTTCTCTGTCTTGCATTAGTTGTAACTTTCTCTTTTGCCCCTTTCCATTCTTTTCCAGTTCCCTGGTAAGGGAGAAGCCTTTGATTTGCTTGTCAGGGATCATTTGCATTTCAGAGAGCTTCCAGGAATTAGCTATGGGAATCTTCTTGCATTTGTTTATGGCACTGAAGTCTGGAAGTCAGAGCAGCAGCCTGCCACTTGCCACATGAAAAATACATTTTAACAAGGCAACAGGATGAACACTACTCCCCTGCAACTTAGGTGTAACTTTCTCTTTTGCTACTTTCCATTCTTTTCCCATTCCTTGGTAACTTCTCCTGCTCTTGCTCAAGTCAATCTTGTTCGCCTAAATAAGTCAGTGCACAGTAAATGAAGCAGTGAATTTAATAACTGTCTAGACATCTTACGCTATTTCTCTGCTTGAACACCTACAGAGCACTGTATGAAGCAACATACCTTAGAACATACAGAGAGCTGCTTCAAGAGTCCAATGGATAACAGGCTGTATATCCACGCACTTCTTTATCTGTATTTTAACTTTATTGTGTGGATCAGCCAAAAAATAATACTTCTTTAAGAATTTATGAGCTTAACAAAAATTAAACATCCAGGTCATGACTAGGAAATTCATGTTCACTGGTGGAATTAGCTGCATACACTTTGTGGGAGCATTTCTCAAAGGTGCCGATCCTCTAAAAATCCAAAGGCAGCACCAGCAGCAATCAGTGTCCAGCAGCTCTCAGAGAGACACCTTTGGCTGTTCTTTGGGCTTTTATGCTTGAGCTATCAGTTGGAAGTTTGTATAATATACTGTAATGCCATAACGCAATTAATGAGAGCTGGCCTGTCCCCACACACTTGTAGGTTATCATTTCTTGTTCAGATGTCTTCTGTTCTTCCATGAAGGTAATTTGAACTCAAATGAATCTGAAGATGGAAAGCACTTGAGGAACATAGTATGGGTTCAGAATGCAGAGCTGCAACTTGAAATATTTTTTAAGGCGCATAGTGTGGGTTTAATATTTTTTCTGGTTTTGCTGATGTGACTGGTGTTTGCCTAACCTCCTGCTTATGCACAGAGATCTCAGATTGTGACATGCCTGAAGAAAATTCAGCTCCTGCTTTATTAAACTCATCCAAATCAGACTCGGGGACTACAAGGTTATCACCATGGTTGTGTGACAAGATTTTGACTCTTTAAAAAAATTGTCTTCCTTTATTTTACTGTCGCTTCTAATACTCTCTTCTCTTTTGAAGAGAACATTTACTCAGTTTCTTCCCCTGATAAAATGCCTATGACTGTACCTGTTCTACAGTAGCTACCCTGACTTTAATCTGACACCTGAAAAAAAAACCCAAACCTGAAATAGAAAAAAGTGTACAAATTTGAATTTAAAGAGTACAGAGAATCTGAATATAAAATTGATCATTGGCTTTTATAAGTATGATTATTCATTATGACACTGGATGTACCTTAAACTATTTCAGTTTATTAAATTATCTTTGAATACTCCTGAACTCTCTAATAAAATGTTTCTGAAAAATCCTCCTTGTTGCATGGTGGATACACATCAGAATTCTCAGTCCGTAGGTCTTAGTGGCATTACTAGCACCAAGCCTGGCTGAAAGAAAAGGAATTTATTAACTTGCCATGGATCTGGATGAAGAGGAAGTGACTAGATGTACTTATTTCGTGCAAGTCTTTCATCATTCTGGTGTTCAAGCTGTGGTTGTGTGAATCGAGATCGCCATCCCATGGCTGCTCACCGGTTAGTTTTAATGGGAATTTCAGCACACCGCGCCTGTCCTCCTCACCGTTTCTCTTTGAAGGGTGTTTGTACTGAAACAAAAGGCAGCACTTTGTCCTCACCATATTTTAAAATTTATATCGTGTTTTGCCATGTTATGTGCTGTTTTAAACTTCCTAGGTGCCAAAAATCTGCAAATTTAGTTGCCCACAACAGGTAACTTTCACAGCTGTGAGAAGTTACCAAAGGGTTAGAGAGCACAGAGAAAAGATTAAAACAGAAGTACAGCATAGACAGATTAAAAGGAGCTTGTATTATAGACCCCCAGGGTAAAAAAAATCGATATTTTGTCATGCTGAAATAAGTATTTTGGATGCTGCTGCTTGTCAAGCTAAGTGCTACAGCAGAGTTACCACAGAATCATAGAATGGACTGGGTTGGAAGGGACCTTAAGGATCCTCTGGTTCCAACCCCCCTGCCAGGGGCAGGAACAACTTCCACTAGATCACTTTGCTCAGCACACCATCCAACCTAGCCTAGAACACTTCCAAGGATGGGGCATCCACAGCTTCTGTGAGCAACCTGTTCCAGTGCCTCATCACCTGGAGAGTAAAGAATTTTTTTCTAATATCCAATCTAACCCTGCTCTTTTTCTCTCTTGGTAAAGAGGCAAACCATGAGGCTACAGTAATTCTGTATTTGCACAGTACTTCAGTTTACTGTAGCTTCTCAGAGGAGATGGTCTAATACCTAATATTGTTTAGGGACCCATGATAGCTTATCCTTCATAAAAGTTTTTACAGATGCTTTCTAAGATAAGTTGACATCCACTGCTCATTCTCTAAGTGTTTTCTGAAGAATGGCTTCAGAGCTCTCTTAACCTAAGAATACAGTTTCTGTTTTCAATAGAAATCCTCAAAGTAAATCCCAACAATTGGAGGAAAGGACTGTGCAGTTTTCTGTTTACGAAAGTCAAGTAGCTGTTTGTTTGAGACTGCCTGTTGGTATGTGTCCCACTAGAAATGGTTACTGCTGTTGCCAATTTTTGAAGAGAGCATTTATGCAGTTATCTAATACAAGTTTCTGCTGAATATGTAATTTTCCTTTATGGCATTATTCTTGACACTAATGAAATCTGAAGACATAGCCATATGTGAAATTTAGGAGGGGTGGTCTGCACAGGAACAATCTATAAATATATGGAAATCAGCTGAACATATAAAGTCAATACATCTAAATTACTGTATCTGAAACTCCTCTCTAGAAAATCTCATCTTTGAGTAGAGATATTTCAGTTTACTGCAGACTAAGCTAAATTGTAAAATTACTTTATAACACTATGTTATAGGCTATAATTTATGAAGTGTGAAATACATCCTCTTGTGATCCTGGTTACACTTTAATAAAAATCTCCTTTCTGTAACCGTTTACCTCCATTAGCAACCAAAGGTTGTGCCTTTATCCATTCAATTGGTGCAGGTTCAGTGAGCACTCTCTGACCCCTTTCAATGTAAATCTACGCAAACCACATTTGAACTTTTTTTTTTTTAAGTGATGTAATTTGCATCAGAGCTTTGAAAAAGCCCTTTACTGGCTGAATTGGTAGACTGATATTTATATGATAGAGCATCAATCAGCAGGAGGAAGGTGGCAGAATAAATTTAGAGCCAATGTAAATGAAGGTGATTTTCTTCATCCTGTGCAGTTCTTGGGTTTTTATTGGCAAGGCTTGGGTTGGACCAGAATCAAATGCAACTTGTCTTTATCACTTACCAAAATCCCTGAAATAGATCTTGTTTGGATTTTCTTGGAAAAAACCCACTATTGCTGTTCTGTATTATTTTACAGATTAACCATACTCTTATATATTTTCTTTCCAGAATGTTATGCCAGTCTGCTTTTCTGCTTCATAGATTAGGATAATTAGCAGTGTTTTCAGTGCAGTTTAATTCACTGATTGCTAACAGCAGAAATGAGGCAGTAGATTTATCGATGCATGACCATTTTTCAGCTAGACTGTGACCACAGTCTTGCTTAAATCTAGTTGTATTTCTAGTACCTACACCCAGCCAGCTCTTCTGCTGGGATCTTGTCTGCTTTAGTCAAAAAGACTAAAAAGATATTCTCTTCCCTGAGACATACTGTGCGTCCAAGAAAAGAGGCACGTACAGGCAGACTGGGACACTAATTACATTTATTATCAGTCACATTATATCCTTTAGCATAGCCAAATATGGCCACAAGATGGAACCTTAAATGTACAAAACTGTTTTTATTGATATACTTTGTAAAAGGAGAAAAAAACTATCACGTATCATTTCCTCACTAAAACAAGATTGAAACAAACTTTAATTATTCTGCTATTGGTGTGTATAATCTTCATACAAAGAGAACACAGGTAGCTGATTTTGTACCCTTGAAATCACCGGCTTGTTATATTAACATAGCGATCTAGCCAGTAGGAGGCAATACATATTTAATTTAGTAAAGGAAGGCAACTCTCCAGCTCTAGTTGTGGCACTCATGCTGGCTTTGAGCCTTACCAAGTAACTCAGTCCTCAAGAGTCTTGGCAAGTGTTTTGTCAGCTTCATAGCTGAAGTACATGCTGAGCAGGTGGGCAATTATTTGTCAGAGCAGTCAGATCTGGAACTAAATTTATATTTATAGTCTCCTATTTTTCCATGTATTCTATGTCTTATTAGGAAATTCTGAATATTTTTCCTTATATTACATAGAAATTTCAGATTATTCTAAAGCTACCATGAGCAAATACTTTCCCAAGGCCTCCTTTCCTATAGCATACATATATTTGCCTTTGTACATGTTGGAGAGAGACCAGAAAGCTGCAGGTATACATTTGTGTGCACAGTGGGATTACAGATACAATACCATCTCCAATATAAAATGACTTTTGTTTCCCATGGGTGAATGGAAATATTTTCTATAGGAATTTTCCTATATTTCTATAGGATATGAAGAAGGAAGGACTTGTACGTAGTCCTTAATACTGGCAAGAGTATAATAGCTGTAATGCTCAAGAGTATAGAGTCATGAAGAGTTTTCCCAGATTAATGAGACATTGCTCTTATTGCATTATGTCCCAATTTTTTGGCAACACTACTGTCAGTAGCTGCTCAGAAGTGTATGTAAAAAACTGAAAAGGTCTGGTCCTTGAGTTGTCAATTGATTAGCTTTGTTTTCTGAAAACAGATGTCAGGTGAATCTGCTGTTCGGACCAACTGTTCAGCATATCTTCAGCCAGAAATTTAATATGAGGTGAGAATGAAAGAGAAGGACCAGAGAGAAGAGGGTAAACAAGAGGCAGATGGTCCATGTGTGAAACTTGCAATGCCAAACAGTGGATTAGGATGCTCTTTTAAAAAGCTACTTCACAACCTGAAAGCAACTGAAAAAGGTTACATTTGTACTAGCTACAGAATGAGCAAATTTAGTCTGCTCTTCATCAGAACATCTCCTATTTGTTGAATGTAGGAGCTGCTTGCCTAAAAAGCGACCTAACAGCAGTTGATTACTGCTCTCTAAGTAGAAGAAAGCATAAAAGTGCCGTCTCTCTGCATGGCTTTATCTAACCAGTTACCAGACTGATCATCTCTGGGTCAGAGCTAAGAAGCAGGAGACCTCTAAGAAAACCCTTTGGGCAGTCAACCATTTGCCCAGTTGCAACACTGCATCAAAGCTGCTTCTTCAGTCAGTGCTCCTGCCAGTGTGCTGTGGGATATCCTCTGAGACTGCAGTGCTCTGGAGGGTTGTGCTGCACACAGCAAGGCAGCTCAACTCCATGGGGCTTTGGTATGGAAAAGATGATAAGTCTGTCAGCAGTTTATAGGATCAGGAGGGAAGTCACAAAGGAGACAGAGTGGTAGGAGTCTTCCATAAACTGCCAAGTCAAGAAGACAGGGTGAACAAAGCTTTTATTAAAAAACCGGAAGAGGTTCCCTCATCACAGGCCCTGCTTCTCCTGGTGGGTCTTGAACCACTTTGACACCTGCTGAATGAACACCATGCTGGGTGTAGGCAAGTTTATGTCATTGTACCAACGACAGCAGAGTGTTTGCTGCACCTGCAGGGACAATAGTGAAAGGCTGAAGGGGGTTAGTGTCCCAGGAGCTAAGCTCTTCTTGTGGATGGTGGGAGAAATGAGAAGGTGTCTCCATCTGGGATAAGGGGAAAATTACAGTGGGAAGAGAGAAAAACACCCAAAAGGTCAGAAACTAACAGAATTCTTGATAAAATGGAATTCCTTTTGGATGTGCTATGTGTAACACCAAGTGTGCAAAGAGGTGGTGGTTGCAGCTAACCCAGGGCATCTCTAGTGAAAACTAAAAATGGTTCATATCTCAAGTGTTTCATGGGAACATATCAATACTTTTGGCCAGTTTAGTCAGGAGGGGTTTCTTTGCTTCATGCAGAATATCCAGGTAGGAGCATGTCTCTTACAGCCACATGAAATGGTAAACAGCACATTTGCTTAGTGTGAGTTCCACATCCAACACTTGCTGTGACACTGTTTGCAAAGGGCATTAGAAGTTACTTTGACCATAAAGACTATTATTTGGGGAGGAGGGGGAGGGAGGAGAAGGGGGGAATGACAAAGGTTAGGGGTTAGTGTGTCAGATTTCTTTTACTGCCCTTGTTGGAGCTCTTTAAGTTTAAATAATTTAAATATACATCGAGCAAAGAGTGAACATGACTCTCCTGTATTGTATGTGAAGGATCTAAACACGGGGCTGCAAAGATGTTTGGGGGTATGGAAGAAAGACAGCATTCAAAGTATCTTTTCCAGGACTAATCACTGACTTTTTATATCCTTGCTGTATACCACAAGCATAAAGCTTGTGTCTATTCCAAAATTTATCATTGATTGTCTTAATTTTATTTAATTGAAAACTTTGAGAATTTCTTGTAGAGAAAAATAATCTCAAATATAATCACAGAATGGAGATTTTCTTCCTGAGGCAGTTTCTTTTTTAGAAAAGATGATCCCTCTTCCCGAGCCGTGCTGCCAGAGCTCTTTCTTTGCATGAAAGGAAATTAAAGTTGCCATTAAAGTGCCACAAATGTCATGGATGGTTGGCAGTGCAGAATCATTGCTAATTGTTGAGTAAATATGTCCAAGCAGACAATAAATAAATCCTCATCTGAGGATTTGGGGCGGGGTAATAAAGAACTGTGTTAGGGTATTGTTACCATCCTAAATATATCTGACACCAAGCCGTAGCAAAACAAACTAGTACAAGCGGCACAACTACTTTTCCCCACAAAGTGTGTGTAAGAGAGGGCAGATGTGGGGTGCCCAGGTGTAGGGATAGAGAAAATGCAGTTATATATCAGGAAGGCACAGCAGGTAAGGGCTGCTATTCTTCTTTCCACTACAGACTCAGATGTAAGCTGTCGACCTCAGCACAAATTCAGCTGGTGGAGAAAAGACCCCTATATATCTCATTTCTGAAGGCTTTCACTGTATTTCAGTACTTGATAGTACTGGGAGATATATAAATATTGGTATCTCCTGTCACTCAAGTGAACTTTCTTGTATTGTATCCCTGAATGAACACATTATTTGGGAGTTTACTGGTGACTGGTGTCTCTACCAGTATGACAGTGAACTCCAGGCCTGACCTTAACACGGTAGCTGGATTCTGTTGGTACAAGTTCTGTTGTATTGCTGGGAGTCTGCATGCTTGAATTCACACTTTGCAAAGCTCTGGAGAAGTGACAGTTTACACAAGATTGCAGGGGATGAAAGAAGACCTTTATTAAGTGCAAGGCACACTGTCTAACCAGGATGAATGTTTGTGTAGGCTGGTGGCCTAGAGGTAACAGTTGTGATTGTGTCTTGGGCACTTAGAAGCAGAATGGTCTCAATGCATGAGCTTGTTGGGAGGGTAATTAACTTTTTTACTGGTCCTAAGGAATGCATACCCCTCAGTTTTGCATTTTTGAGACTGCAATTGTTCATTCAGGCTTTGCCTCTGAAAGTGCAAGGTGTTTGCTTTTTAAATAAACCTCTTTGTAGGTTTTCTATGGGTAGCAGTTTACTGATAGTGCATTTTTGCCCCCTTGTAACACTAATGCTTGAAGAATTTCATTTTGAGATATTTGTGCTATCAAGAAAAAAAAAAAACCCAAAATAGGTACTCAATGTTGTGTCTATTTTGCTAAATAAAACAGGACCAGCTTTACAGCAGATTTTTTTGCAAAGATTTTGTTCCATTAAAATGTCAGATTGTCCAAAAGGTATGTCCTATTTTAAAAAGTTTTTTTTATACTATAGTCTTTAGAATTTAAATTTAAAGGGAATATTTTGTGAGCTAAAAGGAAAAGATGGGTAAAGACTGTAGTAGATGTGCTCTTATGCTTAAAGTGAAGATTAAAAAACTTCTTTCAGCAAGTGCAGTCAGGAAAAATTCATCACTTCATACACATACACTGTGGGCACTGGGTCAGAAATGGGGAGTAATGACATCAATATATCAGCCTTAAAATTTTTTTTGGTATGAACACACTTTCTTTTCTTTATGCCTCACAAATCCTGAAAATGGAATTTTGTTTTGGATTTTAATTTCAACCAATAAACTGCCTCCCCTCAGTACAATCTAATCATTCATGCCATAAGGTACCACCATGCTGAAAGAGAGGATCAGGTTAGACTCATTAAAGGCCCTAGGCTGAGATGTAGCACCCTCTCCAAATCCTTCTGGTCACTTATCTTCGCCTCTTGCTGCCGGAGTGCTGTTCAGTGCATGCACACCAAGTCTGTTTTTACTGGAAACACAGCAGGCCAATTCATTGTCCAGATTCCCCAGTCAGCCACGTGCTTTCTGAGTGATTCCAACCAAGTCAGGCTCAGACCCTCCAACACACAGAAGAATTTCTGCCATGTAGGAGTTGGGCAGCTCACTGTGTTTGAGAATCAGAGGGTAAAATCTCTGTGCTTCTGGTCTCTCCCCATGCAACTGGGATTTGAAAACAAAACAAACAAACAAAAAAACCCAACAACAAAGTCTTTCCCATTTCATATAGAAGCCCCCAAAAATTCATCTGAGACCCTCACATACCATTGTGATTAAAATCAGAAGCCATCTTAAAAAGAAATACCCAAGACAAGAGAGTATCTATGTGGAAAACAATTATAAAGACATGATCTTCTACCTTAGCAAAGATCCTGCCCCACTGGAAACCTAGTCATTGAAATACAAGGATAAGAGTGGACTGACCCAAGCAAGGGCAAATGGTTGCTATCAACTCATACACATGCTCAAAGCTCCTTTTCCAGCTCAGCTCCAACATTAGCAGAGCAGTAAACACTATGATTCCTATGGAGGAAAACTGAAGGGCAGGTTAAGGTTTCTCTGCCCAGATTTATCACTTGGGTTACTTTCCTAGGATACCTGCCTCATATAAGAATAGAATATAAATGTGTAAATGAAATAGAAAATCTTTAGTAGCATATGGGAGGTTAGTGTGAGGCTATTTCCCTCACAAACCCAAAGGGAGAAAAGCTCCATAACCTCTATGCAATAGATTTCTTCTCGCATGCATAAAGGAATTCCAGCTTCTTCTCTGTTAGCTGCTTAATGAGTTTATTCACTGGTCAGATAGGATTGATTATGCCTTAGCATTAGTTATGTTGACTTACATTTGTGGATTTATTTGTTTTGAAGTGTACTGTTATTCACTCCTTGGCTTTCAGTTCACACTATCTTGAACAGAAGAAATTTGAGTTGTACACTACTAATGTATTGCAAGTTACAGCAGTTCTAATACAGGTTTTGCAATGCCCACAAATCTGGAGGTGATGCAAGAAGATGAATCCTAGAATTACAGAATAGTTTGGGTTCCAAGGGACCTTTAAAGGTCATCCAGTCTAACACCCCTGCAATGAGCAGGACCATTTACCAGATGATGCTGGTCAATAAATACCTTATCCTGTCAGGACAAAGAAGAAATCATCCATCATTAAAGGAGCAAGAAGAATATACTGTTTACAAGCACCTAAATGGATGCCTGGAGACTTAGTTCCCAGGCTGTGTGTGCTGAGCACCAGCCAGCAACAATCACATGGCCCACAGTGCTCTCACTGGCAGCAGAGACCTCTAAGTCTCATTCATTCTGTAATATTAGCTTCCAGATGCTGCAACTTGGGGCAAATTCTGTCACACTAAACATGGCCCAGCGAATTAGCCATCTAATTTAATACAAAAAATGTTTTCTTCTATCAAACAAATAAATGTGGTCATTACCATGGTCCTTAAGCATAAGATGCCGCAGTCATACAACAGCCATTTGTCATGGAGAGTCCAGCTGAGCTTATACCGACCCCGACTTCCTATGTACGCTTCCCTGGATGAAGGAGAAATCCATTCAGAAGAAGCATTTTGTACGCATTTGCAGTGTGTTGAACAGACATTGTCTGCTGTCTTAAGATGTGTTCACACTTCTAGATAAAAGAAAAGAACAGGCCTGACTGTTCCTTATCTGGCAGTCTCCCTCTCCTATCTGCCTCCCTGGCTGTCTGATGAAATCCCGGATGAAGCTGCTCATAACCAGCTTGGACCTGAGCATGCCCATAGTCTTGGTCACAAAACTAAGGTTCAAAAATCCCTCCAAAATATAGATTCCAAATATCTCTGATGTACTTCCTTGCTTTTGCTTAGGTTTAAACCGCACTTTTGGAAACGCCTTTAAGCAGTTGCTCAGGGTATGTCATTTTCATATATTAATAGCCTAACAGCATCACACAGAACCAATTCAAATCAACAGAAGCTTCACTAAACAACAGTGCCTGGCTTATTACATATTTTGGTTGCTTCTACCTCTCAACCAGGAAATATGAATGTCTCTCTGCTGAAAAAGTGTTTGGTGTTCAATAAACTTTTCAGTTCAAGAAGATATATCTGTCTTTATTTCATCTATCTTTGTCACTTAAAGAGAGAATTAAGTTTCAGTTTTCAAAAATATGATTGTGTGGCTTGCATTGCAAAACAGGCAAAAAAAGCACATATGATTAATTTGAAGATTCCCATTAGTGATATAAATAACACAGGCCAGTTTTAATTACTGTTTTAGTACAACCAAGATGATCTAACAAAGCTGATTAGTTTGGTGTTTGCCATTGCTTGTTTCTTTAAAATAAAAGCAAAAGTATCTTTTAAATTTCTATTAGTATATTATTTTAATTACAAACCACTTCAATAATTTCTTTAATAAACCCCAACTAGTTCAAATTAATTCCTAATTACTGCCCATAACATCTGGATATTGCAGTAGTGCATATGCTCCATAAGAACATACAGTTAGATCAATCATATCCTGAAGCTTCACATGGATGAAACCAATATTCCACCACAAAAGAGAAGTAAGTGGATGTCAACCTAGCCAAAATGTGCATTAGGTGTTATATCAGGTACTTAACAAAAAAGAACACTGCCATACTGGGAATTCTGACCACAGCTTTGATCCTTGAAAACTGCGTTTAAAAAATGCCATATGCAAAAACAGGATAAACAGAATATTGTTTTGCAGTTTTCTGAGCAAAGCTGAAGCACAGAGGCCGAAATGTGTCAGACAACAATACAGAAGACCTAGTAATGAAACACAAATATCTTGTTTCTGTGAATTTACTGTTCAATTTATTCAAAGGTTTTTGGGCAGATCCTTCTGCAGTGTTGAAGGCTGATAAAGGTTATGTGAACATTAAATCCCCACCTGCACCCTTATGCAAACCCCAAAGGCCCATGACATCCCTTTACTTGCCTTTGGGGCCCTCCTAGAGCTCCTGGAGCTCAGAGGGGAGTTAGCTACCTGCCTGTGGGTCGAAAGACAAATCACAGCTGAGATGGGATTTAAGAAACAGTTTCTGGCTGCCCCTCATCTGTGCACATCCTGGCTGAGACTGGAGCCCATCCGTGCAGGTATCCACTTCATCTCTGTCCTGGTAGCAGGCAGCAGTCTCTCCTTCAGAGGTGAGCCTTCAAGGAACAGAGGAGGATGGATGCAATGTGTCATCACAGGTGTGTGAGGCACCCTGTGGGCCCTAGCCCCATAGATGAGATTAATACAAGAAGGAAAATGGGAAAATGAAGAATCCACAGTGAATGCCTGGTTTAACAGCCGTGAACTGTTCATATTTCAAATACTGCTTTCTGCATTCATAATGTGACTCTGCAATGACATTTTCTCCTCATTCTCTTCAAAGATCTTACTTTTAAAACTTCCCTCTACCTCTGGGTTCAAAACTTTGCTTAAAATAAGAATGGATTCTTCTGCTTTCCATCAGGATGAGAAAACAGTGTCATGAACAGTTTCCTGATATGCTGCTCATATGATCTTTCCAATGTGGCCTGTAACAAGGGAGCAGTGGAAATTTTATGATGAAGCCCATAAACTTTTCAACTTCAGTCAAGCCTCTCATTGTGTACATTTTATTCGTATCAACCTTCCTCCCACTCAGCTTCTCATTGACCCCACAAGTCAACACTTGCTTGAAAATATCACCCTCAGAGAGCAGCCTGTTTCCAAATGACCATTGTTCACTTTCATTTTCTCCTTAGATCTTATCTCACATATATTTCTTCTGAGAGCCACCAGCAGTAATAATCAACTCCTCTCCAAGAATACATGAGTAAATAGCTCTAGGGTGTTGCTGTTCTTTAAGTAACCGGGAGTTGGACTTGGATGAAACAGAGGAGGATAGTGCTTAAACAGAGACTGCTACACTGTTTTGGTGAATCCACAGCACTGCACAGCTGAGCAATACTGTCTGTGTAACCCAAAGAACTGTTTCATTTGTGTTCTTGTTGTACACTGGTGCACAGAAAACTTCTTCCCTGCTCACAGCTGCAAGTATGTGTGTAATTTATCTTCATCATGCCTAGGCATAAAGCGAGGGAAGGACATGGGAAAAGCTGCCCTTCTGTTTTTTTCATTTTCCCATATCAAGAGGTTCCTGTGTTTGCTCAGCTGGGGAGAGTTGCTGCAGGCTTCCTAGGTCTCCTGCTGAAGTGCCACTAGGATGCAGTGCTCAGCCCAAGGGCTGAGGCCAAGGCTATGCAGATCCCGCTTTCAGATAGTGAGGATGTTTTGTAAGTAGCAATGCAAAAACTGAATACTCTGAGCCGAGAAATTAAGTTTAGGCTCTTTTTGAGACACATCTTTATTTGCAAAGAACAGGGGTGTTTCGCAGCATCTTGGTGCTCATTGTTCAGGGCTTCTCTGTGACTCCAGAGGAAACGTCTGGGAAGGAAAACTAGCTTTGCAGATGGCTTGGGATGTGAAGTTCGGGCTGGATTTCCTGTTGTTTCTGCATCCTCCTGGAAGGCAGCTTGCCTTCATTTAAAGCTACGCAAATCCTCTGGATAAGATTCAGCATTGTTGATGCCACGCAGCGTGTACAGGTGACAGAGACAGCCTGCTGTCCTTACCCGATGTCCGCCTTCCCCAGCGGGATGCAAAGATCATGGGTTACGCAAAGAACATCAGGAGACGTTTGCCGTCCTTTAAGAAAGGCCTATCGTCTTCAAGAAAAGCCACCCCCTTACAGGCACGTTCCAGCAGCAGCCCGTGGGGCAAAAACTCGGGACTGCGGACAGTGCAGCAGGAGCCGCCGCGGCCCGCCCTGCGCACGGGGCTGCCAAGCCCCGCTGAGACAGCCGGAAACGGGCGCGGGGGGAACCCAAACCGGAGCTCACAAACGCCTCGGGAGGCGATCTTTCCTCGACAGAGGCCGGGGGCTGGGCCGGGGCTGGTCCTAAGGCTGGGCTTAAGGCNCCCGTGACAAAGGGAAGCGCCCTGCGCATGGGGAGGGGCCGGTGCGGGTGTTCGGGCGGGGGGATGCTCGGCTGCGGGGAGGCGCCGTCTGTACGAGCAGGGATGCGAGCTGCTCCGCGGCTCCGCCGTCATGCGCTCGGAGGGAGGGAAAGGAGCTGGTGCCTGTGGGGCAGGAGGGCTCGACCGCCTCACCGGCTC
>WBMY01000399.1:40287-70706 GCA_013397315.1 Donacobius atricapilla
GGCGCCCAAAGCCCGTGCGGAGCGGCGCGGGAGCGGCTGTGCCCGCGCACTGCGGGACGCGCCCGCGCGGGGCGGGAGGCAGAGCCCGCGCTCCAGGAAAATCACAACCACGCGCTAAAAAGCCCTTTAAGCAGCGAATGGCCGCCCTTTTATATATATCAGTAGCGCAGAGAATCCGGCAGACACTCCCCGAAGAGCCCCGGCCCCTGTCGCTGAGGCGGGGTGTGCCCCCTCGGGCCGCTCTTCACCCCGCGGCCGCATCCAGCGCTCTCAGCCCGCCCCGGGAGCGGCTCCTCCGCAGCCATCGCTGCCCGCCGCCCCTCGGCGTGGGCGTTGTCAACCTGCCAAAAACCAGCGAGCCGCGAGCTTCGCAAGCCGCCGCCTTTTAACGAGTGCGAGGTCTCCATCGTGTCACAGTGCTAAGCATGGCACGAAAAGGAACAATTTTTAATGCAAATTCCTTCAGACTTTTGTTTACGTCTTCGGTCAGAGCCCCTAAAAGCAAATAGCGTGTTTTACAAGGTGGCAGAGTGGTTTTTGTAACTTCTCTTTTAGCAATATATTTACACTCTGCTCTTGAATAGTATTTGTGAAGATTACCAAGCACTGTAGTATTTTTCTGATTATCTAAGATCAACAGCCTCATTAGTAGCTGGGTTAATCCCCCAAAACTCTGAATATCTGAAGTGGAGACATTTTAGAGATAGATGTGAACTGTGTAACTTGGTCTTCATTTGCTTGATGCAGCAGAGAAAACAGTGCTCACAGCAATTGGGAGGAACCAAGGAATGCACTGCCCCTCTTTACTGAGGCTCACTAGCATACAGCTTTTTCATCTCAAATAATACAAGTGAAGAAGCTACTCAGCTATTGTACAGATCTACTGTTATTTGTCCATGAAGTATAACCCAAGAATAGGGAGAAAATGTCTAAAAAATTTTCAACAATTCCATGTACTAGAATTGAGGAAATTGTGTGAGCTGCTCTCTGAACCATGTTTCTTTTGAGTGTGGCTGAATGGTACTGAGAGACATAAATTTGCTGCAGCAGGCCAACAAACATTTTTTCCTGTGGTGTGCTGAAGGAAGCATTGTGTGCTTTTTTGACTCCTTATTCCTGGCATTTAGGATACTCCCATTTCCATGGCATGTCATGGTCCTATAAAGATTATACTATTATCTGTGTTCAAGGTGTACAGCCTTAAATTTCTAAGGGCTCAGGTCTGGTACAGGACTGAAGAAAAGTGGCCTCCTCGATCCCTGGTTTTGGGCCTGGGATTTTTCAATATGAATCGGATACCTAAACTGCAAATATAGTTAACAGGGAAGGTGGGTGGAGATGGTAATCAGAACTGCGCAGAAAGTGGGAAGGTACCTGAATTTTAGCTGGTAGAAACTATGAAGCACAGGTACCTTTTGCCAGCTCATGTCCTGCAGGATGCTCAGGCTAAACGGGACTCAGAACAGGCTTAAAGTCATCCCACTGGATGCAGGTGATAAAATCATGCGTTTATTTTCAAAGCAGACACTAGTAATAGTGTTTTTATATAACATTTCTCTACTTGCCTGAGAGAACTTACCTGGAAACTGAGAGAGCTGGGTCTGGTGAGGAATGCCCGGGCTACCATTGGGACACTGCTGAGGCTGTCCTACTGTGAAAAACAGCAGCTGAAGATTTGGAGATGAGGAATGCATGGGAAGAGGCTTAATAGTTCAGACCCTGCAATCCACTGGTGAGAACACTTAGCAAGGAATGGGGAGTGCAGTTTCAGTCCTGAGTATCTGTGCACATCTGTCATTTGATGCCTCACTGAATGCAGAATGGATATTAAATCTATCAGAATTAAGATCTACTTCCTCAGCTTGTCCATGGTTTTCCCATTATTTTGTTTTCTATTTAATGAGACAGAATTATGTCTGTGGTGCCTTGCTTAGGAAAATGCTGTGGATGTGTGTTGGTGTTCACTGAGCATGCCTGTGAGCTTGGGTCCCCTGGGAATGCAAGCAGCAGGAGCCTCATTTGTAAATCTCTGAAGGGTGGTGGGTGCTGAGCAGCACTGCTTAGACAAGACAGTGTCTGGGCATGCACAGAACTACAATATTAGGCTGACAAGTATAAAAATAAGATGGTTTCTACAGTGGTTGTGATTTTTTTTGATTTTGATATAAATTCAATCTAAATTTTACAGTTGTCTGTTGAGTTCACAAAGCCTCAGAAGTTTCAGAGCCAATTTTCTGACTGTCCTTGCACACATATATTTTTACCAGCATTTGTATTTCCTTTTCTTTGTTCCCTTATGCAGTTTCTCATGTGGGTGTGAGAACTATGTGGTGTGTTTCCCTGCCATATGGAGCGAAAGTCTTGAAATTATTTGTCTTCTGTATTAAATCTCAGCTGAAAAACACTATTTGCTGTGTTTTCTGACTTCGTCAGAGACAATGTTGCTTCTAATCAGTTTTATAACAACATCGGTTTTGTAATGGGGGGTTACAGTTTGCCTCAGAGATAACAGGAAACAAAGTCTGCGGTAATCTCATTTATATGACTGTTTTGCTCTGATTGTGCCTGGATGTGATGAGGGTGCTCTTAGTCAAGCCAGTGTCAGAGCTACAGCCAGTCCCTCAAACAGTCCTGACAGGAGCACTGCACCAAGGAAAGCAGCTGGATGCTCTGCTTCGACACCGAGTGGGTGACGACTCCAGAGAGACAATGCTGCAGAGAAGTGGTGGCCTTGTGGCTGTCTCATTCGGTGTCCAGTTCCAAGACATCTGTTAATTTAACATTGGCTGTAAGAACTGTCCGAGCAAATGGCTTGGAAATGAGGTGCCACTGGGGGAAAATCCTGATGCCATATAACACTGCTCATTCAAAAAAAACCCCACCCCAAAACAACAACAACAACAACAACAACAAACAACCAACCCCCCCCCCAAAAAAACCAAAACCAAAAACAAACAAAAAAACACCCCACCTTAAACCCTTTCCAGCCCCTCTCCCATTCGAAGCTGCAAAATGCTCTGTCATTGTCAGTGTCTCCCATGCACAGGGTGATTAATCGCCACTTTAGCCCGGCGGTTTATAGCTCATAAATACTTGGGTGTGTCAAACTGTAATGGATCCCTTAGGAATGACAGTACTGTTTGGACAGTGGCTGAACACATCCCTCTGAATTCCCATCCCTTCGGCATAGAAAATGGATTTTAATGGTCACAAACAGATGGTGTCCATGAAAGGAAGAAAAAACCCCCAGATTATAGTTTATTTCAGACAGGGTAGAGAAAATAACCTCCTATATGTAAAGCTTTATTTTACTAGAAAAAATAATTTAGCTTCAAGTGGTTGTGGTACAATAAAAAAACCCCTCAATATTACTATTAGCAATGAGTGGATCTCAAAAGACACAGCAGTTCTGTTTAAACTAAGTGCAAGAATCTAAAGTTCAAAAGTGAGGTTGTATTTTAGTTTGCTCATTTTGTTTGCTTGTTTTGTTCAAATGAGAGATATTTGATTTCCCCTATTCATCACTCAGGGAGCAGAAACAGTTGAACTGAAGTGTCCTACAATCCTACAGCCCAGCAGAATGTCATTAACAACATCTTAAATTTTTGAGTTTTATCTAAGTCAGCTGGGAATCTAGTTATTTCCATTTATTGGGAAGTCAGGAAAAAGTATTCAGGTTTGGTCACCCTGAAATAATTGTTTCAAGCAGGATATTGGACTGAAAAATCCTAGCAATTTTGGTTCAAGTGCTTGTTGAAGCCTTGAGAGAGCACATAAACATCCATTAATGCGCAGTTTATGTGTAATATTGTGATAAATGCAAGGCTTATTACTGACTGAGACTCAAGACCTAAATTTCATTGTAGACACCTCTGTGAGTGTGATTTATTTAAAAAAATCTATATAATGCCTTACATATTTTTTTTTTTCCATTATCACCTCAAATCAGTACCAGCAAACCCACCCGGAGTCCTCAGAGTCCTGGATTAAAGCCTGTAACACACACCAGTTCTTTGCTGGTTGTGGTTACTGGTTTGGTGATGTTATCCCCTCTTTATGATACTTTGAATCTTACATTCCTGCCCAGTTTCAAAAGGATTGAATGCTGTCTTTCTCCTTTTGCTTTACCCCAAAAGAGTGCAGAAGGTGTTAGGATAACAGGTATCTGAGCACATCTGCAGACCTTTTTGTGAAGAATCTTTCTTCTGCACTGGCATCTCTTACAGGGTGGCAGAAAAAAATGACGTCCCTCCTTCCACTCTGTTTTCCACTGTTGTGACAAGTGTTGCATATTATGAAACTAAATATCTAAGTGCTTAACACTGTGTAGAGATTTTAGACTATGACATACATTCCTAGCATCCAGTGTCTACAGTTTTTTATAGTTCCTGCCTGGTGTGTGTCTCTGGAGTCAAAAGGAAGCTAGAATGTTTTTGCTTCCTCTGACACCAGACGAAGCTTTTAGTGAACAACTTTCAGGGCTTGAATTCAAAAGACATCTAGGATGGGACCTTGCACGACCAGACTAGCAGGAGTGGGTTTGCTGCCCTGGTGTATTTCTGCAGAGCAGTGCCCTGCAATGCTGAGTAGGAAGGTTCATCACTGCCCTGTCACAGCTCGGCTGAGCAGGGATTAGATTTTCATTCCTGAATGTGTCATCTGTGAGATTTGAAGGCCATTTCCTTGATATAAGAGGGAAACTAGAGGAAAGTTGTGATTAAACTGCTGAAGTGATTGATGTAGTCAGTTGCTGTGGTCCTGGCCCATGGCCAGCAACACTGGGAACCTGCAGCCTGGAAGTACAGGAAGCACAAGGATATAGAGCAAACATGTAATGGGCAAATAAATTGAATGTGAAAATACAAGAAAAAAAATATTATTCTGAAGACAGTGTTCTTTGCCGTGAAGTTGTGTATGAATCCTCTTGTAGTATGGATAATGGCACAAAGGGGACAATTAACCTTCAGATTTAAAAACAAAACCTGTGAAATATTTTTTGTGACATGACCAAGAGACTTTGTGCTTTTAAGAGAATGTAAAGACTTAGTCTCCAACTGCCTCTGCAGGGAGAGATGAGAAGCAACTGGGACCACAGCTGTGTTGAGTTTGTACCAGAGAATCTTAATTTCTTTACAGGCCTTTTTGTGAGTCTTGCAGTAGACAAAGACCCAATATTTGTCTCTCTGGCCCTGAACCAAGCATGTTATAGTTGATTCTCCATCTTACTAACCTCCTCTGAGCTCCACTGGAAGCCAGTTACTGACATTTGCACTGCATGGAATGTGAGTATTAGTTTGTTAAATCAGCACGAGCATACAGTGTTGTCAGCTCCTGTTTTTTATGAAGAAATAATCACAATTTTTGTTGAACTTTGTGCTTCTGGGTCTGTATGAGTATCTCAAAATTCCTTAGAGAAGGAAAGAAAGAAAGAAAGAAAGAAAGAAAGAAAGAAAGAAAGAAAGAAAGAAAGAAAGAAAGAAAGAAAGAAAGAAAGAAAGAAAGAAAGAGATAAGTTGAAAATATGAACCAAATGTAAAAATCAAAAGGGAACTGAACAGTAGAAAATGGAATATGCTTTTTAATCCTTGTGATTCTTGTGACATGGCCAACCACTTTTCAAGGCTTAGGCTTGGCAAAATTAGAAAAACTACAGAGAAGTGCAGACAACATTTCTTGCAGATCTTTCTAAGGAAAGAGAAGTGAGGAACAACGGGGACATGAGAAAGTCTTTGTCTTTTTCTCAGTGGGGTGAGCATGCCTGTTATTGTGTGAAACAGAAGGCAGCAGTGTATTCCTGGTGGCCCTCAGAGCTTCAGGCCATTCGGGTGATTATTGGGTAGCCACGGCTGGAGCCTGGGAGAACAGTATGTGTTATTACAGGGTGCTAACTGTGGGGCTGGTGTGTGGGGTCTGGGCAGCTGGCCCTTCCAGGCTGCAGGGAGACAACTGACTCATTTCACTGGATGCCCCTCTGATGGTAATAACTTCTAGTCCCAGCTAGCCGCAAATGGACGCAAACCAGTGACCTGGAGGTGAAAGGTGCCATATCCCATTCCAGTGCCTTGAGTCACTCGTGCTCTCATCACAATGAGCTTTCTGTGCCATGTCCAGGGATGCTCTTGCTTTGCTGCTTGCCAGCCCTGCCTCTGAGCTGTGGTTAAAACAAATGCACTGCTTTCCACAAACTATTCTCCTATGGCCCCTTGTTTATTTTAAAGGGCAACGAATGTGTAGACTATGACTGTATTGCTAATTAAAAATATCACCTTTTGCTTTTTCTTCTGTCACCTTGAAAAGTCAGATCTTTGCCAAAGGCTGGAGTCTGTACAGCTCATAGTAGAGTGTGTGTTGTGGGCTACCAGATGTGAGAATATGAGCTGTGAGTTCAGTGCAAATTATTCCTGTTTCACATTTTGTCCCATTTTTATATCAGTGTGGCCTTGTAGTTCCTGGAAGCTGGTAGCACTTCAGCCAAGGAAGCTACTTGCATGCAAGTAGAACAGCTACTGTTTTGAAGATGTTGGTCTGGCCTGTGTGGTTTGCATCTCTGTAGTGTCCCTAGGACTACACAGTTTAATACTGCCTGCATCTAAAAAGCAGCAGGGGAAGCTTGTCTATTTAATTGACACTTGTCTAGACAGGTCAATGGCCATAGTGTACTGATGACTGAGGTGTTTACATGTATATGGAAATGTAGCTCATTATTTCTGCAAGTACCATTCAGCTCTGCTGTTACGAAGCTCCCCACCTTATCTAGTGTAGCACACAGTAGATAGACACTGTGTGCTATGTCAACGTAGGATAGACTTATTGTGAGAAGTCTACAGCACACAAGCCACATTCAGGAAACAGTATTAACTAAAACTCTTTCCATCACCACTCAAAAAACAAGGAAAACCTGTTAATTAAAGTAAGAAGAATCTGGGGGTGTGAATGAAACTCCCTCCATTGTGCTTCACTATTTTCTGTTCTTGGGTTGGTTCATGTTTGCCCGAAGTACAACACTAAAGCTCAAATCCTCTCATGTGTGTTTGCTCTGACTGGTTAAAACAATGCCTTGATACTATTTATTTTTGTGAAATGAATGCAGACCTCTGTAGGAGCCTTGTGCCTCAGTGCTTTGCAGTGAAGGTCAGGAGTCTATTCATGAGACTTCCAAAGTGTTATTGTTAAAATATCTCTTTGCTATGTCACTGTTTTCCCTTTCCTTTCCTCATTCAAAATAACACATTGTAATTTGTGACTTATAAGGCTCTCTCTCTAAGCACAGCATATCCAGCTTTCCTTATTTTTTTTTCCCGAGCTTCCTTCCTATTTAAACAAAGAATTGTTTCAGTCATTTGGGACTGAAATAATCCTAGCTTTGCTATCATGAAAAAAAATATATCGTTCTCTTCTATGGAGTGATTTATAAGCACTGCAGTTTTATTGCTGTTGTGAGCTGCAGCATCATGATTTGTTAAAACAGAAAAGTTATGTTCTAATATGGACATTATTGCAATGTTCACTCTAACCTTTCTATGGCTAATGTGACCAAAACTTTAAGCTTTTAATGCATTAGTCACTTTATGTGCCCTTGTAAGTAATACTTGAGCAAGAAGGAAGGAAGGCATGCTATTGTAATTCAGTAATGTAGTGTACAAATAATCCTTGTACTCATAATTGCATATTGCCACTTTCATTATATATCTTGATTTCAGACAGCTTTAACTTGGCATTTAATTTTTTACTCAATGACTTCTAAAGTAAAGAATGTCCATAAGATTATCAAAAATGGCACTTTCAGTTATTTGGACTCTCACTTATTACTTAGACAGTCTTAACACCAAGTCTGGTGTTGTATCCCTGACCAAGTTGTGTCCTATATTAAAGTAATTGTCCCTCATCTGAGCACACTGGGTATGATGAAACCAAAACTTCTCTACTACATGCCAGAAAGTAATCAGTTCATTGCTAACCTACTTGGCTTTTTCATATTTATCTGTCTTTATACATTGAAATGGTTGATTCTCTCTGCAGTTTATTCTACTACATAAAGAAAAAATTAAAATATTTTCCTCTTGGGAGAGCACTTATTTACTGACAACCATGTTACCTCTCAGTGTCCATTTTGGTGACTTGAGCAGAGCGAGCTCTGTAGGTGTCTTGGTGAGGCTGAGAAATATTTTCTGTGCCTTTTATAGCACTCTCATGAAATTACTGAATGGTTTCTGAAGGAAATGCAACTTACATGATCACAGTGTCTGTCTAACACCGTCCCACTCTTTTCCTCATACCTTACTAAATCCTTGGCCATTTTAAGTCCAAACTGTCAGAGGGGTGACAGTCTCAGAGTCGTTACAATCTGTGTGTTTAGAGTTTTATGAAAGTAGTTGCACTGTGAGGAGGTGATATACATCTGAGGAAGGAAAAGCAGCCAGAGCTCAGCCATCCTGTGCCCATGGGCTGTCAAGCCAGCACTGCCTAAGCAGGGTCATAGTGACAAGACAGCAGCAAACACATTAGGGGCAGAAATTCCTACTGCATAAGTAGAAGAGAAGGAAAGAAACAAAGAGTACAATTTCATAGGAAACCAAGTTTCCTAAATTGTTTCATGAGCTGCAGAACTAATCCTGAACCTCAGGCATCACTACTGGATTGAGTGCTCCCCACCCAGAAGAGACCTTCCTGTAAAGCATATGTAGGTGTTACAAATTTGAAGATAACAGCTGTGTCAATAATTTTTTTCATGTTGGGATTATATTTTCTCTTTTGGGATTTTTTACATCTCTATGCCTATGAATTTGGGCTTTGTTGATACTAGAAAATATGCTATTATTATTTGGAGAGAAATGTGCATTATTTGGCCAGGAATTCTACCTTATACAACACTCTACAGTGCTTTGAATAGAAGCCACTCAGGGAGAAACATTCAAGACATTTCTCTGTCATGCTATATATCTGCCATAACAACAGAATAAAATACTCCAACCAGCTTTTACAGTCAGCCACCTCTGGTAACTGATGTATTTTGTGGTGAATTTTACTATCCCTACCACATTATGAATTAATGCCTGTTGCATTAAACAATTAATAACCCAAATTCAGATACCCCCCTGCCCCACTATAGTGACAATCCACCAGTTCCATCTGTAAATATATGGACTCAGGAGATAGGCTGTCATCTCTTGGAGAAAGAGGAAGTTATGGAGGAAGTTATGGGACAATGTGTTTCAGCTGGAAGATGAAGGGCTCTGTGCTCCTTGAAAGAGGTGAGTTTCTATTCTCACACTCTGTCACGTCAGTGGTTTTGGGATGAATGGCCACCTGAGGTCAAGATGATTTGCATAGGAACATTAGTGATGGTACAGTTCAGTGTGTAGAGGTCAGGTCATGTGACTGGCAATCAGCGTTCAGGGAGCTCATGGGATGACCGCCATGCACCTGGGAATGGACTACAAAGTAAGAATATAAAAATTACTTGCTTGTGATTTTAGACAATTTACAGGTATTTATGTATATTTCCCTTGTGTTTGCATTTTTCAAAGAAAAGTTCTTTTACCAGCCTTGTGATGATAGGAAGCTATACTTACACTTGCAGAGGCTTTGGCTGATTCAAAACTCATTAATACATTTTTTAGTCATGAAAGGAAATGCACAATTGATATTGCATGAAAAAAAAACCCCAAAATCAAGCACATTTCCTTCAATAGAAAAAAGGTTTTGCAGGTTTTGTCTAACACGTTATATTACAGATGTATATTTTATATATATAACATCATACAAATAAAAATATAAATATAAAAATAGATTTAGAACATATAAAACCATGATAATATATTACTATATACTGTCAGGACACAAATCCCTCTGGGCCCCATCCACACAGGCCCAGGGGTGCCCAGAAACGTGAGGGCTGAATTAGAAACTTCAGAGAAACTAAAATATGTAACCTCACAGACATGAAGTAGAAATGCAAGTTTAGTTTAAAATAAGTAGAGAATAATTTAAGTGCCTTAAGCAAATAAGAGACTGAATGAGTTAGTAAGAAGAGGCCTTAAAACCTAGTTTAAAGTTCAGTAGCTTTGCCTTTTACAAAGTTAACTAAGCCCTAGACATAACGAAAGCATAATGTAGCCTTGCTAGCAATCCTAGATAGAACAGATAGAGTTATATACACAGAATTTGTGTGAGAAATTACGATTACTTTCACACATCAATCTTAGGTTCGGATAGGTCCAACAAGACTGTAGAAAATTTATGTTTGTACCTGATAGGCTAAAAATAGAATAAAATACACTGCCTTGAGAATGCTAGCATGCTCATGGAACATTACTGGTGCTGTCGCTGCTGCTGCTGCTGCTAAAATGCTGCTGCTTCTGCTTGGAATTTGAGGACTTTATGCCAGAAAGCTTTCTGCATACTTGCATGAACTGTAATAACTGTAATAACTTCATGAGACTGATTTTAGCCATGCAGTAAAGGACTTTTACAACTACCCAGCTTCCACAGTCTTCAATGAAGACGTGCCGAAAACTTAACAATATACTTTATGTATTGTATATTATACCGTCAGATTCCTTGCTGCAGTGGCATTTTCATTTAGCATTTTTGATAGTTCTGAATTTGTTGCGTCTGAATGGCTAATAGAATGGTTGTAAGGAGGTAGCCAGAGTCGGTATATTATGTGCAGTAAGCTAAAACTGTGAAAGGTACAGTGGTATAAAATAGTGGGGAGGTGTTATTATGAGCAGAGATAAGGGAAACTAGGCTCAAATGGATGGATTTATTTGTTCTTTATAGTAGTTCCTCAGCTGTGGGAAATTTGCATCGTTCCATCTCCTGAGGGTGTTGCAGGGCACAGGAGTGTATCTGAACTGGCCACAACACATATATAACTGTTTCAGGGAGAGCTGCTTGCAGTGGCCTAAAGGAGGGCCAGGGAGAGAGTGAAGGGTTTGATGGTCTGGACAAACAGAAACTCTATTCTTGGCTCATTCTCTTGTGTTTCTGCAATGCCATGCTCCAAAGGGGGGTAGGTGAGGAAACCTGGATCCTTATTCACTTTTGTCTTCAAAACTTTAACAGATGGTAAATCTGGTTATCGTCACTGAACTTTAGAGTCCAAAGCTTGAATGTGTTGTATTTCATCTTCCAAGTACTTCTCATTAGGCATTATTTTTGTTCAAGCCCTTCCTCACTGCAAATGTATGTAGGCTGTAATCAAGCAATTACTTAACCTCTTGAATAAGCATAAATAGATAAGGTTTTTTGAGTCTCCAGCAAACAGCTGTATTTTCCTGCTTTAGCCATCCATCCCAAAGCTCTTTGCAGATTTTCAGCCTCCTTTTTTGGAGCCGGATCTCCCCAAAGGACACTGTGTTCTAGCAGTGAGTTTATGGGTGCCCTATGAAGAGAAAGTGCCATCCCTTAGCCACTCCACACAGTATTATTTCCCTGTTTCTTCACCCAAAAATCTTTTAAGCTTTTAAATATGAGGTGTTCTGCTCAGTTAGCTGTCTTGTGGAGCCCCAAGGCAGTTCCCCATTGTGGAGGGTTGATCTCCATTTTTTCTTCTCATTTGCCCAAGCTTCTGTTTTGATAACACATTTTGCTTGCCTGGGTATGGTGTACAGGTGAGACAAATTGCTCTGACTGCTCTTCTAACCTTTGTGATACCTATAAATTTTATCAGCAATTCTGGATCTATTTCTAGATGATTAATGAAAATTATGATTCTGCACCTTTCCCACTGTTTTTTAAAGATCTGTGAATCAACCAGTCCTTGTTTAACCCAACATATCTTCCAGTGACTGCTAGAAGATTGCATTTTTTCTACCATTAATATAGAATGGCACAAGTTGAATATGAGATCACATGCTCGGCAGTTACCTAAGAGTATGAAATCTTCATACTTGGTTTTTGAGTGAAACTTGCTGCTTCTGAGAACATGACTTGGTTGATTTGACTTGGCAAATTTCCTTTAGATTATGGCTGCTCTTGGTCTGTAACCACTGCAGAGCACAGCTGGGCATTCCATTGATTACTAAATAGTTTAGTTTAACCCACATTTTCCTGTGGCTCATAAATTTATCCTGAGAGTGCAGACAAAAATTTCTATCATTAGTCACTGATCAATAAAGACTGAATTATTTTTTCTTTACTTTTTATTTTGCCCCTGAATTAGATTNTATATTTCTGCTCTTTTGTAATTTGCACGGACAACAGAGCCATAAGCCATGAAACTAGCACAACACCTAGCAGTAAAATGCCTACAATTTGTTATGCAATATAGTTTACAATTTTAGTTCCTTTTTCTCAAGAAATACAGATTCCTTTAAAAGTAGTTACTTAGCATTAACCTTAGCATTAACCATTAGTCTTTTTCTTACTTTCTGAGTCAGCAGAATTACTGCTGTTCATTTGGAGCCAATGGCTCCCAATGAGACTCTTCTGTGGGAAGCACATTGTACACCATGGTATTGAGTCACACTCGTTTTCCTAAATAAGGATCTACCAAGGCTTTCATAATCACAATACATTTTTTCTTACTGTCATGGCTTTCCCTCTGGTCTCCAAGAGGGAACAAGAGAGATAAAGTAAGCATTTTTTTCCCTAGATTTTTTTCAACTTAGTATGCTTTCTATTATAGTAGCAAAACAGGAGGACAACATACCGTAGAAGAGTTATCTGCCTGAAAGAGAAGGCACACACACAGTTAGCAGAGTTTCTTTGCTGGTGTAATGACTGATAGACACGATCAGAACAGAATTCACAAGGCAGACTGCTCTTAACACTGTAAGTAATAATGTTGCTCCCAGTGCTCTAGAGTAAGAGTGACTGTCCTTCTGTCTGCCTTTGATAGCAGACAGATAGCTGAGAAGCTTGTAATTGTCTCCGAGGTTGTTAAGTGCCTAACGAGTCTGGGATTCAGATTTAAGTCAAAGGAAGAAGCTACCTTTGAAGTGATTTCGAATAGTGAGATACCTGCCTGCAATTGAAGTGTCTTGCCTCACCCTACATGAGTACGGAGACCAAAAAGAGAGGTTCCTGCTGTAAAAACCTGTAAGGGCTTCAGAAAAACAATTGTAGTGTGGAGAAGGGCACCTACATCTTCCACAAAAAAGATTTCCCCAACACACGCATGCAGACAGGAGTCAGAAGGGCTGTGTCATGAGCTGCTTATTTGAGCATACCAATGGACTCCTGGATGGGCGTGCACAGTTTTATCAGGAGTGCGCTGACTGACATCGACAGGTCAGTTCTGGAGTGCAGGATAGCAAAGGCACCCTTATGAGTATGTACTCAGTTAGTTATGGGGAGATGTACACTTCATTTGTTGACAGTGTAAACAGCTATTCTCTCTCAGTTTTATGGGGTGAAATATGTGTCTGATGGCTGTTTGGTAGGAAAGGCATTTGTGGCTGGAACTGGGTCTCTGCTTTTGCCCTGATGAAGCAGACAGATAATGTCATTGGCAATTTGTCTATAAGACGGGCTGTTGCAGCAATTACCTTCTAACTTGCATTTCACATTTTCTACTCATTATATTTGATAAATGAAGAGTGCTTAGGATCAGAAGTGCCTCCTGAAATGGAAGGGCTTAACACCTGCGCATGCAGACACAAGTTAAAATCACTGATTCAGTGTTTGCTTCATATCACCACAGTTCTACCACCTGCTGAATTGCTTCATTCCAGTACCATGTCAGGTCACGTTCCAGTGATCACGACATTCATGACCTAACTGTGAGCTTAGACTAGCAAAGGAAATTCACACTCCTCCTCCACTGCTTTGCTTGCTTTCCTTTGCGTGACAAGATGAAATGTGTGCCACTGGACTGGAATAAAAAAGAAAGCTTCTTGCAAATTCCATGACATGATGAGGATGGCATGGTGTAGGGAAACAACTTTCTGAGTTGGTCAGAGGTCTAGGAGCCTTAAAAATCATTGCTCAGCTTGTGTTTAAAACATCTACCAAAAAAACCCCAGTCATAACCCCCATCACCACTCCAAATCTTTCTCTGATTGAACTGCTTGGAATTCTACTTGGCAATGATAAAGAATGGCATTTGAGAAAGGTCAGAAGAAACATTTTCAAGTTCAGTCTTCTGGAATAGACATGTGTTTAGATTGCTCAGTCATAGCATCTTGATCGCTCCTGTGACTTCAGAGCTCTGCTTTTCTGGTGAGGAGGTAGTTAGCTCACACTTGTTTTCCCTTTGTCCTCATCTTATGGTACAGCCATGAAGCAATGTTCCCTCATGTCTGGGTTGGTGCATCCTGTGAGCTGCTCCAACAGTGATCCCCTGCCAGGGTTCCCCCTGGATCCTGTGACTCCATGAAGGATGGGACTATGCTGGAAGACAGCTGGGTGCAGAGCAGCTTGGTGATATTTGCAGTGGCTGACCCTACTCACTCCACTGGGACTGAGTTAGCCAGCACCCCTGTGCGGGTGTGGTGGTTGTGGCTGTGCAGTGGCACGCTGGACAGCCAGCTCCTTTAGAGCACCACTTCTGCCTATGGCTAAAGAACCTCTGTAGACTAAAGGGTGTTCCTCCTGTTCTTTAAAAAACAATGAAAATAAGAAACCAAACTCAACCTGTTTGTTCTTCAGTTGGCACAAACTCATTTTAAATAGTTCAGCTCTATCCAGCTTGATGAAACTCTGCCTCTGATGTAGAATAAATCTCACCTTGCTAGCCAGAGGCCTGAGCACTAAGGCTTCTGTATGTCAGAAGCTGTAATGCAGAAAGAGAAATGCACTTGAGCTACCGCAGTTATTACTTGGCTACCACAGTAACTGGTTGCAGACAAATCTATGGAAAATTCACTGTTTTGTATTTGCTCTTTTTAGTGTTAGTACTGCAGCGTTAGTACTGGAGCTAGAGAATGGAGAATGGAGCAGCTGAGCTGCAGAACTACAACCTGAGCTAATTTACACAGTGTTTTAAGCCCGCTTCATCATCACTGATAGAATTCCTGCTAAACTCAATTACTCCCACCCGAAGCTGAATTAACTTCCCTCTGTCACAGTAAGTTTCTTGCTCTATCTCTATACAAACTAAAGGGAAATTATTTTACCAAGTAAAATACTTACCTTACTCCAGAGCTTTCCTATTGACCACAGCTAGGTACTCAAGTACACGTCAAGCCACTAAGCCCACATTTTCAAATACAATACCTCTGGGTTTTGAATTAGATATCTGTTGTCATTGGTCATCTAGATATTAAATGCCATGGGGTGTGTCTTTTTTTAAAAAACTTTAAACTCCTCTGTGTACTAAAGGGAACAAAGGCTGTTATATGCTGTGGGTGCATACTGGGTCTCAGTCCCCTGATCTTCCACCAAGCAGAAAACTGCCTCATTGATGTGGATGGTTTTATGTGAAGAACATTCTGTAGAAATCTGAGTCCAAATTAAAACACTGGCTTAATCACTGTAGGAGAGATACAGGGTAGCAAAGAATTAGGATCTTCTTAGATAAGTCTCTGTGTTTGAACCCTAGGACAGGGTTCAAAAAGCCAAAAGATCATGCCACTTCGTACACATGGCTGCTTTGCACATGCAGCTCTATTTGTCCACCAGAGCAATCCTGTCAGCAAATCCACAGTTATACACTTTTTGTCAGGAAAGCTTAATATATGCAAGGGAACAGCATGGAGAAGCAATCTTATTCCTTGCAACATAGTTGAACTGGCAAGTCCTGATGCACATAATTCTCCTCACCAGCACAGAACAAAGACCAAAAGAAAATTATGTCTTACAGGATCAAATGTTATCTTCTTACTCCTTTACATCTTCTTTGTTGGTAATAAATAAAAGGACCTTTAAAATGACCATATTTACTCATACTGAAGAGTAATCAACATCGTTGTTTAGGCTTTGGTTACCCTTTGCTGGAAGCTATGGATGACTTTGTGGGACATATCTGAGAGCAAGGAGACATCTTACATTTGTAATCACAAAGGAGTGGTTAGCATGGAACAGTACAAAGAAACATGTTTAAAGTAATTGTAATGGGTTAAAATTCANCACAGTCTTCAATGAAGACGTGCCGAAAACTTAACAATATACTTTATGTATTGTATATTATACCGTCAGATTCCTTGCTGCAGTGGCATTTTCATTTAGCATTTTTGATAGTTCTGAATTTGTTGCGTCTGAATGGCTAATAGAATGGTTGTAAGGAGGTAGCCAGAGTCGGTATATTATGTGCAGTAAGCTAAAACTGTGAAAGGTACAGTGGTATAAAATAGTGGGGAGGTGTTATTATGAGCAGAGATAAGGGAAACTAGGCTCAAATGGATGGATTTATTTGTTCTTTATAGTAGTTCCTCAGCTGTGGGAAATTTGCATCGTTCCATCTCCTGAGGGTGTTGCAGGGCACAGGAGTGTATCTGAACTGGCCACAACACATATATAACTGTTTCAGGGAGAGCTGCTTGCAGTGGCCTAAAGGAGGGCCAGGGAGAGAGTGAAGGGTTTGATGGTCTGGACAAACAGAAACTCTATTCTTGGCTCATTCTCTTGTGTTTCTGCAATGCCATGCTCCAAAGGGGGGTAGGTGAGGAAACCTGGATCCTTATTCACTTTTGTCTTCAAAACTTTAACAGATGGTAAATCTGGTTATCGTCACTGAACTTTAGAGTCCAAAGCTTGAATGTGTTGTATTTCATCTTCCAAGTACTTCTCATTAGGCATTATTTTTGTTCAAGCCCTTCCTCACTGCAAATGTATGTAGGCTGTAATCAAGCAATTACTTAACCTCTTGAATAAGCATAAATAGATAAGGTTTTTTGAGTCTCCAGCAAACAGCTGTATTTTCCTGCTTTAGCCATCCATCCCAAAGCTCTTTGCAGATTTTCAGCCTCCTTTTTTGGAGCCGGATCTCCCCAAAGGACACTGTGTTCTAGCAGTGAGTTTATGGGTGCCCTATGAAGAGAAAGTGCCATCCCTTAGCCACTCCACACAGTATTATTTCCCTGTTTCTTCACCCAAAAATCTTTTAAGCTTTTAAATATGAGGTGTTCTGCTCAGTTAGCTGTCTTGTGGAGCCCCAAGGCAGTTCCCCATTGTGGAGGGTTGATCTCCATTTTTTCTTCTCATTTGCCCAAGCTTCTGTTTTGATAACACATTTTGCTTGCCTGGGTATGGTGTACAGGTGAGACAAATTGCTCTGACTGCTCTTCTAACCTTTGTGATACCTATAAATTTTATCAGCAATTCTGGATCTATTTCTAGATGATTAATGAAAATTATGATTCTGCACCTTTCCCACTGTTTTTTAAAGATCTGTGAATCAACCAGTCCTTGTTTAACCCAACATATCTTCCAGTGACTGCTAGAAGATTGCATTTTTTCTACCATTAATATAGAATGGCACAAGTTGAATATGAGATCACATGCTCGGCAGTTACCTAAGAGTATGAAATCTTCATACTTGGTTTTTGAGTGAAACTTGCTGCTTCTGAGAACATGACTTGGTTGATTTGACTTGGCAAATTTCCTTTAGATTATGGCTGCTCTTGGTCTGTAACCACTGCAGAGCACAGCTGGGCATTCCATTGATTACTAAATAGTTTAGTTTAACCCACATTTTCCTGTGGCTCATAAATTTATCCTGAGAGTGCAGACAAAAATTTCTATCATTAGTCACTGATCAATAAAGACTGAATTATTTTTTCTTTACTTTTTATTTTGCCCCTGAATTAGATTGGAAAAGGGAAAACTTAGATATCAGTTCTTCTGATGCAAATGCAAATACCTTCTGGTAAATGAGAGAAAACGGTGGAGGTCGTGAATTAAACAAATGGGTAATTTTAGGTTTGATAGACACAGGGAGAACACTGATAAAATCAGTAACTTTCCAAGTAAAAGTATGGGTTTGGCAAAACACAATTTTCACTTCAAAAAGCTATTGAAAAAGTGGGAGATTTTTTGAACACTGGCTCCTAAAATATCCCATACATTACTATCCATCTGTAGAAGTTTGAGTGATAGTTGTGTAGTGTTAAGGATTTTTTTTTTTTAATTCACAGGAGAAAAAAATTGCCTTTCCATTTCTTCAAGTTCTTCTGAAATGCTTGTTGGGCAGTTGATGAGAAGACAGAATAAAAGGGCTCAGGTGGAGAACTGCCCTGTGTAGTACTTCCTCTGGCTTGCATTTTCCTTGCTCTTGCTCCACACTATGGGCTAGGTACAGTACAAATCAAGATGCTGGGAGACAGCTACATGGTTTTGGAGGGTGCCCAGTCATGAAGAACTTGATGCAAGATGAAGTTTTCATTTTGTATGCTTAAAAGTGAGCTCTTCAAGACTTCTTGTGTGTGTAAATACAAGGAAACCTACAGAAGAAAGAACCTCAATTAAAATGTTTTTTTTAACTGTCAGTCTCAGAGGAAGCTTGATTTTACTGCATGTTCTCTGGAAAAGCCATTTCTACTAAGAGAGCTTCACATACTGCTCACTGATTAGTTGCTTCTTTGCAGTTGGATATGTATTAAAAGAAAGATANCATAGCTCTATTTTTTAACTAAGTGTTTCAGTATAAAAACAAAGATGCAAAATGTGTCTCATCCCCTTATAATATCTATCTCATTAAGATATTTTCTCCTGTTCAGTGCAGGTAGGGTTCAACCTTTAGATATTTTCTGTAAGAGACATGGGAGTTTTGGACTGGAGACAATGGAGCGAGACTCACGATTAGCCTCTTTGAAAATGTTTGTATATCAAGGTTTAAAATGCTTAATGGTATTGTTTAAAAATCCTTTACATTCACTCTTATAGATAGGAAGTGGAATAAATGCATTATACCAGCAATAGCACTAGAATAAGGCAAACTAGGATGCTGTAAGATTAAGTATATAATATGAGAAAATTAACTGTACATATGTTTGTTGCTGCACAGTTCATGGAATTCTGACAAATGGAACATAGTCAGTCCAGCGAGAAATACCAAGGCAAGCCAGGAATGTGTTGTCAGGCAGCAGTGACATCAGCCTACAGCCCTTGCCAGCCTCCCTCGGTCAGGTCCACAGTTCCAGATCACTGCTCTGCAAAGGGTCACCACTCCCTTCCCATTAAATCACTGCACAAAGGACCAAATCTAAAAGTGGTTGGCTGGGTTTTTTTTCCATTTTACAAGAATGTATTATGACTACCAGACATCTAATATGCAGTGAACTTGTTTCTATGGACAAAATATTCAGCCTTTCAGGTGGATTCCCTTCTTCTTGCCCTACTGTGGTACTCACTTCAATTTTGCTTGTTTTCCTTAGAGCTTGTTAAAACTATGAGTGCTCACATTTTGACAACTAGTTTATCCACACCGCACTGTGGTTTGTTACCTCGTGCTTTTTATTTGCATTCACTCTCACAACTGATTCACTAGGCTGGCTTTGAGACTCTATAATATCTAAATTCCTTAGAAAATAATCTGTCATTGTGGAGGGTCAAGTGGATGAGGAAGCTTGTGGCTAACTAATGGTTTTTGCTTGCTTGGATTGCTCAATTCATAAATAGTAGAAAATGTTCTTCATTTGATGACTGATTTACTTTCAGAAAGTAAGTTTAAAATGTTAGAAAATACTGTGTGGGAAGTAGAATTTAATCTTCCCAAAGGAGATGCTGGCCTTCAGTTTTCAGATATTACCCCAAATGTACCTAAAATACATCAATGGTTAAACAGAGCTTCTTCCAATAATGTTTTGATGGCTTACAAAGGTCAAACTAAAGATTAGTTTAACTATTTTAAGTTGTGTAACCTTCAAAAGACAATGACAGCTGAAATAACTGTTATTTTATGTAACAATCAATATAATGGTTGGAAAAGCCTGAGAAGGGATAGATAATTTTCAGAACTCACTGTAAAATCCATGTCAGATTTTTTTTACTGAGAGAGATGTATTTTTACTTCAGGGTAGATAACGTGCTTTTCTATAGTTTTGGAAAAAATCAGTAAAGACAAAGTACTTGAATTTTACCATGAGGCAAACTCAGAAAAAATTGATTCTGTCCTCATTGACAGTTACTGATTTATCTGTGAATACACCTAGAGCTTCCTTATGTTTTTATGCTGGGATACCTCACAGAAATTAGTATTAATGCTTGCTGGCATTCATTTAGGTAAGAAATGTGAAAACTAAATTATTTCATTTTTGTACTCAGCAGGAGCTAAAATCACAGACACTCTGTTAGAAGGGTTTTTTTCATTCTTTGTTTCTACCAAGCAGCATCTTGTCATATAAATGCTGTCATAATTTTGAGATGAACTTGTTCAAACCTGAATTCTTGACAAAGGTAAGAATTTCAAGTCTGTGTTTTAAAAAAGAGGGGTAAAAAAAGAGCAGCCTCAAATGTATTGTTGACTGAAAGATGATTTTACAGCTGCAGCTGCGGTTTTGGATTTGGAAACCTTGTGATGCCTCCAATTTCTTCTGTAGTTGTCCTCAGAGATATTTCATCTGTTTGATTCTGCCCTCCATTAACCATGACTGTTACCGTAGTCTGCAGATCGCTCCATTCTGAGTCTCAATCATTTTCTCACAGCTCTACCACTTAAAGTCTCAGCTTTTTAAGAATGAGGATACCATATTTATTTGAGGCTGACATTACAGTAGCAGATGCCTTGAACACAGACATGATTTTTTGTAGGAATTGCATGTGGACTTTTGAGTTCCCAATTGATCAACAGCCTAGAAAAATAATGCCTGAAAAACATTAAGAATAGAACATTAAAAGAATATGGGAAAATATAAATTATTAGAAATAATAGTTAGTGTAAATATAAACTTCTGAATATGTTGAAATGGAATAAAGCATGGCCCATATCTTAGTCTTCCCATGTCTCCCAAAATAGGTTTGAACACATGTTCAAAAAGTCACATTAAAATACATTAGCATGTTTGAAAGAATGGTGTGCCGTAGTAATTTTTTTACAATCCTAGCATTTACTTGAATTCCAAAATTAATTGAATAAGCTTAAATAATTAATCAATTAGCTGATAAATAAGACCTAATTTTCTTTCTCTTAGGATTGCACATATTTATTTACCATTTATTTTAAGCCAATGAGTTTATTTGTAACAAAAAAAAACCTTTTTAAAGAGATTAAGTACTTCCTGAATCAGCATCATATTTTTTTTTACTAACTTCAGTTGATTTGAATCAGTTTTTGGGGGAATTATTTTTCTAATTATTTTTTTCAAATTTTATCCATCTCCAGTTTGGATATACCAGTCCTTGTTATCATGTATATCAGCCTAGGCAGTTAATTAGTCTTGAAAGTTTGCCATTATTAAAAAATAATTTAGTATTGATTCATCCATATTTTTTCCAAATGTATATTTGAATTATGTACTACTTTCTTCAGTTCATACACGTCATTAAAAATTTCTCTCTTTAAATAGAAATAGGGCTCCATAAAGCTTGTTCTGTTGTGACATAATTACAGTGGTTTTTCTGTTCCGGCTCTTCGAAAACGTATATCCATTAAAGAGTCATTACATAAAAGCACACAATTGACTCCTCAGTGGGAATAAGAACCCACTCCCCAAGGCATGGGAGCACTCTGGGGGACAGGCTGAATGCAGATACCTTCTTACTAACTCTCCGTGACTACTGATCTTTCACTCCTTCCTGCATGCTGATGTGGCTCCAATGCACTGACACCGGTACCAGTGAGAGTCAGGCAAACCCAGGGACAGACTGGATTTCACTGTCTTCAGCTAGATCTGCATTAATAGATTAAATGGGTGAACATCTTCCGTGACACTGAAGTCAACTGGCTCAGAGAACAGCCCACATCTATGGCAGAATTTTTTTTCACCTGGTAGCTGGGAGAAAACATGCATGGTGCGTGTCAGGGAAGGTCCCTATAACCCTCCAACTCCCAAACTATGCTCAGGAATTGCTTGAGAGAGAGTTGGTTGATGTGGGCATATCTAATACCATGGGCCATCCGCAGAGTTTTTTAGTCTAGACAAACCTATCCTGCTGACCAGAAATGTTCCCATGCACTGTTTCATTTGCCAACGAAAACCCAGGAAGTGAGGATGAAAGCAAGCAAGTCCCAAGGTGCTGAGGTGCCCTGCAGAGGTAATATGACTTTTGGGCAGGCATGATTAAAAAAACTCCTGCCATCAGTCACTTCCAAATAAAAATGGTCTTTGGGAGTTTATTTTGGTACCAATTTCTTGGATGCAAGTGCCTAAACACAACCCTGGGAGTCATTGGCTTCATTGCTCTTCCACGAAAGCTTCACAGTGACAATAGTGCAAAGCACTTCAGAATACCTGAAGAGGAATGATTAAGCTTAAAGAAAGGGCCACAGCACATTGATAATGCTGGCTTTAGGCACTGCTGTGGGGTTTGTTTGAGTGGGAGCACTTGGCCCAACACAGCATAAATGGTGTTGCAGAGGAGAGCACCCTGCAGGAGCACTATTAAATGGCTACTATCCCAAAATTTTTCCATTTTGTAGAGCCCTTCTTTTACCTTCTGAGAGGAGGCTGCACCCCTCATCTCAATGGGAAGCTGGTACATGTCTGTGAGCCAGCCATGATATAACAAAGCATTCTAATATGGAAATTTTCTTGGTCAGACTGTGAGGTAAGCCTTTATAACATCTGATACATCCAGCCGGAGAAATTCAGAATCATAGAGCTGCCGCTAGTGAAACACTGTTTACTTACAGTTTTCCAGTATTCAGCTGGGGTGGATGTGCAGACTTCAGAAACCTGGCTTTTTCAGTTAACTGATAAAGTTCTGAAATTAATCTCAGAAGATGCAACGCAGAAAAAAAGAAAGCAATAAAACTTTTCCTACAGCTGTTTCCTCGTGACTGAGCCTGTTGTACTCTATAGAAAACTTTCTAGTTGACTGTCCTGCAGGTAGACTTAAGGGATATCTTTAGGTTACCATCTTCAGTTTTCTCTTTGCTTCTACATTTTCCCTAGTTTCTATATAAGTAACTCAAGCTGAATTTTCAATATAGCAAATGTAATGTTTTATTTTTAGATAAAGTCAGATACAGAAATAAGAAAATGGTAAAGAACTTTCTCTGATAGTGAAGTTAGATGGAGGGCATATGCTGTGTTTATTTGTATAAAGAACTATGTGAGAGAAAAAAAGGAAAGAAAAAAGTTATGCAAAAAATTTCTTTGCTAAGTCTCTTTGTATGTTTCTAAATATTTGTTCCCATTTCTCCCTCCCTTTGCCTTCCCAAAGTGGAATGACTGTTTACCAGTGTTTTGGAAACAAGATGGCAAAAGGTAAAAAACCTTTTAACATTTATTCTGCATCAGTTTACAAAGCAGGGTATCTGACCAGAGCTGTTCTCTGGGTTCATAGAGGAGATGACACAAAAAAGTCGATGGAAACTGGTACTGCTACTGCAGTTCAGTTTTGCGTATCATCTTTTTCTATCCCAGTTTGTTCCTATAGACTGTAATACTTGGAGTTTTCTTAACAGGAATAGTTTTGTCTGCTGATTTTATGGGCAAAATTTGCAATGAAGCAGTGTGTGTGGGTGATTTCCAGTGTTTGTCAGTGTTCATGATGTGAAAGTCCCAGCTGCAACACAACTCTGGATCCTATCTCTAGTTTTAAGACAATCTGAGACCCTAGAAATGAAGAGCACTGACTTTTGTCCCATTAAAAATCCAAAATGTTTCTCCCCTCATGACACAGTTTTCAAAGAAAACTTGACCCTGGCTATGAAATTCTCTCACGCACTGAGATACCAGCTTTTTGTATCCCGTGGACATGACAGGTTTTTGACTGATGTTTGGTTCAGACATACAGACAAAGTGCCTGAGGCACCCGCTGAGCCTCAACAAAGAAGCCTGGGAAAGGTCTTACTCTATCTATTGTCTTACACTGACATCGGCCTTTCCATTACAAAGGCCTTCAAGACCTAAAGTAATCAATAATGATGAATGTGGTTTTTCCCTGTGTGCATCTGAGACAGATGGAGAGTCACTGTGGACAACAATAGCCTGCAGGCAAGGGCCTGGACATGGTTGTTTAAAAACATCCCAAAAATCATACATATAAAAAGGTACAAAGTTTTGTGATGTTTTTAAATATTTGCCTGCTTAATGACAGATTCCTTCAGCAAGCAGTAACTGCATTACCTGCTTGCACAAGGATCAGTGCTGTTTCTGAGCAGCATCCATCTCTCAGAGAAATGACAATTTTTCTGCATGATTTTCTCTTTCTGAATCTCCATTCCATTCCAAACTATCATTTCCCAAGCTTCCTTTGCCCCTTTCTCCGTCTCTCTCTTCTCTTGCTTAGGCTGCTCACAACATGCCTGTTCACAGAGGCATCATGTAGCTGAAAACACATACCTCAGTTAGGTAACCTAGGGAAGAAACTAGTTATAAACTATATTATTAACCTCCTTACATGTTACTGTGTTCACTTGGAATTGGATGGAGGAAGTCATCCCAGTGGCCTATCCTCAGAGAGGCTGCAGGTATCACCATGATGAGCATGGACCTAAGAAGGCGGTCTTGCCAAGGGGACAGGGCTTTGGCTTCACCTCGAGAGCAGATGCTGTGTATACCTTATCCAATCCCTTCCTGCTCACATTTGTTCCACCCACAGCACATCTCCCCCTTGGCAGAGGCATATCCCAGTCTTCTGACAAATGCAAACAAAAGAAAAATTGAAGCAGACTGCAAATGATCAGAACTTATTTTTTCTCCCAATACACCTTCTGTTTTTCTGTTGCCTTAGTGTACTTTTGTGATTCCAGCAGAGGTGCAGATGGGTAGTTTGGACGGATGGTGATGAGTCCTTAGCAAAACCTATAAAAGCATTTACAGTAGCACTCATCTAAGAAAATTATTTTAGTAAAGCTAGGAGCAAACAGAAATGCAAACATGAATCTCTGAAGTTGGATTTGGCCCTCATTTCAATGGGATGAGAAGGAATCTTTTCTGATTAATTGTTAATAACCTAAAGCCCAATGTAAGCATATTAGTGTGTTTTTTTTTTATTACAACATGTTAGTAAATAAACAGAAACTGGTCTTATTCAACACATTGTGCAGTAATAGGCGTAATTTGGGAATTATCACATGAAAGACACAAGATTTCATAATGTTTTAATTAGCATATTGATCTTAAGGTGGCTAGCTTTGCTTCTGAGCATATGACCCTGACCCATCCATAGACAATCTGGGGTGTGTGAACTGCTCCACTGATTACCTAAACGGATATATAGCAGTGCTGTCCTGCTTTGCTTTTCTGATCAAAGACACCTGCTCTCAGTTGTCTGCAATACCTTAACTGAATTACTCACCATTGTTACTGTCTCTGTGCATTGGAGGGGAAAAAATCCCATTGGAGACAAAGTTTGTGACATCCAGTGAATGCTTCTTAATTCCCAGATTCTAATTTACATGCCCTCCATCCATGAGTGTGTTTCCAACCTTTTCCTTCCCTTCTTTTCACACTATCACAGCTCCAGAAGAGCCCACGTGGTCTGTTCACTTCAAGACCCATTTCTCCCACACCAGTGGAAAGGAAAGAGGAAGGCTGGCACTTTTAATAATTTATTCCATCCTACCCACATGGGGGAGGCGGGGAAATTGAAGGCTTCTGAAATTAGTGGGGCTGCACTGTTGCAAATGAAAGCATCATTTAGCTCAGGATCATGCTAATTCCTCCCTGTGGACAGCCTTTGGAAGAAAACAAAAAAGCACACTCAAAGACAGATTGCTTCCTTTACATTAATAACAAAAGTGTTTATTCTAGTAAAAAGTTGGAAAGGAGCAATTAGAGACTTCAGGGAGTATGCTAAGTGAAAATGTGTTTTTGTTTATCCTGGATTACAGCTCATTTACTAAATTGCTGTATTTTACTTCTTGTGGTCAGCAGTGGCACAGTGACCCAGTTGTGGTAACGGTCCTCTGCCATGCTCCGGAAAATCCAATAACCCCTGTGGCTGCCCCAGGGAGCTGCTTGTTACTGCTCACCCCAGCCTCAGAAATGTCCCATGTGCCTCGTACAGAGGACTTCCATGGAAAGTCCCCTGCTGCTTGCAGCTGCTGGCTACAAGGACAGCAAGCATGGCATTTCTTACTGTGTGAAGGGAAAGGGATGGCAAGAGGAAAGTGATCCTAAAAGTAATTTCTGTGGCTTATTTCTATATCTATATAAATATAATTCTATATTTACCGTGTGCCTAAAAAGCCTTCATCCAAATCTGTCTGGCAAGCTAGTTAACAGTTCTAGCTCAAAAGACTTTATGTAGCTAATCATTACTGATCAGAGAAGATGAAGGAAAAAAATAAGATGGACAAATTAAAATGAGCCAGTGTAAACTTTACTTTTAAAATAGCTCTTTCTTCATTATTTTATGGTTTGTTCTAAAGCAATACCTAGTGTCCATGCACAGGTATGTGTTTGGATTGTTCCCTTCCACCCTTCACATACACCAAGCTAAGCACTGAGGCTGAGGGATGCCCAGCCACTGGAGTGGGTGTCAGGCGATCCCCGCTGCTTTGGGCAACCTCAAAGCCCCTTGCTTGAGGGTTGGTTTTCTGGAGCGTGAGACACTGCGAGTGTACTCTAGCTTTGCCATGTGTGTGTGTGTGTGTGTACTTTTGGGCACATGTTGTGACTCTTGGGAATGATCCTATGCAGGGTCAGGAGCTGGACTTGATGAACCTTGTGATTCCCTTCCAGCTCAGCACAGTCTGTGATTCTGTCACCTGTCTATCTATATCAAACCATCTGGTGCACTGATATCTTTCCTCCAACGAGATTGGATGAGGTTTCTTAACAAAAATGAAGGAAACATGGAGAAACTGCTATTCTTGCCTGATTTCAGCCTGGTATGGCCTGAAGTGTAGTCCCAGCTGCTCTTTTTGTAGTGTGCTGTATTTAAGCAAAATTAAAAAACAACAACAACAACACCCCCAACAACAGCAACAACAAAACAGTACCTATTCTAGTCTCTTCTATCGTTTAAAGTTCCCTTTCATCCCTTAAACACTTATACTTGGTTCTAAAACAGAAGACAACAGCTTACAAAGATGAACCCTAAAAAACCCTAGTGATAATCAGGTAGAATAACCCATTCTCCTTAGATACTTTCCCATTCTTTTTTTTTTCCTGATCTCTATCCAAATTTTTAAAATCATGTATTTTGAAGGTCTGCAGACTTGTATATACTGAACTGGTTGATTTTAGATAAAGCACCAGGTTGAATTTCATCATCATAGCCTGCCAGTCAGTCTCCTTTCCTTCCTGTAGTCCGAGATCTATAGCTCAGTATTCTGCAGCATGGATGGAGAGGAAGGCAATAATTTATATGAAAAGGTAATTGGTCTCTCTTGCAGATCACTGGTATCATGCTTCTAATAAGACATCTATCACCAACCAGTTTTAAGTTTCCATCTTCAGATAGTTTTAATGCAATGTGCATTTCCTCCTCTGCCAAAAATACTGCAGTGACCTTCTTTTGAGATGGCTGCAGCCTGGGCATCATTAGCAAGTTCCACATCTTAAAGGAAAGCCTGTAGGTTTTTGACCAAGCAGAGGTGAGAAAGCACTGGTGTGACTAAAAGTGCCACTAAGATCATCCGTTGCTTTAAAAAGCAATAAAAATCTGTAAACCATGAACAGAGAGCAGATGCACAGTCTTGGTTGGCTGGTCAGTGCAAACCCTGCCAGCTCTGAACTCTTTTCCAAGACTGTCAGCAGCATCTCTTTCTTGTGTGGGCTGAGCTTTGGATTTCTCAGGCTAGCACAATCAAATCCTGCTGAATCACTGGAACTAGAAACACATGAAGGGACACCATGTGTCAACCCCATGAAACATGCTGAACATGGGCACTGGCCATACCAAGTGTTATTCCTACAAGAGATGGGCATCCTGTGAATGAATTGCTCTCAATAATTGCATGAATGTGTTGTATTTTGTCCTGTATTAGGCAGATCTAGGCTGGATGCAAAAGGGTGCAGCCAGACAATCTTCTGTGTACTTCCCTGTATCTGACTAACAGTCATTAAGTACTAACCATTTCTGTGGCATCATTAAGTCAACCATCTTAACTTCATTAAACTGCAAATGATCAAGGTATTGACTGCCAATAGTAGATGCATCAGTCCAAACTGAAGAGATGGAACCTGTTCTTCCTTAGAGATTTTGCTCCCTGAAAAATCAGTGGTGGCAAAATAACCCCTGAAATGAAACCTGATCTGACTCCAGCTCTTCCCAGCTGGCCCATCTTTCACAAGATGCAAGAGCTGCATCCCCAGTGGTGGGCTGAACACGACCAGGACTGTTCTTAGCAACTGACAGGGATTATCCACCTCCACCCACAGTATCACCTTTTCTCTCCCCCAGCACAGAGTGGCTGCAGAAAAAGAGCAGCTGGGATTGGCCTCAAGGCTCTGCTAACTCCCAAACCACACTTGTAGATAGTGATAATAGGGTGTTCTGAAGGTTTGCCAGTAACTGTTCTAATAAAATAATACACATGATTAAGTTTCGAGCACTAGAAACATACCTTGACACTGTAATAGACATACTCCAGTAGATATAGCCAAGCAGCCTAAACTCTGGACAAAAAGCTCTGTATTTTCAGCCTACAGTAACTGTTACCTCATGTCTCAGACACCCTCACTTTGGATTTCTGAGGCTAGAAGCTGCCACATCAACACGCCACATAGTTAGGCAGACATCTGATCTGTGTTGGATATTCCTGGCTGGTAACTTACCCTCCACTTAGTCTTTCTCTGTTTCCAAAAGCAATGCCTAAACTCCACAAGGAGTTTAAATTATACTCTCAATACTGCAATTACAGTGTTAATGCTTTAAATTACACTTCCAACTTGGACAATACCTTTACTTATTCATCAGGATCACACCCACAGGGCCTTCCCTTTCTGCAATTGTTCACTGAGTGAAAACGCTTTCCTTCTGCCTGACCCATACAATCTGCTGCACTGAGCAGCACGGTGTGATCGTGTATCACAGCCCATGTGGTGGCTTCTTGAGTTATTTTTGCTGTACTGATACTGCCACAGCTCCTGGGCTCTCTGCACTGTGTGATGGGAATTACGTTGTGTTTGAAAAATTTTGCCCTTTGTAAATTATCCTGTACACCCAAATGGTGCATAAGTAAGGCCTAATAATAGCAAGAGAAAAATCTCCTCCAAACCAGTTCTGTATATAATTTTTAAGCATAATGGAGCTCACTGTTCAGTCCTGCTCTTGATGTTGAGGGTACTTCTTACCAGGTGCTGTTTACTAGTCTGACCAACTGTGCCCACAGCTCTCATGCTTGTTAGGAACTTGTGCTTGGTGTAATCTCTTGCTCAATCTCATGTTCATTAATGAACTCCAGTGGTGCCCCTTGTCTCTCGCCCTCCATCCCTTGCCCTGCTGATGGCACAATCTTACCAGAATTTGCAGGCAACTGTGTTAACTGAGAGCAGCCAACCAGACTGCATTTACAGATATTGAAATGCATGTATATATATAATTGAAGTGTGTATATATATACGCACTTCATATTAATATATAATATATTATATATATATAAATATATATCATTTTATTTTCTGTTGTACGATAGATTAATTTTCTAATGCATCTATAAATGGAAATATGTTTTACTAATCGTTAATTACCCACAACTCTCTAGCCAAAAATACACTTTAATGTTGATAAAGATTCTTAAACATAGCATTACTTAAATGAGCATCATTACCAAATGATACGGGGTTTTAAAGGTTTGTTTTGTTTTATTCTGCTCTTTTATATGATTGAATTTTATTTTGCATTCATTTAAAAATTAAGCCTTTGAAGTATCCATGGGTACAGTCATTTTATTTGGTGGGGTTGCAGCAGGGCTTCTCCATTGCTTTATGATGGAAGGACAGTATCTATTTTCTACCCTGGAAAATAATTACCCCATTTCCTTTTCTCTACCCTGACTTTCCTTTCCATCACCCAATTTCCAGATTACTCTCAAGTGTAACTGTTCTTGACTCGTCCATGAAGCCTAGGAACCATTGTAACCTTCTGGGTATTTCTTTATGTCAGTGGCAGAGCTGATCTTCAGCACTGCACCTTTTGATAATCGCTTGAGCAGCTGTGGGGTGTTTTTTTGCATAAACTTGATAAACCTTGTGTATTGGTTTAGCATAAATGGTAGGAAAAAAAAACCAATTGTTAATCCATTTTGGAACTAACAGCTAAGCTGGCCAATCAGGTAAAAGGTGTACACCCCCTGGGACACCGCTTAAAAACAGGAATCTTGGGAGACCCGCATCTTTCTACAGACCCCTTCCATGAGGTAACATCGCGGCCGGGCCGGGAGGGCCCCGGGCCCAGGGGCCGGCTGGCCCCGGGAGGCCCCGGGAGTCCCCGGGAGCCGTGGCCGGGCTGAGGGGCTGAGATCAGGGCCAGCCCTC
>WBMY01000399.1:76264-100203 GCA_013397315.1 Donacobius atricapilla
TTTTTTTTGTTATTCCCTTTAGTTTGATAACAAACAAACAGTAATCTAACAGGACACCTTCAAGGCCTGGGCATTCTGCATGCCTTCCCAGGGCAGACCCTTACCCTCCGTCCTCTCACCAGCAGCATCATGCAGAAGGAATCAGCGAAGGCTTTCATCTCCTCCCCATTAGGCCGTAATGGCTAATTAGTCTCTGAACAGCTCTGCAGCCTGTGCCCAGCCCCAGAACGGGATGGGGTGGCAGCAGCTTTAGGACATCCAGCCAGGCCTGCAGGAGGGGAGAGGGCACTGGCAAGAGCAGTTAGTGCTGGGGGGTTGAAGAAGGAACCTGGCACCATCTGCAAATCTAAACCCTGCTGTTCCCACAAAATCTGAGAACAACTCCTTGTCCTTACTTGCTCTCATGGGAAATAAAGCAAGCCTCAAGTCTGGCTTAAAATATTTTCCTAGCCAAAACCATAAGAAAAAGCCCAGGTTTATTAGGAACAATTATCTGCACCTTAGCTGTTGGTTATCTGTGACAGGATGCAGTAAATCAGATTAATCTGAGAAAAGAAAAGGAGAGATCTTGTTTTCTGCTGTTGTTTGTTTAGTTTAGATGAGTTGCTAGATTCCTTCAAGTTTCAGTTTTTAAATCTGTTGCCAAAGGAGTGGGGAGATGTATACAAGAGCCTGCATGACTGACATGAACACTCTTGGCTATTTCATTTCAATTCTCTATCTTTTTCCCACTTTTGAGCTCCTGTTATCTCATTAGGAGCACCTTATGCATCCTGCTGACACTTCTATTTTTGAAAAAAAATTACATTTTCGGCACGAAAAAGTGGTCAAGAAGTCAAAGAAGACACAGAACTCTCCTGATTAATGTATTTGTATAAAATATAATTTTGCGAACTGTGATAGAGATTAAAATTTCATAAGGCAGATGTCTTTTTTCACCTCCAGTGCCATAAGGAGAAATTCTCATGGATTTTTCTTGACTACCCTGAACAAAATTAATTACTTTTTTAAAGCTACTCTCTGGGAGACCTAATTATCTTTTTATCTGCGCTGCTGACATTCCTAATCTGACGTTGATCCAAATGATTTCAGAATCTGTACTTCTTTTTCCTCAAAAACCTGCTGCTTCTCTAAGAGAGATTTGAAGACCCAATGGCTTAGAATCCCTTAGTCCTAACTTTCTGAGCTGCCCTCAAATTTAAGAGCAGACTGCAGCCAACGAACAGCAAACTCTGTGTTAATAAGGGTTGTGGTGCCAGAGGAGTGAGTCAGGGTATGGGGTGCATGCGTCTCTATGCCAAAACTAGGAGTGGAGTGGAATGGAATGGAATGGAATGGAATGGAATGGAATGGCCCTGCCTGCTGTGGGAGGGTACAGGAGAGGCAGTATAACAGAGGCTTAGGAGAATGGCTTTATCACCTAATTTATTGTGGCATGGATTGCCAATCCTCTTGCAGTTTAACAGGCTTCTGGGATTGTCACGGGCTTGTGCAGCTGCTCAAGAAACTTTCAGTGCACTTACAGCTCAGATTTACAACAGAGCTTGGAGTTAGGCTGTTCTTGCATTTTCAGGAATGCTGGAACTTGCCAATATTATAGAAGGAAGCAATAGAAAGGAGGAAAATAAAAAGAACATTAGGAGAAACAAAGGGGTGAGAGCACTACCTTAGGTAAAGACTGCCATCCACTTTAATTCTTGCAGAGGGAAGGAGCAACAGAGATGATGTGAGGACCGTCAGTCATCAGTAAATAGGAAACACATGCAGTACTTACTACTTTAAGCTGCATAGGAACCATAGCAGGAGGGCTCTCATGGTTTGAGACCTTTCTTAAATCTGTGCAGGTTTGATAAATGCTACAGAATCAAGTGGCAAAGTGCCTTACTTCTTTGTCCAGACCTCAGTGTCCCCATCAGGGGTTGCAGTAGCCTATTTACAAATAGGTATCTGGAGTAGAAGTTCAGGTTCTCTGAAAGGAGTCTCCTTTACATGTATCAGAGACATTGTGCAGACTGGACTGATGTATGTTAAGTTGGGTCAGGGAGGGGATTTGCTTGGAATACCCTTACTGCTCTGCACCATGGCAGCCTTAAGGCCACAGCCTTTGTTCTGTGGAGTGACAGACCATGTGAGTTAGGTGGTCAAAATCTGAAGCATTGAATTTTAAGCTGTTGCTTAAAATGAAGTTCATTACCATCTGTTTGCAAATACATTTTTTTGTCTCTCAAAGAAACTTATAATCAATTAAAAATAATTTCCTGATTATAGTATTTACTTAAGCAGCTCTTAAATCAAAGCAATTCAGAATGCATCAGATTTTGAGATGAGTTACATATTTTTCATAAATTCATGCACGGTATGATCTCCAAATCTCCACAATGATATCTGGCAATATTTTCTTTCATTTTGGCATGTGGCTCAGGGCTGTGCCAGCCATTTCATTCAGCACAGCAATAAAGAGCTCTGCAAATCTTTATTCACTGGCTTTCAGATGTTAGTTACTGACTTATACTTCTGACAGACAGTGAGGTGCCACAAGCACAGTGCTGGTTCACACCTCGAGTGGAGAAGGGGGTCTGGTGCCAGCTGACACATCGTGAGTGACCTGAGTTTGTGAGCTCCTCTTTAACCCTGCAACTGAGTGGGTGATACCAGAGAAAAAGAACAAGACTGGTGCTATAATCTTGCATTTAATTAGTGTAAAAGTATAGCTCATTTGTGATGCTCAGAAATACTGAATTCCTGGCCTTTCCAGGAGAGATGCTTTCAAACTGATAGGAAAAGCAAAAAATAGAAGACAGCTTTATCTTTTCCTTGCACCAGCATGCAAAGAAATCATTTTGAAAAAGAAAATCTAATTAAAAACTGTTAACACAATCTTCACAGCTGAATCATGTTCCTCATGCTTGTCCTGTTGTGTCAAACAATAAACATCTGACTCACTACAGAAGCTGCTGCTCCCGGGTCCAGGCACCTGAGGGCTGGGCATTGTGCTATTCATTATCACAGTCGCTGAGACCTTTTTCACATCGGGCTCTGAGCCTTGATTTCTGTGCAGAACATTGTGGGGGTTTTTTCTCTAGTGTCCTAAAATATTTTCTCTGTCTTCTTGCTGATAATATTCTTGGAACTGTGGAGATCATGGAGAATTTGTAGGTGCAGTTTGTCATAACTTGAATTGCAGGTGTTTAGAAGCAAAGCTGTGGAAAGCATAGAGTTTGCCAGCAGTGCTCTTCAGATCAGAGGAAGCCTGTGTTTGCCTGAAGAAGGAAAATGAAAATAAAAAGGAAAGGATTTTATTTTGAAGAATAGCAGAAGGGCCAGTACTCATTATTAGTGCTACTACAAAGACAACATAAAATATTGTAACCAGATGTGTATCTGTATTTAATGGACAAAATGCTACCACCCTCTCATACAAAGGTGTTTCAAACTCAGCTGCTTACACTGGTGCTGATTTATTCTGCCAATACGGGATTAACATAATTGTTGACGGCCAGCTATTTTGGGATGTTGATTTGTTTTGTTTGCAATTTTTTCATTATCAGTTTAAGATATTATAGTCATCAAAAACAACAGTGTAGCTATTTGACAGCTAATCAGTTGGGTTGAAGTATTACCTAAGAGCCAAGTAATTCAGAAAGAGTCATTCCACTGAGATTCTGGTTAAGGTACTGTAGTTGTGTTGTTGATATTGAAATATATTCCTTGTGTGTCACGTGAGCTGTCACAATTTTATGTGGGGACAGAACACAATTTTGTGCTATTTCTGTTCAACAATCTATAGTGCAGCACCTGTCAAAATTTTAATTGCTGCCTTTTTAGAATTTGACACAATAACTCATTCATTTATAGATGATTATTGCACTATAAAACCCTTAATAGAAGATAACCAATGTCTTTGTTTCTGTGGCTTTCTCATTTTCTAAGAAATTAAGACTGGAATTGTTTAATTCCTTCATAAAAAATATTTTCCTACTAATCCTGTTTCCACAAGAATATCATATTTAGGAGTAAAACAAAAGAGGCAATCCAAAATGGATTAGCAAATGTAAGTATTCCCAGAGACCATGAAATCCCAGTCTGTCAGGGAGGGTGAACAAAGGCTCATGGTAATGCACAAATACTCATCTCCTGCACTAGAGACCCAGTGTGCTGGGGAGCTAATGGGATTGGTGCAAAAGGGCAATGTGGAAGGAATTGGCCTGGTTCCTGCAGCCACAGTATGTGTTTGATGTGCAGTGACATTATACTTGTGGAAATAAATTATTTATGTTGTTCTGAGGGGGTCAACAGAGAAATCCCATGGCTAAACATGAATTGTCATCCAACACTTCAAGTACCTTTCCTATTTGTTTGGTGTCTTTTTCAGCTCCTAGTCTGTTTTAGCTGTAAAAGTGGTACTGGATCACAATATCCAGCTGCTCCTGGATCTGGCTGACAAATCACACATTTGCACAAGGGGAGAGAATTACTTATTTTGCATCTACAGTGGTTTTCCATGTTTAATGGCAGAGCTCTCTGTTTTCCATGAATAACAGCATGGTTATGATTAAATTTTTGTTTCAGTGCTGCCACAACCTGAGCTGGTTTTTTAAAGGATTTGGGTTAAACTTTCCCCATGTAGTCTCTTTACCCTCAACAGTGTGGTCTAGGGAATAAGAGTTTAGGAATCACTATCCATATCGATCTAGTAACTGGTACAAACAAGTTTGGATTTGAGTCATGGTATGTTTGTGGTTGTATGTCTGAAGAAATATTTTGTTTCCCAAGTTATTTTTTTCAATATGTGCTTAGCATGTTCCTAAACCAGAAGCAAAAAGCCAGTGTTCATATTGACTGTCAAAAGGACAAACATTTTCTAACATCTATGGAGGATGTGCATTACACATGACTGCTGACATAAAAATCTAGCTCTGTGCAAAACATAATAGAAAAATCTCTCTTTTAACAGCCAGGACCCCAGCCTAGAATGTTTTGTTCTTATCTGTACATCTGAAGAGCTAAATCCGTGATTACTAGGAGTGCTTTCTGCTCAGCTCTTTTCTCCAGTACTTGTATATTCCTCAAGTGTCCTTGAATCTCCACAGGAGTCTTTCTCAAAGGCTGTTTGTTCTTCCAGGTCCACTGGAGAGCAGATCAACCTGTAGCAATGCAGATTGCATGTTAGACTTTGATTTCATTCAGTTCCAATATTTGTCATTCACTCTACTTCAATTAATTTTTTTCCTATTTTTTATGTACAAAACAATTTTATGTTGTTGGATAGCATTTGGTTTAGAGCAGGATGGGAGAGTAAGAGGGCAAAAGAGCCCTCTTCAACCAGTCCTGGCCTTCAACCAATAGAGACAGTATTTCCAGGGTTTTCAGCCTGCTGGGATGTGTGCAAAAAGAGTTTTGTATATCTGTCCTTGAAAATTTAGGTATATAATATATATAATATACACCCAATGAAATTAGGCTATGGGCTCCACTAATTCTAGTTACCTTGCAGTCAGAGGTAGAAAATATTAAGAATATTGATAAAGTTGAGCTTTTTGCTTAAGTCAATTCCTCCAGAGAAGTGAATGTTCTCTCATCTTGAAGAAAATGTCTTAAATTTAAAGGCATTGGCTGTTTAATTATTGGTTACTTGTCTCTCTTGCAAGTAGTGCTGATGGCTATATTTATCTAAACTGAATCTCTGAGAAATAAGAAGTGGTTAAAATCTCTTAAAGTTTTTTTCTGAAGGCAAAGAAGGTCTCAGAAATTGCCTTGTAAGATTTTTTCCACCCATGCTGAGCTGCTAAACTTGATGTTTGACAGATATTTTAATAAAAGTGGGCAGCTAGGTTCTGTCTGTTCTTAACTGGAATTTCTATACAGTGGATGAAATTTTGCTCTCCTTTATGAAGACGTACATTTGGAAAGTAAAGACACCTGAGTGTCTCCTGTAAAAATGGAGTGAGAGCAGAAAAGATGATTTTCCCAGGACTGTTCGGTCGATTACAGAGAGGATAAAATTGGAAACAACAATAACTTGGGATTGCTTTATTTAATTTAAGAGAATTGGAGAGAAGGGAAGACAGAAACTGCTGACCCTATGTGCAAGAAGCAGGCCTGATTTTTTTGTACTGAGTTCTGCCAGTTGTGCTGGAAATCAAAGCATAATAGAGATTACATAATAATACAAATAGCCGTAGTATTGCATATGGAGGTGCTTCTCTTTTGAATTTAACATATAGGCCAGCTATAGTAGTTAGCCAGTTTTCTATTGCTCCTTTTAGTCTGCTCACATTAGGGATGAATGTGGTAAGGTAGCCATCTTGCTTTAATTACTGATCCAGCACTCTCTATTTTCAAGTTTTTTCTTAAAAATCACTTTTGAAAAATTACCACTATTCCATGGTCAATCTGACCAGAGTAGTAGGTAGTTGCCTCACTGCTGAGAGCCAGTGGACAGGCTGTTGTAGTGATTTCACATTTGCCCAATTTGTTTTGTTAAATTTAGTGTTGTGGTCTATTTTTCTGCTATGGAATAGGATTAGAAGAAAGGCAAAACAGGCTCAACTTAAAGATAGAAACTGTTAGATTTACTAACACACACTAAAAGGCAAACAAAAAAACCCCATGAAACCTTTTTAAAAGCACTCCCCTCCCCCAACAGTTTACTTTTCCCGAAAACAATGTAAAGAGACAGAAATCAGAACTCTAGGTCAGTGCCACTTATAAAATAGTCTTTCATCCAGTCTTTGAGAGAGACAAGTCTCTCCTGATTTGTTCTGGTAACTTTCCACAAGAGACACAGTCTGTTTGTGGCTTCCAGCTCCCACAAAAGCAGCCCACCTGAGAATCTGCATTTGTGAACCTCCCAAACAAGTAGTATTTCCCATGACTACATATGGGCTGTGGACTTTCACATGGGGTTTCACCTTTAAAGGTGCACAGCTCCACAACAAAGGATTTCTCATTCTCCACTGGTGTCGAGGCTTCAACATCTCATAGGATCACTAGATAATAGTTTCCAATTCAATATCTACTCAGAAAAAAAAGATTACAGACACCTTTGCTTGAATCCACAAAATCATCTCCCCATTGACAGTCCACAATTTAAAGGAAATATTATAGTCCATTACCATAAATCAAAGGAGATTTACAGCCTAGAATTAAAGCAACTTGTCATCTCTTCCACTTAAGAAGTCACTCTTCCTTTACTGACTTTGATATCTTCGTATTGTCTCTTTGCGTATCTCCAATTTGGCCTTTCCTCTCTCTTTGAGAAGGGTTAGAGTTTAAAGAAGTTTCAGTCTGTGTTAGGAAAGAGTTAACATTTCCTGCCCGGGCCTGCTGATGCCCGTGTGATCTCTGCCCAGGCGTCCGTGAAAGCCTTGAATCCACACCGTGGGGAAGGCTTAGAAACACCAGCCAGGGTCTTCTCTCCCCCCTCCACCCCTCGGTCTTATGGGGTGGGTTTGGCCCAGCCTGGGCTCGGTGCTGCTCTCTGGGGCCCCGGGGGGGATCATCTCCCTGGGCCCGGCCGGCGGCGTGGGGCAGGCCGTAGGATGGGCTGGATGTCAGCAGCCGTGGCTCCCCTTTCTCTGCCGGCATCTGCTGGGCTCAGTGACAGGCTCGGCTCCAGCCAGGGCCAGCCCCAGCACGGCCGCCCCAGCCCGGCCCCGGGGGCAGTGGGGCCTGAGCCGGGCCCTGCTGCTCCCCCCTGTCGATGTTACCTCATGACAGGCCCAGGGCGAAAGAGACGTTTCCCGAAATTCCACCTGTATTTATGCCGTGTATCCCAGAGGTGTACACTTGTATCTGTTTGGCTATTCTGGCTGTCAGTTTTAAAGCAGATCATTAATTGTGTTTTACCATTCATGCCAAACCAATACAGCTGTGAATGCTGAAGACCAGAGAAAAACATCTTTTCTATGGAAAAGCCTTTCCTAAAGACTGTTGAAATTAAATGTCTCGGTAATTTCCCAGCCCTTTATGTTGCGGTGTGCCGCAATGAGGCCCCTTGAGAGTGGCCTGTGCTTTCAGGACCAGGAGCACACTGCAGTAGACAGCTGATGACCCAGGCAAAGCAACGGGTCCTCGTATGGTCTCCAAAAATTGTTGTATTGTAGAACAGGAACAGGGTGTAGTCTCGAAGGGGTCCAGGGATGAGAACAGGATTGGGCTGAGGGCACAGGGTTAAATACGGGGCAAAAGGGTCAGGTCAGAGGGTCAAGGACCAATAGGGATAGAGCAAAGTGGTGCAGGGGGGTGGCTAAGAGTTGGGAGAACCAATAGGGTGATGGGGTGGAGCAATGCAGTAGAACTGGGCCAATGGGGATTAAGGGAGGGAAGAACATTCTGGGGAAGGTACATATATGGCAAACTGGCTGGACTGGGATGGCATCAGCTTAATGAACCAATGGAATAACAAAGTCTACAAGATACTAACACAGAGTTGCAAAGGTCCGTGGGAGGGAGGCCTTTTCTCACCCTGTGTGAGAGGGGTGTTTCTGTCCTCTTGCTTCAGCCCCTCCGGGGTTTAGGCATAAGTTCTTTCGTGGCACAGTTAGGTTCCTGGGCCTCCACACCTTTAGGTCCTGTTCTGATAATGTGGGCACTGGTCTCCAGGGACAGCAGGTGAGCCCTGGCCCTCAGGAAGGTTGGAGTAAATCACGTTCATGGCTCAGGCTAAAGCTTCCCTGCTCTCTCCGCATCTGCACCAGGCGTTGCATCTTGCTACCAGCTGCCACTGGGCCTTGGCACATCAATGAGTGTGGTCTTCCCACCCCTGCTCTCAGCTACCTGTATGTGTGGGCATTGGGACTATGCAGACCACATCTGCCCTGCACCTGGCTCCTTTGGAGCACAGGTAGAGCAGACATTGAGCTGTTTGTGCCTATCCTCATACTCAACTTCTGCAATTTATTCTATTTACACCATTATGTTGAAGTTTGATATCCTCTGAAAAAAACAGGATTTAGTTGTCTCCTCTACTTTCCCCCGCTTCTTCCCTTTTCCTCCCTCCCTGCCTCCCTCTTCCCAAACAAGTAATTTCTTAAGAGAGATTCAGATAGACCGGGAGCCTTAGAACAGCGTATACAATTCTAAGTGAGTGACTTCACTGCTTCACTTTCCCAAGGGAACAAGCTGATAAAGGAATATGTTTCAGTGTTTTATTGCACTGGTCATTCTCATTAACGATGTGTTTTTCCTCTGCGTAAACCTAATGGTTCCCATGGTGCTTTTTCCTGGTGTTCTTGGCAGAAATTTCCTCCCTCTGCTGCTGTCCAAGTTGTGCTCATACTGAGTTGTTGTGTTCCTCTCTAGGAAAGAGCTATATCTGCATTGTGCATGTGTAGTCTACTAAGACATAGTGGAAATTTACAGGAAGAAAGAGACGACATAGATTTAAGACTTACTAGAACCAAAGTCTCCAAGATGTAATGCAACAGTACACAAGCATGTTGAAGCAGGACTCATTTTGTGACTGGAACAGACTAAAAGAAAACATGCAGTGTGTATATTGTTCTGGTTCCAGCAGATAGTTCACAGACATAAATGCTGGGACCAAAAATAGTCAAGTCAACCTCCATGTTACTTTATTTAGCTACTTACTGTGCTACCTTTTCTTACTGTGCCCTTGAACTGAAAGGCAGCAATTTCACTTCCAGCCGTGCTGTATTTTGCTGTGTTTCAAGCTTCCTGGAGTAAAACCATCACTTTTCAGTTGTGCACTGCTTGCTGTGGCAATGACTGCTGCAGCTCTTTCTGCATGGCTTTATTTGTGCAGGTGCCAGCTTCTTAAGTGCACATGGTGTACTCTGTCCACCTGCCTTTGGCCACTAAACCCATACGCATATAGCAGTCAGTTTTCTCAGCTTCATTCTAGCCTCACTACATTCCTCCTGAAAATTTGTCGTGGGACAGAAAAAAAGCAAAAATTGAGCATTTCTAGCAGGGAACATGGAAATTTATCTTTAAAAAAATCATGCTCATGGAAGTGCGTTATTCTGAGAATTTTGCATACTTTTCCCTTCTACATATGGATTTAGAAAATAATTAAAGTCATCCTCATAAAACATCTTTCTACAACATGGTTTCACCCAATGGTATGAGTAACATTGAATAACATTTAGTCACACATCTAGCCAGAAAGGCGTTGACTGTTATTTTTGTCTTAAAAAAATTACATACTGTGAATGGTTTAAGTGTTTGAGAATTTTTTTTATTTCTGTCCAGGTTTATAAAATCTAGTTATTTGTATTTAAATGCACTGGTTTTCATTTTACGTTATACCACTTAAAAAGATGAAGCAATAATCACTGAGAAAGTAATTTTGACAGGAGTTTCTAGCCCTAGGAGACTTTCTTAGTGGTTAGTGTTTGCTATGTAATTAAGCATTTGGCACATACCAGGTTTCATTTGAAAAACACTTTGTACCTTCTCTAATTACTATAAGAAGAAAACTTGCCATTTTGAGATCCATCATGCTTTATCAAGCAAGGTAAAGCCAAAGCTATGCTTTTGTCTATTATCTTGTTTCACATTTGAAGTGATTTTTCTTTTTTTACTTTTTTTTTTTTTTGCCATTTTGAATACAAATGCATGTTTAATAGGCTGAGGAATGGGAAATTCGTATGGGTCTTCAGCAATCCTATAAATACTGATATATTCTGAATAGCATGTCTGTTTCCATGTCTGGGACAAAAAGACAGAAAGATCATTTTATTGCTTGAGTATTTTTCTTTTTCTGGTTTCTATTTTCCTGAGTGAAATCAATATTTCAGGGCTAATGGATGAGGATGTCTGCTGTTGCTGCCTAAAATGCTGACCTTGGCAATCAATATATTCAGTTTGGAGCATTTGTGATGTCAATTACTATGATAATACTTCAGAATTTACTGCCTGCAAAATGTCTGGGTTACTGGGTTAGAGTTCCCCTGCTACCTTATCTTTCCCATTTTCTCTCTTTCTATGCTCTGGAACTGTTGGGGACTCCAAAGCCTTGAGCACAGCTTTGCTAAGCAATTATTTCATGAGGATTGGATGAATAATGGTGTGTGGTTTTGTTGATCACTTTGGAAATACAGAGGAACAAGTGAGCTGTTCTGAATAATATGTTTCACTTCAACTGCAAGTGCCTTGTTCTGATGTTTTAAAACCTTTTTCAGGCAGATATTGAAGATTTCTAATAACAGTGAGGTAAAGATTGCCACATAGTGAAGAAACAGGATACTTTTTACTAGAAAACACTGAAACCTTTGACTGAATTTTTTAATTGTGGTCTGCAACCGAAGTGAAAAATTTTATTGTATCCAAACGAGTTTAGTGACAGAAATTGAATTGTTTTAATCTGAAAATTATTTTAAAAATGTAGTTCAAGATTTTAACTTTAGCTGTTTCCAAGTGCTTGTAAAATGGCAACTTTTTCCTTTCTCCTCTTTGTTTCCTTCAACATAAACTACCTATTCTGTGGGGTTTCCCTGCTCTCACTGCAACAGGATAGGGTCAGTCACCATCATCCCTGCCAGCACTGGTGCTTTCTCTCTGTTACACTCCAGTTGGTTGCTGAGCTTCTCCACCAAGTTACCCAGAGGCAGAGAAGACCTTGACATAAGACTGATACTGATAACCATGAAGTCTCCCAACACATCTAAGTGATTATTGACCTTAGTCCAGAGCTACAGTAAAGTCTGTCGGTCTCTGTAGAGCATAACAGTAGATAGACCACTAGAAATTATGGCCTTCTATTCATAGGCCAGTCTTATGCAGAGAAATCTGTTCTTATTAGAGAAAATTAGGCCTGTCTTGGAGCTTTAAAACCTGTTTGTGGGTCTCTGGCCCACAAGCTGTCAATCAACTGAAACCTGTCACAAAGGTTTGCAAAGACTGGCCATAAATTAGTAAAGAATGACAGCTTTTGCACATGACTGCATTGCCTTCAGATCTGTCCAAAACTGCATTTTTTTGCAAATCAAAAAGATTAACCGAATAAATGCTTTGTCTTATAGACTACTGAAGACAATTGTGAGTATTGGCATTATTTATTTTATATCTATTTTTTTCCCAGAATAAGTAAAGTTCACTAAAAATGGGACTTCAAAAGGTATTATTCATGTGTACTTTTATCAGTTGAAAAATTTATTCCTCAGTCCTGTAATTGCCAATATCTTTGCGCCCATATGGCACTGTTAAAAGGGTTTTCAAATGCTTCTTGTAAGACTGAATAAGCAAGGGCTGGTCTGAAGCCCTTCAAGGTAATTGAGAGCTTTTCTATTACTTCAGTGGGCTTTGGCTTAGGATATTAGTGAATTTAGTCTTTCAAAACCACTTAGACTATTGTTATCTTCATATACTAATAGAAAACAGAGACAAAAAGTGAAATGACATACTGTCAGCCATATAAGCTGGCAAAGACAGTATAGGAACTCAGTGCTTTTGCTACCAGTCCAGTTATTCAACCATCAGTGCTCTCCAAAATAACCTTCAAACCCCTTACAAACCAAAACCCCAGAAAAAGGGAAGAAAAGCTGAGATTTTTTTATCCTGGTGAAATAGCCCTATGAGTGTCTTGAGACTAAAGAGAGAATCTTTCAATACCTATAGGCTTGTCCTAGTGATATCTCAGGTATGCCCTGAGCTCCCTGGGGTTTGTGGCCTTGCTGGGATATCACTCACGTGGGATCATCCTCCCTGCCATGGCCTCTGTTGAAGTTTCTTGGTGCTGATATGGATCATGTTGGCTGCTCTGAGTCACACTCAGCAGCTGCACTTGGATGCTCTGAAGAAGCCAGACTCCAGGAAAATATTTGTTAGATGACGCATTCAGGGGAAAAAAAATGTTGACACAAGAGCAGCCTACATTCCTTCTTCTGTCTGCTATGGCTTACCTTTGCCTGGGACTGGTGCAGGTGCTCCCATTTTGCACACGCCTGTAACATTCCCTTTTTGGCTTCACTATCTGTTCCCATCACAGGAAATCTTTCAGTGCAAAGGAGCGCCAGGGTGCAGGCAGCTTCTCAGGCAGGAGAGGAGCTGGCAGCTCTTTGGGGAGCTAGCAGCCCCCCTCGCAGTGCTGCTGCCTTCCTCCTGTGGGATGAAGGACAGACCCCTCTCAGAGCTACGCTCCACAAGGAGACCTCTTCAGAGCTTAATTTCTTGAGCTGTGCTTGTGATCTTCCTAACAGCCTTTGTTGTAATTTTTCTGATAGTCCACAATCTGTACTAAATTTCTTTGGGTTTTTTTCCCCTTTCTTTTTATCCTCCTATGGTTTTATTTTTTAGTTTCCATCTTTTAGGCTGTTGCTCACTAGTGGCATGCCTGGGTAGATCTGTTAGCTTTGAGTCCCCTGCAATACTGCAATGAGGATGCTATTCCCATTTGAAACAGATGTTTATGTGTCGCCCTGATTTTTTTAGCCTTCTCTTCTGTTTTACAGTTTCAAGTCTTGGGTTCTTTCTCACGCTCTGGTCTGTAAACACTGGCCAATGTTATTGTAGTTTTCAAGGTAGATTACATTCTTTGTCTTAGAGATATGGACAGCTGATGGACAGTTGTCTTGACCAATGGGATGAGGAGAGGTGTCAACCTTCTCCCCCAATCCCTGGCCTTTGTAGATATACTATATATGGAGTCAGGCTTTCAAATAAAGTAGGAGTTTTTAGTTCATGCCTTCTGATCCAAGTGTGAGTGTGTGTGTGTGACAAACTGCGTCATCTATGGACTTTTTTTGTTTTGTATGTCTGAAGAGTACAATGTGTCCAATTCCAGGGTTTTTTTGGAACCCTAGGCTGAGCAAATAACACAAGGAGAGATCTTTTGGATCTCCTCCAAGCCCAAGTGGTCACATACACAATGAATCCTTTGCAATCTGGAAAGAGGAAAAGGGTGGTTTTTTATAATGACATTTTTGCAGGTTGCTCCAGGACTCATTCTCAGCAGTTCTCTGAGCTAAGAAAAGATTCCTAGCTTTTTCCATGCTGATAGAGACATCCCTGCCAGTGCTGGCTGTATGAAATAGTCATGTATGTCAAAGGATAAGAAAAAGCCTATACAGCCAAAGGCTGCAAAGCCCTGGAGCTTATTCACCTTCTTTCCTTGACCTTCATACTTACTTGATTTGAGGCCACCTCATCACTATATTGAATGTGATTTACACTGTTCATTAATTAATAAGCCAAAATTATATCAAGAAACCATGAGTGCACTGTTAACTAATAGGTCTGTCAAGTTCTTACTGAAGTCTTCAGGGGTAATGCCCAAGGGGAGGAACTTAGATTAAATCTGTTCATATCAACCACCATTACCTAAAAAGTATGACTTAACTCATGAATGGTAATTGATTATGAACCTCTGTGACCAGATCCTAAATTTGGCAGAGAAAAAGAAGCTCTGAATTCTGCTGACCTGGAAGGCCTTGATTAATACTGCCAAAGACTTCATCTTCACGTGATACTTTGTGTGTATCTGAGCTGCAACACTGAGAAAGCTCTGGAAGGCAAGATATTTTACTTAAATATTGTAGGATGAGAAGTTTAATATGTGTTTGTGTGGGGACATAACAGATGCTGACATCTGAACAAAAAATCATCTAGATAGCAACAACCAGATATAAAAATATCGCAGGGTCTGTAGGGCAACTGGCTAGCCAAAGATATCCGCGTTTTCACTAGAAGTCTCTTACTTCCTGGTCACTGTTGCAGATTCAATCCAAATCACAGGCAATCCCTGAATGACAGTCCCATTTCTGCAAACTGAGAGTAGTAATTGGGAACTGTTCTCCTGGAAAAGCATTAAGTCCTAGTGAATCAAATAAATATTTTTACCTCTTCGAAGTGTTTTGCGTAGACAAGAGAATGAATGCCCTCTCTCTCCCTGAATGCCTGTAATTTAAAAGGGTGATGACTACAGACTGCTTTTAGAGTATGTTTGTGTAGACCACTGCAGTACAAGATTCAAAGCAGGTCCACTGAGTGGACAGTCACTTTATCGAACGTATGTGCTAAAGATATCACTTGAAATATTGATGGATGCATCCTTTTCACTGTCTCCATATTTATGTTTTTTTGAATAGTCATAGAAAAATAGAGAAGTTTGCTCATCAATGTTTTTTATTCCCTTTACATATTTGCAGCCACTGTCATAAAGGTAACCAGTCACAGTGTTCTCTCAGGTGATGTTTTAGGTCTAGTTGCTTGAAGTATTAGGAAATATGGGTTGTCAAATCTATGTTTTTGTCTAAAGACATTTTCTTGCTACAGAAATGGAAATTGGACACACCTGTGAATTTTCCCAGTTTACATTGTCCCAAAAGTAATTTTTCCTGATACTATCAAATTAAAAAACAACAACAAGAAGAATAACAAGCAATCCCAAATTTTTTTATTGAGTTACTAATGTGAACATAGGCGTTCCATTTCTCAGTGATTTGAAAGATCTTCATGATTTTAAGATTTAAAATGGCTTAACCACTGCTTCCTTAAGTATTAGAGCTGAGTTCCAGATCTTGGTCAGGTTTTGAAAGTATTTATTACACATAATGACATGTTGTTATTAAGATGAATCTGGTCATTATATGTTTTAATTCCCAAAGAGAATAAGAAGTCTGTGTACCAGTACAATGTGACTGAGCCTTCTTTCTTGCAGACTACACTTTGATCAGTGGTATTTCACACAATCAGAGACTCATAAAATGGTGTGAATTGGCAGGGACCTTGGAGATCACCTAATTCCAATCCCCCTGCCATTGACAGGATACCTTTAACTGAATCAGTTTGCTCCATCTGACCTGGCCTTGAACACTTCCAGAGTTGGGGCATCCACAATTTCTCCAGGCAATCTGTTCCTGTGTCTCTCCATCCTCATTGTAAGAAAATTCTACCTAATATCTAATCTAAGTCTAACCCCTTTCAGTTTATCACTGTTACCTCTTGTCCTGTCACTACAGGCCTCAGTAAAAAATCTCTCTTTTTTACAAAAAATGCTTAGGAATTTGAAGGCAGCTATGAGATATTCCCAGAGCCTTCTCTTCTTCAGGCTGAACAGCCCCAACTCTCTCAGGCTGTCTTCACAGGAGAGGTGTTCCAGCCTTCTGAGCATCTTTGTGGGCCTCCTCTGGACTCAGTCCAGCAGGTCCAGGTCCTTCCTATGTTATGCACCCCAGAACTGAAGCAGCACTCCAGGCAGGGTGCCGTAAGAGCAGAGTAGATGTGCAGAACCACCCCTCCTGACCTGCTGGCCACATTGCTTTTGATGCAGCCCAGGATGATTTTGGCTTCCTGGGCTGCAACTGCACATTGCTGTCTGATGTTGAGCTTTTCATCAACCGACAACCCCATGTCCTTCTTCTCAGGGCAGCTCTCATCCATTTCAATTTAAAAAAAAATGGGAAAAAAGATAGAAAGCAACATGAATAATTTCCAGCAATTGTACTATAAGCTGAGCAGACTTAAATATTTTTGAGTCAGTAAGATTAGCTAAGTTGAAATATTTATCTCCTCTTACTTTGATTTACCACCCCTCGTGTTGCAGAGTGACTTCCATTTGTTCTGTAAGCATCATTTTGATCAATTGGTCAAATACGTCTTAACACTGCCACAGTAATTGCTCAAAAGGCATTATATTGCTTGCTTGTTTTTTGAAAGTGCCTACAGATGCCATTTAACACTTCACAAAATAGACCTTATGAACACAAAATAAATATCAATCCTTCTCTCAATGACCTAGTGATCTCAACATGGTGAGAGATGAAAGGCAGTGAGAGGCACAGAAAAGGCAAAGAGACAAATGAAGCAGTGTGAGTAGGTAGCTACTGCAGCTGCATTGGTTCAGGCTTAACAGAGGGAAGAAGAAGAAGTGAAGAGGGCTGGCACAGTCCCCCCATTAACTGCCTAGAGCTACTTGTAAGCGAGTACATGAGAGAGGAGACACTGCAGTGTCATTTTCCTGCCTGTCAGCAGCTCAACCATGCCTGACTGAACGAACGCTTCACAGATATTGCAATAAGAAATATTGCATCCATTGTTTCTGACCAAAGTCTAGATTAGTACAGACTTGAGTGAGATCATGTAGAGAAAGAAAGGATTTTTCTGTAGCTAATGCTACTTTTCCATTAATGGAAGCAAGGGAGAGCTAGGAATGTGAATGAGGTTATCTGTATTTTTAATGTCTCATGAAGCAGTCCTCCTGAAGCAAGGGTCTGACTTCCACACTGAGTTGATGAAGGCATACAGGTTCCTTTTTTGCAGGAACGCAGCCTGCTGTAGGTTATGAGTTCTTTGTTACAATAGGAATGAAGAGATCTCATGGCTTTGCCACCCTTCTCTAGCTCTTGATGGGAAAAAATGTTATAGCTAAATTCTGAGGTGAAAAAGAATTAAAATGAAGGCCCAAGTGGTATGCTCCGAGATGTCCCAATTACTTCTAAATGTGGTGGTTCCTGAACAAGGACTCCCAGAACCCAGGAACTTTGTCCATTCCTTACCTGTGCCTTGCCCTTTAAAGAATGAGTCTTTAATATTGGTCATATTCTCCAGCTGAGTACTAGAAAACAGAAAGGTTTGGTGAGCTGGGTTTGTGGGCTCTGCAAATTACAGGAGAAATTTCTGTTAGCTCAAAAGAGCTCTGTGGCTAACAGCTACAATTTTGACACTTAACTCTTGAAAATATTTTTTAAAATTACTCATATCTCTCTTTGAGAGTGAATACAGGCTATTCCATGAATATGTGAATGGTATATTTATCTGTGTGGTGAATGTACCTATCTTGATAAAATGCTCAATGCATCCACATTTCTAAATTCTTGAATACCAAAGCAAAGATATATATATACACATACATATAAATGATATATTTCTAGCACACAGGTCTGATTCATCTCGATGGATGAATAAGATGCAGTCTTCCTGCTAATGGATGCTTTCCCTAGCACAGCCATGGGAGAAGAGAAATGCATTACTGAGGATTTTCACTTGTAGGTACATTCTGTAATCGCACAGCTATCAAAAAAGATAATTGTAGTTTCCAGATGTTACCACTGAGGTCAGTGCCACTTGCTGTTTAAATTTAATCCTCCTCGGAACCTTCCTTTGCATTAACTAAAAATTACGAAAGTAGTTTCTACATTTAACTGCACAAATAAAGACAAACAAAAGCTGTTTTAAAAGCCTGTTAGATTCTAAGAACTATGACAGAGTAGCAAAGGCGGTTACCTGACAAAGCCTTAGTGAACACTCAGGAAACTCACATGCTAGAGGAGAAAGCAGAACTGAGATTGCTGTACTTTTAACATGATTCACAAATAACAAGCATAAGGAACAAAAAAACCACACTTCATCGTTCCAGCAGCGTTCACCCTGACCAGAACAGACAGGTTTTCAGCTTCTACCTCCATGGTGTGTCTCTGAGAAATGAAAACTGAGAGGCATTCTGCAAAGTCATGCGGAGGAAGTGCTCCCGGGTTCATTGTGCTTCCTCGCACCCTGAAGGCACTCTCTGTGTGAGCACTTGCAAGAATAGACCATATGTTAATGACTTATTCACTAACCTCAAAGCCAAATCCACATGCTATTAACCGTAGCTATTACCTTTCTTTTGTGCGTTGTGCTATTGCCTGAACAAACCCCATAATTTCAGAAAACGTCAGGTACAAGTATTCTACCAAGATGCAAGCTATGTAAAGTCAGCTCATACATTTACCAGAAAGCCATTAGGAGAAAACGTGTATGTACTGAAATCAAGATAAGAATAATGTATAAATATATCCACAAGCCAAAAATATGGTGTTCTATTATAATGAAAGATGCTTGGAAAACATTAAGAATAACAAAGCAAATTCTTTCCTACCATAAAAAGCTTTGCTCAGCACAGGAGGGCTTCAAGACTGCTGGAAAATATGAGAAAGGTAAACACAGAACAATGATATCACCCAGATAGATTTTGAAACAGGGATTTTGTTTTTCACACTGTATGTATGTAATTGGGCTGTATATTGGATTTGTTTAAGTACAGTAAAGCTATAATATCTGTATGGTAGGTGAATAATCAGGTACTTTTGTATCTTCCAGTGTTTTACATGTGCTTTTTAATTTTCTTTTATCATTCCCTCATCTCTTTTCTGCAATAGCTTTGATAGTTCTCCATATACACTGCTTCTTTATCCTGCTGTTAGCAATGAAAGGAATTGACAGGTCCCCTATCAGGCTTGTTAAGCTCTTGAAGCTTGCTGCATCCTGCATGTAGCATGTTTCTGATTATGCTGGCAGCACAGACATTTGAGCTCACAGCTGCTGTAGTGCGGTCAGATCAATACACTCACAGAGCACAGCGAGCCTTTTGTGTAGGTTCAGAAATCAAATTTCTCTCTTTCTATAGGACAATCTGTAAAGTAAAATCTCCTAACAGGCAGTTGTCCTCTTGGAAGAGGAGTTGGAGCTTCACTGAGAAATGCATTTATCCGTGTATTTAACAAGGCGCTAAGAAGTCTCGAGGCTGAGGGACAAGAAGGGGCTTCCTTGCTTCAGATCAGTGCCACCTCCCCCTCTGCCTCTCCCCCACACCACCCCAGACTCCATCGTGGTAAGGTTCTGCATATGTTCCTGCTTAGACTTGCCTGCAATAAATCGAACTCTTAGAAGACGCATCAGTTGTGGACATAAACCTGTCAGTAAACAATTATCAGCTGTATCTCTTTGTGATCTTATTAAGTCACTTGGGTCTTGATAACCTTGCAGATACCCTCTGTAGTGGAAATAATCAGGGCAGAGATAATGCAATTTATTGATAAAACAAGGAATCTGACTGGGTTAGCTTGAAGCTCACTCAGCTGTTTGCTTGTAGAGGGTGGGGGCTGGCTGTTCTTAATTTCTGTGCGTTTGTTTTTGGGGGGGTGTAGGGTTGTATGCCTGATAGGACTCAATATATATTTTTTTCCTTCCATCTGATACAGACAAGCTCATTTTTTCCCCCTCTCCAACTACACTGAGCATTTAGGTTTAGAGCTAATATTCAGGAATTGCCAGAGCAGCAGACAAGAGAAAGAAAGGGGAGTGGAATCCAGGGGAGGATCAGCCACGGAATGTTGTGGAGAGCAAATTGAAACCTAATCTTTTCCCAGACCTTTGTCCTGCCACTTCCCTGGGAATGGTTGTGTTAGGGATGAATCTTGCAGGACTGCTAATGAGTTGCGTTGGACTTTGTCTCTGCAAGGTCATGAGAACATAAATCCATACAATCTGAGACACAAAGAAAAGAGAATTGTATGTATGGGATGAAGTGACTATTTTAGCAATTTGGACTCATCTTTATCTGTGCTTTTTTACTCACTTGTAAATTATTTCCTTAGGAGTTGGATTTGGAGATTCAAATTTGAAAAATTTCATCTGATGGTAAAATTCAGCCCAATAACTCATTTTTCCACAGGGGAAACTGTTACTCCAGAGGAAGGAGATTGAAGATAGAGGAAATTGCAGAACTTTACTTCTGAGGAAATGGCTGGTCTCAGCAAAAATGTGGAAATATGGCTTACATTAACTTTTGAGCAATCCTTTTCACTTTGTTTTTGTTTTGAAGAGTAGACTTTAATAAAAAGATACTTTACAGAGTGGTGTCTAAAAACCCCTTAAAGAGGAAACATTAGGTTGAGTGGCAGGATCTAGCACTGGTGTGGAAGGGCCCACGGAGAGGAGACCCATGTCCTTCACAGGTCATGTGAAGGCTGTCTCAGCTTGGCCTGGCACCAGCATGGCTGAAGCAAGTGAGTGTGAATAACTGCTGAGGGAGAGGTTCGCCATGAAAGAAGATGAAAACTTAAAAGTTTTTAAAATTAGACTATACAAATCTTTTTAATCCAGGACAACAAATTTAGTATGGCTTTAAAAAGAGTAGAGGCCTGAGAAAAACATTCATTAGAAGAAAAGCAATGAAAATGCTTTGAAGTATATATTCAGTGAGGTGAATCCATTTTTATCATTTCAATGCAAACATTTTTATATATTTTGTAAAAGATGTCTGATGGTTCTGCTTCCTTACGTTATAGTAAAGTGTCTTGATTAAGGTCAGTTGTCTCTACACAACTCTCGCTAGTCTACCTGGTGATTTTGTTCTAAAATATGATACAAAACAGACAGTAGTTAGAGAGTATCTTCAGAGATACTTTCTTGAATGTAGTCAAATGATCAGTTCCTCATAAATCACTGCACTTGGAGTAATCATTAGAATTTTTTTTCAAATTGAAACAGTATCACCTTTCAGTTGGTTTCTACTCTGTAAAGAAGACTAGTACATATAGATATTTATACATAGTAGCACAGCCTTTTTCATCATGGGTGTAAATTCAGAGCCAATCTGTGGAAGTCCAACAGGGATTTGTCGGATCCCATAAAGTGAATGATGTTGTAGTGAAACAGATGGCTCTCTACCAAAATCAAGAATTATTTCCAAATGTAAAGAGTGAGGGTGTCAACTCCCAAAGCAAATGCTCTCTAATAAATCAAACCATGCAGGAACTTGAACTGTTCAGTCTGTCTCCAGACTTCTGGTCTGGTTTGGAAAAGGAGCCAAATGAAGAGGGTCATGGTCAGTTTGTAGCCGCACAGAAGCAGGGCATCTTGGTCTTGAATAGTTTACAGTCCACCTGCGCATTAATTGCTGGTGCTGCATGGAATGGAAATCAGCAGAAGCCATTGTAAAATCTTCCATCATCTTAAAAAAACCCAAAATAACACATACCTCGGTCTGTACATTTCATTTAATGTATTGATTTCATTAATCCACTGAGAATTGCTTTATTTTTAGATAGTTAATCTGAACAGCAAAGCTAAACACCAGTTTAGCAGTTCAGAGAAAATGGAGTAAAAGCATTCATTCAATCATTTATGACAAAAAAAAAAAAAATCTAAGAACATTCACCCTTTTTCTCCAATGAAGCTTAGATCTGATGCAGAAAATTCCCTTAACTTCTGTGTGAAAACTAATATTATTTGATCACAGTTTGAGAAAGTCTTGCAAAATTCTATTTGTTGCTGATGAAGAATATCAGGAGATATGGACATGAGAAAGTAACAGCTTTATGAAAGCAAAGTACAAGCATGGGTCAAAAACAGGAGGGAAAAATAGGGGGCCGAAAAGGCAGTATGTGACAGAAAAGCAAAGAGAACAACAGCAGGCAATGTGTTTTGTATCCCCAAGAAATTCTGGAGGATTTGGCCCCTTGTAAGCCTGTTACTGCTTGATGAGGATTGCAGTGCAATCTGCACAGTGAGGTCTTGGGGTAAATAAAATTACAACATGAGCAAAATGTTTTCATTTTTCATGCATACGAAATAAAGAGGTGTTAATGATGATAAAGCAGGAACCTTGGGTAGTGTCCCTCTCCAGACATGGACCATTGATGAGAGGGATACATATTCTGAGACCTGGATAGCTTTGATGCATCCATGTAGTTGTGGGTTGCCTGATGTCTTACACTTTCTACAGTAAAGATATGGCTATATTTTTTCCTTTTTGTTTTTCTCTTTTATATTTCATCATCTGATGGTTATGCAAGAAAGCAGAACTATGGAAGTTGGTCATATCCTGCGTATTTTCTCCCCTTTTCCAAGCCTCTTTGTTTGCTTTTTGCTATGTACTTTCAGTGACACATCCCATCTGTTTTTTCTGTATTGCACAATCCAAGACAATATTTAGTGTCATCAGACATCAAGATGGGACATATCATAGCTGGTTACCAGTGTGTATGTGCCAAGGACCCTCATTTTCTCCTTCAGAATTCCAAATAATTTCTTATTTCTTTTTAAGTTTTAGAGTGTTAAGCATGCCATGGAACTATATTTGCACGTTAGGGCTGATCCTGCACCCAAGCAAGCTTTCTTAAAACAAATTCAGGGACCTTTTGTACCAAATATGCCATGACTGGGCTAAAGGTCAGGTGAGCAGCTGTTTTTTCCTGAATCACCCAGTTGCATCTCAGCCACACTGATTGTATTCCAGTCCTGTCCATTGTCCCTGCCTGGTGCTCTTCCTTTGTAAGGAAGGGATATTCTCAGGGCCCATTTAGGGCAAATTTATATTGCCGAGCTGCAAAAAAAAACAGCTAGTGCAGAGGCAATGGACAGAGTCTGTCATACAAAAGCATTCTTTACACATCATCCGGTTGTTGTGTTCTGTATTTGAGTTTGAAACCATTGTATTGTTAACTATGAGTTGTGAAATTTGTTTTATTGCTTATAGTCTGTGGTTGGTAAATTTTATGAGTCTAATCAGTCTGGAAGCTGTATGCAAAGTAAAGCTAAGCCAATAGTATCTAATTTCTGCATAGAATTGGAATAGATAACATAAAGAGACTTTGTCATGTCCAAAAGCACGTAAATTTGTCTGACATTACAGGCACAGTCATTGCACACATACACTCAAACAGGACTTCCTGCTTTTGTGTTCTGTTTCCCATGTAGTTTGTTTATTGCTGTCATTGTTTTCTTTAGTCAGGTGGATGCATCGTGCTGGAGCCCTACAAAAAAAAATCAGTTGTCTCATAGAATCTACAGAAATGCCTGAGCTCAATCAGGAGAGAGACCCCAAAGGGCTTCAGTGTGGTCACACAGAGGAACAACAGAGAAATCTCCCCCGCTGGGTCCTGTTGAGGATTATACCCTCCTGCGGATGCCCTGGTAATCTCATAATTCCTAACCTATGACTGACCTCTGATCTCCTCTCACTCCAAATTATTTCGACTTCAAGTAAGAGGAAGTTTAGAGAAGAGGAATAATTATGAAAAGCCATTTCCATTAAGCTCCTAAAGCATTTTTAGCCAGTTTAACAGAGCTGTTAATGAGAGCAGTAGACAAGGCCTTGGGAGGCAGCGTAGTCTTTAAACCTTCTGCGCTCTTTTTCTTATCTCCAAACAGGCAAACAAGATGTGTTTCTAGTATGCACTTAACACTTCATATGCTGAAAAAAAAAAAAAAAA
>WBMY01000402.1:0-13258 GCA_013397315.1 Donacobius atricapilla
GGGTTGATAATATAGAGATATTTGAGTTATTGATGAGCAGGGTTTACTAAGAGCCAAGGCCTTTTCTGCTTTTTATACTGCCAAGCTGCTAAGGAAGTTTGGTATACTAATATATATCAGTAGGTATTGACTCCTGCCACAGACTTTCCTTTTAATATTACAAAGCAATAAGTACTGAAAAACTGATAGCTTCACAACTAAATTCTTTGATTTAATCACAGGTGGGAAGACTTGAATGTTTTGTGATATCATTCTGGAAAGTTAGGCATGTGAACTAGGAAAAGGTAACTGAATAAGGCTGTGTCATATATTCATATTGTGCACTGCATCTCCAATATCTGTTTTTTTTTCTATTCTCTTGATATTTTCACTGACGTTTTTCTCTAAGAGAATTCTTAGAGAAACAATTTTTTTTTTCTTGTTTGCTGAAGGAAATATATTTATTGTTGCTTTCTGATGCAAAGTGCTTTATCGAGGAAAGTGTATTTTAATCCCAAATTTAGCCTTAGAGAGAAAGAAACAATTGGGGGTTAATTACTGATGTTTCAAGTCAGTGGTAATCACAGAAGTCAAGGTGAAAAGATTTCATGCTTTAAAGAGTAATATGGTTGCATCTTACAGGAATATGGACTGACATGATATCAAAAATAACCTTATATTCTTTGAAAAAAGAGATTGAATCCCTCTGTCTTTCTGATATGACAAATCTATTCAGATGCTCTGCATTTTGTTTAAAGGCAAACCTTAATGCAGAAACTGAATAATTACCTGGTTTTTTTCTTTCTGGAATATGGAAGAGAAAGGAAATGTAGAAAGAGAGAAATGTAGAAAGGAAATGAACAGAGCTGCAAAATAAAAATAATGGGAAAAAATGTTCAAATAATTTGCATATTTAGCTAAATGTCAATTTAGTGAATATTTAGCCCAATAATTAGACTATCATCAGGAAATGGAATGCATATTTACAAGAAAACACATCTGACCCTCTAGATACTATCACATTTTCTTTCACTGTATATACACAGAAACAAATCTTCAAATCATATGTTTTATAATGAGACATGAGAATTTTATTACTGTACAGAAATATAATGCCGTAATAACTCCTCATCTGTAATCACAAAAATTTTGAGACTGGTAGCTTTGTTTGTTTGTTTGTTTGTTTTAAAAATGCCTCCCTTAAACTTTGGAGTTTAATCATTAGGAACGCATCCGTTCAAACTCTACTTTCAGAATTGAGGAACACAGTTTTGGTTGACTTTAACTTTGATTAGCATCCTTTTTTTCTAACTACTTTGACTAGAGTGAACTTAGTTAAGTTAGAAAAGGATAATTCATACCCACAGAAGAGATTGAACCTAACAAAATCAATTAAAATGCCATAAGAATTTAGAGACAGTATTATATGTCAAAATTAATTTATCTGAGCTTATAACAAAAAGCTTCATAAATATTTGTTTGTAAGAGAAAACTCTCTGCTACAACCCTGATCAGAGTATGAGGTCAGTCTGGAACACTTCTATCTGTTCTCAGTGACTTCATGTAGTTCACTACTGTTCAAAATAAGTTGCTATATAGCCATGGATATGAGTGCAAAATTGACTTAATTATGCACAAATAGGCCAAAGTTGCTTCTTGTCTAACTTATTATCCTACAAGCTGTTGATGAACTGCTCAAGGATGGAGACAATGTACACCTACATATGTAAGATCCTAAATATGTGATTGGATTTTTATGCATGTGTTTCATAGAGAAAACTAACTTCCAGTACTGAAGTGATTCCATTTTCTTTTTATTTTATTCTTCTTTTTCCTTCTCAAACTGGAAGGATTCAGAAAAGACATGTTTCATCAAGAAAAAGTTTGATGTCCTTCTCTGTTGAAGAAAGCAGTATGTTTTTTCCTAGGAAATGTTTCTCTATCCATATTTTGTACGAATTTTGATTTGTACGGAACATTAACTTACTGAAAGCATGAGAAATTGATTAGGTTTGTACCCTGGCTCTTTGGTGGTACTGTGTGTGCAGAATGGGACTGACAGAAGAGAAAAACTTCAAAAATGTCAAAATTTGTGCTAAGGTTCCACTCTGCACAATTTAAAAGAGATTTGAAATACAAAATTGTACGATGCCTTTCAGGCACCCACATGGAGATCAGCCTTCTATTCTAGGACCAGGTCACCAGTCTTAGTTGTGTTCGCATTTCTGTAGGCTTTACTTACAGATATTGAAGTACTTTTTTTTAGTCCTTGTGCAGTGTTTTTCTTCAAGTAGAAAGACAATAATTTTTGATGCTCAGAAGATGGGGTCCCCTGGGTTCTGTCTGTTCTGGGTCCTGTCCTGTCCTTATTAATGGCCTGAAAGGGTGACAGAAGGTATTCCATTAACTTTTCAGTTGACACCAGGTCTTCTGAAGTGGAATTTGTTGGGAGAAGGGGAAGCTTTAGGACACTTAACACCAGCCTGGTGTCTGCAGGGAGGGAATTTTGAGCACGGGGATAAACAGTAGTGTGAGACTGCTGCTGGGACAGGTAAGGTTCAGACTGCACATATTGCTATCGACATGTCACCTTGAGGATTACTAAGTGGTGGAACAGATTGACCAGAATAGCTTCATACATTCATACGTCTTCGGGACAAAGCCCTGTGCCTCCCCATCTGAGTTCTCTGTTGGCCCTGCTTGAAGCAGGGGCTCACAGTTGAGACATCCTGATGTCCCCTCCAAACTGCAAGATCCAGTGAGTGCGTGTACAAAAGAGAGACTCTGAAAATAGTTTTGAGATGGCATTTATGGACTGTATAATAAGTAAGCAGTACTCTGACAAGGAAGCAGATCTCTAATTGCAATTTCTGTTTTGGGGCTCCCTTTGCTGTTTCTAGTATTTGTGTAGGCACCTGTGCTGAACAGATGGGCTTCCTCATATGTGACTTGTGAGTGACCTTTCAGATTCATCAACTTTCCCATACATTTTCTATTACATTTATTCCTTTCTTTCTGCAGTTTGTTCTTCTCCCAGCTGCATAGGTTTCAATTGTGAATGAAAGTGATTAATAGACAAAGAGAGATGGGTTTTGTCTTCCTAGTCCAGGTACAGAGTATTCTCTAGAACATACATTTTCAGTAAATATTCTTGCTTTCTCTGCCTTGTAATTATCGCAAAAGTTTGGAATTTTACTTTTTTTAAGCTTAGTTTTTATATTATTTTCAAAAACCAAAAATCACTTATTTTATTGGATTTTTGTTATTTACTGAAAAGAAAAAAATAAAAGTTTTGAAATATTCTTTTTTTCCAATGTATGAACAATCATTTAAAGCAAGACAGGCATTTCTCTACTTCACCATTCTGTTTCTGGGAGCACTCAGTTACAAAGCCTTCAAACATAAAGCTGATCTACATCTTACTGTGTCAGTCATGTAAAACTTAGCATACTGATGCACTTTGAGCTGAAACATGAAATCTTTCTGTTTACCATTACTTTGGTGTATGTTATTGGGTTAGAAACTTGCCAGATGTCTAGGTCTAGTGGGTGGAGGTATATGGAGTTAAATCCAGGTGGTGGCTGGTAATTACCTCAGTTTGGTGGCCAGTTCCTGTTTAATATCCTTATTGATGAACCAGATGAGGGGATCAAGTGCACCCTCAGCAGCTCTGCAGAAAACACTAAGATGGGTGGAAGTGTTGACCTGCTGGAGAGCAGAAAGGATCTGCAGAGGAATCTGGACAGGCTGGATCAATGGGTCAAGACCAAAGGTACAAGATTCACCAAGGCCAAGTGTTGGGTCCCGCACTTGGGTCATAACAACCCCATGCAGTGCTATAGGCAGGAGGCAGACTGACTAGAAGGCGGCCCAGTGGAAAAGGATCTGAAGGACCCAGTCAACAGTGTCTGAACATGAACAAGGGGAGTGTCCAGGTGGCCAAAAACACCAATAGCATCCTGGCCTGTATCAGCAATAAAGTGGCCCTCAGGACAAGGGCTGTGATTGGCCCCTTGTACTCAGCATTTTCTGGGCTCACCTCAGATTCTGTCCATTTCTGGGACTCTTATGAAGAAAGACATTCAGCTATTGGAGGTGTACAGAAAAGAGCAATGAAGCTGTCAAAGGGTCTGGCAAACAAGTTGTATGAGGAATAGCTGAGGTTACTGGGGTTCTTTAGCTTAGAGAAAAGGAGGCTGAGGAGTAATCTTATTACTCTCTACAACTCCCTTTGAGGAGGTTGTAGCCAGGTGGGGGACAGTCTCTTCTCCCATGCAGCCAGTGACAGGACAAACGGACATGGCCTCAAGCTCTGTCAGGGGAGGTTCAGGATGGACATCTGGAGGAATTTCTTCATGGAAAGGGTTGTTAAACATTGGAATGGACTGCCCAAGAAGGCAGATGGATTCTCAATACCTGGAAGAGTTCAAGAAACAACTGAGCATGGCACTTAGTGCCATGGTCTAATTGACGACATGGTGATCAGTCAAAGGTTGGAGGCAATGATAACAGAGGTATTTTGCCAACCTAACTGATTCCGTGACACTAACAAATAATTCTGTGGTACTTAAAATATTCTGAGTTGGAAGGGATCCAAAAGGATCAACCAAGTCCAATTCCTGGCCTTACACAGGACAGACCAAAGAATCAGAATTCCCTGAGTGGTTCTTGATCTGTCAGGCTGGTGTTGTGACTTTTCTGGCGAGCCTGTTCCAGTGACCAGCCATCCACTGAGTAACAACCATTTCCTAATATCCAGCCTAAATCTGCCCTGAAATGAGTTCAGACATTTCCTCAAGTCCTGTCACTGGCCACCAGAGAGAGATCTGTGTTGGCCCTTCCTTTTCCCATTGTGAGGCAGCTGTAACTGCAGTGAGTTCTCCCCCCAGTCTCCTCTTCTCCAGGCTGAACAGACCAAGTAACCTCAGGCACTCCTCACGTGGCTTACCTCAAAGCCCTTCACCATCTTTGCTGCCCCACTTTGTACACTCTGTTAACAGCTCAATGTCTTTCTTATATTGTGTCACCCAAAACTGCCCCCAGCACTGGAGGTGAGGCTGCCCCAGTGCAGAGCAGAGTGGGACCGTCCCCTCCCCTGCCTGGTTGTGGTGCTGTGCCTGATGCATCCCAGGCTGCCAGGGCACAGCTGGCTCATGTTCAGCTTGCCACTGACCAGGACCCTGTGGTGATGCATGGATTCTGCTTGGTTTTGTTGCTTGTTTTTCCTGGTTGTGCCTTAACAGTCCTGTAAGTATGAAGGTGAATCTGGCCAATGGACTTTGTTGTACTGTTGCTTAATCTTAAATCAGGCTTTTGCTTGTACCCTTGCCAGTGAGGTTTTAAATTATCTCAAACACTTGTTCATAACAATTTGGTGCAGTGAACATACTGGCAAGTAATATCACTGACTACTTATAAATGCATGGAAAGTCCAAGCCCTAAGTTCTCAGACAAATGGGCTCAGGATAATTGGCATGACTGGGAAGCTGTGAAAGAACATTTAAAAGTTGCCATCAAAGAGCAGGGAAGATAAAAAATTATTTGACAAATCCTAGGCACCTGTCTAGAAGCAGCCTGCCAATTCTGAAAAGATAGTATTAAAGGGAAACAGGACTGAAAATTGGACAGGAAATTAGGAAAGTGACTGAGTTACTGTTGTCCCTGTAAACATAACAACTGCAGAGACATTTACAGGACGAACAGAAAGGGAAACAAAAGCTGGTAGAAAAAGCTGAACTAACATTTATGCAAGCTCCAAAACCTTCTGAACCTTGCGGTGGACAGGTAAATTATACTCTAAAAGAGGCAACTCTATTTGATCTGATTAAGATGACCAATTTACTAAAATGCTAAGGCCGTGAGCCAGGTGAAACTGCAACTGATTATTTCTGATATGTTTGTTTAACATATCAGAGGAAACTGAATTCTATTGAATGGTGAGGTCACCAAAGGATTCTGAGTCCTGGTGTTATTTAATGTTTCGGTCCCTACCCCCAAATGATCCCCACTCGATAACAAGCAGTGTCATACTGGGCTGGTGAAATAGATGTGCATGAGAGGAGAGCTTCTAGTGATATCTATTAAATCCATGAATGGACTCTTCCCTCCTGTTAGAAAAGCTGCTTGAATCCAAGCCATGCATGAGTGATCTCAAACACTTGTTCATAACATAGCACTGCTCTCCAGCCTCTTGTTCCCCAGCCTGTCTCTATGTCCAGGGTGGCTCTGTCCCACAAGCAGAATCCAGCACTTTCCCTTGTTAAACTTTATACAGACGGTGATTGCCCAGCCCTCTAATTTGTCTAGGCTGAACTTGAACTTTATGAACTCAAACTTTAGGTTTATGAGTTTGAACTTAACCTTTATGAACTAGAAGTTTATGAATTTGAGCTTTAAGTCTCTCGATCTAAACATTATATCCTATTACTAAAAATAAGACCACATGAAATGATATCTTATGTGTAAGATAACTTCTTATGTCTTCATCTGTTTTAAAAAGACCAAACCAAACCCTTTCTTGTTGGTAATGTATTAATTACACATGCATAGTTGTATTATTGATCATCTTGTGTGTGCTCTGCAGGTAGTTTGAAGCCATCTGAAGGATTTCCCCCTAGTTAATATACATTTTTGTCTAACAGGGGTTGAAACAAAGTCTGTCTCTATAGTATTTTACCGTATAGTTTCCTATGAGAAAAATCAAGTATTTTCTTTTTCTTCCATGTCATTTTTCTTCAAAGAGGAAGCTATCCTTGGAAAAGGGTGTCAGGACTATACATTCTCTTCTAATTTACAGTGCCAAATGGCTTTAAAAAGAATCATAGTGAAATTTTTAATTTTTATTCCTGTCCAAGAGTGACTTTATGATGCCTGTATCCCCAGTCATCTGTTCTGTATATTTTGTTCTGTACCCTTAAGATTGATTCTTGGAGCCAAACAGGGAAAGAAGAAAAGCACAGTTTGTTTTGAAAACGTATGTTGTTTTTTTTTTTGTTCACCAGAGGCTTGGACAGACTGCTGCAGGACAGAGATCCCCTGTGCTTTTTAGTTAGTTTTAGCTAGCTAGGGCAGAGAACTGTTTCATTTTATAATTTTTTTTTTTTTTTTCTCTTGGGACTGTTTAAACCTGCTCCCGACTGAAAACCCAGAGGAGAACTGAGAGCTCACACCCGTGCCCCTGTGCCCTCTGGGGCCCAGGACGGCATTTTTCTCCAGCACTGGCGGAATTGATAAGAGACTGAGAGAGACGAACTGCACCCGCAGCAAGGACTTTTCTCAGTTTGCCATCTCACTTCAATGAAAGGTTTTATTGTTTCATATTATTCATTCTGTGTGCTTGTGGGCATTTTGTTTGTTAAATAAATAGCTTTTTCCGCTTTTCTCCAAGGAAGTTTTTTCCGAACCAGTTGTGAGGGAGGGGCCGTTTGGGTTTGCATTTCCAGAGGAGCCCCATTCGGAGGTTTCCTCCAAAAATTTGCCCTAAACCAGGACAATTCCTTTCAAATAATTCCTTAAATTTGGTTTTCTTTTCTGCTGCTGCTGTGTGTTGAGATGATATTTCCAGTGATCTATCCATAATGACACCAGTATATTTTCACAGAATGACAACAACTCAACAGTGTATATTTACAGATAGCTTGTTTTTTTATCTCCTCTTTTGACTTTACACCTAAGGATAGTAAGTTCCATGTGTCATTTTCTGGTCAGACCTTTGGCACAGTAGGAATCTTCAGCATGACTTCATATCAATTTTTATTTTGCCTGTCTTGTAGATATTATTTCACTTAGAAGCTTTGTCATGGAAAACTTGGTCTGCTTCTCAGGACTTTAAGAATAATTTGACATTTTACTGTAAGGGAGATAGAAAGAATCCTATGGCCACATATTACTACAGAATAGTAATAATAACAGGAATGATAATAACCTATCTTTTTGTGGCAAGATTGATCCCTTTTTCTTCTTAGTGTTTTTAAGATGTCTTGTTGGGAAAGCTTTCCAAAAAATTCATGTATATTTTTGTCAGACAGATTCCTGTAATCTCTTACCTTTTTAAGTCCTGTGAGATACACCAAGTTATCTACGTGTCATGAGTTCTTTCTAGAAAAACCATGTTAAGCCTTTCCCAATACATCTTATTTATGCATGCCTATTATTTTCATATGTTCTGCAATGACTTAGGAGAGTCAAAGAAAGTTTCCTCTTAGACCATCCAGGAACCACTCTGTAAGGCAAACTTGCATCACCTGAGCTGGAACTGAAGCCCCCTTCTCAGCTACACCCCTGACTCTCACACAATCAGACCAGGATTCCTTATCAGCTCAACCCCAGGTCTCCCATACCAGTCTTAGTTGTCTGGATCCTTCAAATAATTTAATCATGGTGCAGTAACAAAATAAAAGCTCAAGCTGATGTCTCCAAGAGAGACCCTCAACAAAGTAAACCCTGGCCTTTTATACCCTCACAGTCTAAGTATGTGAAAGTCTGGGATTTTCCAGTTGAGTCATTGTCTCCTGCACTGTCTCAGTGTCTGCTCACCTAGCTGGGCCACAGGTCCCTGTGCCTTTTGTGAAGCAAAGTGTTGGCTTCAGTTCTTGGCCTCTTGCTTGGGTTCCCGTGACCCAGACCTTTGCATTTTGCATCTCTTACTGCAGCTACACACTGACGTACCTGCTCTACATGTTCTCCTCAGCAAAAAGTTGGGATAACTTTTCAGCATTAATAAACCACTACATTTCTCCCACCTAAATGTTTAATTTCATGTAATGTCTTTATCTTCACTTAGATCAAAATTTCCAGCCATTACAAAATGGAAGTACTATTTTCTGTTTAAGAAGATCAATTTTATGAAGTTTAAAAGCTGGATCTGGGAAAAACTAGTATACTGCCAATATCAATGTGGTAGGTTAACACTTCCTAGCTTGAGTATCTTCTTTGTCTCAGAAAATACAAAGAGGAAATACTTAGCTTTAGAGTACAAAACTCTTTCAGCATGTAAGGAAAAACATTTTGTGTCTTTCTAGATAAGTTTCATATACTAAACCAGTTGAAGTACTCAGGTGTTTGCTACCAGTTTTAAAGGTCTACCTTCAGTTAAGAAGCTAAAAATTAGTGGGTTTTGCCTACATTCCCGAAATAAGAAATTTAATAATAACCTGTAAACTCAGTTTTCCCCCTGATTTTATTATTGCCAGATAATCAAATCTGCTTTGGCAAGAGACAATATTCTGCCATAAATGGAAAATCAGAAAGTCCTTTTTCATGTTAAATACTCATGACCAGATTCATTCATTTTAGAAATGCTCACTCATATCATTAAGTCATATAATGAATTGCTTCCCCTGTTGGAAGTAGTCATTAAAACTTGTTTCTCATCCAATCTCTTATTGTTTTCCCTCTTCTCCACTTCTGTACCTGCTTTTGTTTGCTGAGGTGTGTCTTTTTGTTGGTTTTTTTTTTGGTTTTGGTTCGTTTTTGTTTAAGAAATAACTGTAGGGCTGATATTTTACATGATTAATTACGACCTGTACAATATAGTTATAGGCACCTTACATTACACCTGTTCGGCCTTCTGAAATAAAACAGCTCCATAATAGGTTACAGTCTGTGTGTGAAAATCTGCCTTTTCAAATTAAAATGAGCAATAGTTTCCAAATATCCTTCATAGAATTAACTATGTTGCAGACTCTTCTGTCACAAATTGTTCCTAAATTTAGACCTTGCACTTTCTTCTGATATGACCCCTTTTGTGTCCCCAGTGTTCATTAACTCCTCTGCATTCTCAGAAAAGAAAAATCCACTGTTCCTGGCTTTTGGTTCAATGATGTGATATTGCAGGAGGAAACAGAGGAGAAAGCAGAAGGAATACAAGTCCAGACTCAGGTGGATTATCCTCTTTTCCTCCATTCTCAAGACCAAGGCTCCAAGGCTCCAACCTTACCATTTTCACATTGTGTGAAAATTTTTATCACAGGTATCGACTAATGCCACCTCAGTGATTTCAGTATGGCTTCTGATTTTCTACTACTGACTTAAAAAGTTATAAAATTGTAATGTTATTTGTAGTCACCCTCCAAGATTTACATTACACACAGAATTGCAGTGCTTTTAGGTGACATTCATGGCTTTCCTGGTTTTTTTGTCCTATCACTACTTTTTATGATCTGAAAAAGGGCTAAGTGTTGCAGATAACACATTACAGGCAAAACTATTATAAAATGTACAATTCAAAGACTGAAATGTACAATAAGCTACATGTATAATTCTGACTGTGTACATGAATTATTCTACAAGAGTTTACCAAACTTCTGTATTGGTTTACACAGCAAAATCAACAATCTTAGGAAATTCAATAATAAAATTGAAAATTAAGCTCTTTGGCAGACTTCTTTTGTCCTCTCCTTTCTCTATTATCACCTGGAATTCATAGAAAACTATGGAAATTTTCAGGAAAAAAATATTTTCACTGAAAAAATGTACTCCACAGAGTAGAAAACATAGCCTTTAGACCTGAATCACAATGTTCTTCTTTGTAATCAGAGAGGAGAAGTAGCACTAAACTTCTACCACTGAAAGGACCTGTAAGGAGAAGTACTCAGCACACATATTGTCTTGACAGATTCCAGGAGGAGTGTCTAACACAAGGGATGATGTGGTATTAGATTAACATGTGAATAGCCCTCACCTTTTTGTGTATGTCATTAATGATCTGACATAAACTGACTTGGATACCAAATTATGCTGTGTATTGAAGGCAGTCAGACTTACTTCTTCCATTCTACTAATCAGGATTAGGAACTTCAGAGATAAAATAATACACAAGAGTTTGAAAAGACTTGTTTAGTTCTAGATTTAAAACAGAGCAGGTTTTTTTATAAATTTATTAATGAACAATTTACAAATTCAATTATAAGGAATTTATGAAGAAATAATAAAAAGGACTTTTTTCCCTTTTAGATGTATCAGTTCACCAATTTCTAAAATCTATTGTCCATTTTTACTTTAATGAAATTGTCCATTTACTTACGATGCCAGAATCAGTGAATGTGTGAAATAATGATAGGGTAGGAGAACTGTTTAGACACTGCTTACCATTATTATCTTACTTACAGTGGCTTAGGAAGGAATTCCTACTTTTTTTTTTTTTGGATGTAATTAATGGGAAATTTTCTGATCTTGCGCTCTCACCTTCTCGTATCCACTTTCATTTTGCCTGTGTGCAGAAAATAAAATTAAGATATTTCTACATGATTGTAGGTTAAATCCAAGGCCTTATTGAATATTGTTTTTCAAATGACATCTGGCAAGGTTCTAAATTCCTAATAACCTAGGAGGAAACTGTATTTATGATTTATTCATTTTGAATATTTAAAGTCCATGTAAAATTATAATCAAAATTTTTCTAGGAGTAAATTATTCTACTCATATTATTGCATTCATTATACAGAGAATTAGTGCTGGAAATAGTTGGCATATTAACCAAAAATTCTGTATGCTAGAATTTTCTATTACTATATTATTGATATTATTTAACTTAATCTCTGTTTAATGTTAAATAAAACAAAAAAAAACTGCCATGAAAGATTTTAACTATTGTTTGCTAGTAGATGTCTTCCAGGCGGTGAGAGTTTTCCTCATGGGATTTAACTCATTAGGTATTTGAAACATAATCCATACTCTCCCAAAACAAGTAGTAGAATTTATGAAAGTCAAGAATTACCTGGTTTATGCAAACGTCTGGTGATATCCTCATGGCACTCCTAATGATAGCTTTTTAATTATTCTTGCTATTCCCCTAAAGTAATAAATGACGTTGATTTTCCTAAATATCTGCTATTAAATATACTGTCTATGAGAGTGGAGTTTGTTTTATTTCTTTTTTTTAAGAATAATTTAGGAATGCACTGAATGCTTCTCTGCATGTACTGAGTTGCTATTTTAATTTGGATGACAAAGACAATTTAATTATCAAGAATTTCTTCACAAATTATTAAAGCAACAAAGCATCCAGCCCAGGTTGCACAATTGTGGGCATTAAATGCTATTAGTCGAATAAAAGTAATCTATTGAGAAATTATTTGCACATAAAAGGGAAGTAGCTATAACCCATTCTTTTCAATACACACATTATCTTTAGGCAAAGCTGATTGGAGAGTGAGGACCCAAATTTATCAGTTCAAATGGCAAACTTTGGACTTTGAAACAGGTAACTGTGTTGAATAGAGAATTAACAATGTATCGCTGCTCCATAGTGAGCTGGTGTATATGAAATAATTTTTGCCTGAAGAGTGAAGTAAATAAGCAGTTTACATATACTGCTGGTTTATTATTTCACTAAAATTTTCACCAGAATTAAAATATTAAAATCTCATGCTTTACAATTCCGCTGAGACTAAATGATTTTATCCAAACTCAGTATCTCATAATCAGTGTAATATTTTAACCCTGAAAAAAGGGAAATCTCGTAAAGTTAGAGTAGTTTCAAAATCAGAACTTAAAATGTGAATTTTGTATTGTAAATAAATAAATCACTTGAAACTAAAAAATTCTGTGGATTGTTAAAATCAACCAGTTTGATTAACTATTAAGAATACACAGGGCACATAAACACGAATATGAATATTAATATAAACAGAAAAATAAGTATGTTTCCCTAAGATTAAAAAATAACTTATTTTGTTTAAATACATACTGGAATATCACTTTGTTGTTTTGGACTTTTTGGGGGGCAGGGTGGGGACGATGATGGTGGTCTTTTTTGGGTGGGGTGGTATTTTGTTTTGCATTTTGTTTTCATTGTCTGTACAGAAATTAAAGATCATTCAGAAAGCATATGACTTTACATAGAAAGTGGGACCCTCAGACATCTGTGGTTACTGTCAGTACCATTTCTATTAGTGTATTTCTTTACATAAATTAAAACCTGACTAGGACTTTTATAAGACCTTTTTTTATTATCACAAATGTTAACTTTCCTTTACCACTTAAAAACCTATGTGTCATGACTCCTGTCAGACAGCTATGAAGAAAAAATTCTTCTACAATACATGAATTACTTCCGGAAAAGTAAAGACATTAGGTTTTCTATCCAACATTGTCATTCAATTATTTTTCTTCTTAGATTTCTATACAGAATGAGTTTTTTTCTCAAAATAAACTAACATGTAAATATTGAAATTTTTTTCAAGTATTAGTTCAGTATACTGCAAGTAAAAAATAAAACAGAATAGTTGGTAAGGGGTGGGAAAGAGACAGGCCAAAGATTTTTTTTCTCAATTATTTT
>WBMY01000402.1:32554-55488 GCA_013397315.1 Donacobius atricapilla
GGTTGCAGAGAAGCTATAAGTGCCTCATGCCTGGAAGTGTTTAAGGACAGGCTGGAGCTCGAACAACCTGATCTAATGAAAAGTGTCCCTGTCCTTGTCGGGGGATTTTGAACTAGATGATCTCTTGGGTCTAGTCCAATCCAAATTACACTATTCTATAAAATGGATAGTGTGGAGAAACAGACAAACACTGAAGAAAATGTTTCAGATGAGGTGCTAATAACATGGTCTTTAAAGGCTGTGTCATAGCACTTTTTTACATATATGCTGATGTCCTATTTCTAGCAAACAATTAAGAGAAGCTAATACTTCTTTCATGGTGCCTTAACTGCTGTGCTACAAACACAAAAAAATTCTTTGGAAGAGGCCCCTGGCTCTTACTCAGAGCATAATATGGTGGGTGTGGGGAAAGTGTTCCCTTTCATGTTTCTGAAGAAGGGTTTTTTTAAAATGTGATGGTGACCTATCTGGGAAACTTTCTTCATCTACAGTAGAATTCTTTAAAATGTAACCATGGAGCTATGTGCAAGGTAAATCAGGCAGAAGAATGTAAGAAACTATTGTTAATGATGATTTACTGTCTATGTCTTAAAACAATAGTTTTCAGTGTGAACAATACAACTGAGGGTTTTTAAGTAGCTTTATGCTTGTAATTAGTATGAAGTAAGAGAGGGTCAAACCTTTTACCAGGGCCTATTGCAATAGGACAAGTTGTATAGGTTATAAACTAAAAGAACATTGATTCACGCTAGATAATAGGTAGAAAACCTTTATAATGACAGTGGTGGTGAAACCGCAGCACAGGTTGCCCAGAGGTGTGGCAGNATCTTAGTAAAAAACCTCTTATATTTTGAGTGCCAACTGCGGTATTTTAATTTGTCCTTGCATGTACAGATTTATACACCATCACCAACATAAACTCAATGGATACATTTGCTCTGCACAATATGTCATAAAGTGAGATACAAGAAAGAAAAGGGAAGTTGGAAACCAAATGAAAACTCAGTCTTAAAGCCGGAGATCAACAGATTTTATGGAGCTGCACTTGGTCCTTTGATAATGTATTGATTAAATGATTTTTAATATTAAGAAGACTAAAAAGTTAGTTATTTCTAGAGAAGAAAAAAATTAAATTGTTAACTCTATTTTTCTGAATATGTCTTTATATCTTCTTTATATATCTTTATATATTTTGTATCTATACATGTAAACCTAAAGAATAAAGCAAGCTTGTTTACATGAGAAAGTAATTTTGGGAACAATCTTTTAGGAAAAAATGTCAACAACAAGTGAAACTCATTTGAGGCACAATTTATGTGTCCAGGGACATAAACAGGATTTGGGTTTTGAATTTAAACTTTTATTATTATTTTAGGAAATATTCCTTTATTCGTGATTTACTGCATATTTCTGTTAAACTTACAACATATAATATAATGCTTTGTCTCAATTATATGAGTCAAAGAATGAGCCCAAGACCCCACACAGTAACTTCATGTTACTGTGCCTGTACTGAAAAGAGAATAGCCCAAACGTAATCTGTTAATCTAATATTTTTCACTCTTCCCATCCTTCTCCATATTTAAGGCAGGAAATACCAAGTAGGTAATCACTAGTCTTGCCCTTTTAGCACATGCAGCATTGCTGCAATTGCTTCCCAACCCCAAGACTCAGCCCCATTGCTGGAGATTTTCCTTCTGTGCATTAGAAATGGGGCCAGAACTCTAACCTATCTTGATTTCATGTTACATAGCTATTTCCCAGGCTTGGGAGTGGGTTGGGAGACTAGATAGTCTTATTTTCTCATGTCTGTGATTTTAAAAATATATAAATTATCTGAAAGGCTCACTTTGAAAGTGTTGGAGAGTTATTTTTGGTAATGGGAGCTAAGTCTGCAGTAGTACAAAATTTATACTGTTTGCAAGGAAGACATCCAAGGAAAACCTGATCTTTAGCACGCCCAAATCTAAGAAAACTACTTACTGGATTTCAGTAAAAATATAAAACTAGTCAGAATCAGGTGATCTCTAGCAAAGTTCTTTCTTTTAAAAATTTCACACACAGAGATGTAATATTTAACACAAAATTTACTTATTTGATATTTGAGGTTACGCAGAATTTCTGGTCTACTTTTGTTTTGTAAAGGGAAAAACACAATGTAAAATTAAGTTATGCTTGGCAAAAAAATCCCAGCTATTGTAAAGCACAGCTTAAACACAATACCAGTGAGATTCCCACTACTTGTCTCTGTAACATGCCCACTCATGACAAAAGTGGGTATCCCCAACTTGCAGGAAAGCATATATGGGTGGAATCCAGGTCAAGCCTATTGTTCTTTTTTTTCAAATCCTGCTGTTTGTTCAATTCTTATATCCTTTGTTGGGTTGGGGCACATATCCAGTCTCCACATGCTGGTCTGGTTAACTCAGAGACATATTTTAATGGACTGGTTGAGAAACACTTAGATCACCAATTGATCTGCTCAACTACTGATAGCTATTTATCTCAAACATGGATCATTCTCCAGTCCTCTTCGTATTGAAATAAATTCTGTTTCTTTGCAACAGCTCTGGTGGGTAGCAACCTGCATTATTGAATAAGCACATTCATGGGCACAATGTTACTCATCTGTTTAAATCCTTCTTTTATTTGAAGGATTTGTTGATCAGTAAAAATATGAAGACCATGTACACAAATATAANAGAGGCCCCTGGCTCTTACTCAGAGCATAATATGGTGGGTGTGGGGAAAGTGTTCCCTTTCATGTTTCTGAAGAAGGGTTTTTTTAAAATGTGATGGTGACCTATCTGGGAAACTTTCTTCATCTACAGTAGAATTCTTTAAAATGTAACCATGGAGCTATGTGCAAGGTAAATCAGGCAGAAGAATGTAAGAAACTATTGTTAATGATGATTTACTGTCTATGTCTTAAAACAATAGTTTTCAGTGTGAACAATACAACTGAGGGTTTTTAAGTAGCTTTATGCTTGTAATTAGTATGAAGTAAGAGAGGGTCAAACCTTTTACCAGGGCCTATTGCAATAGGACAAGTTGTATAGGTTATAAACTAAAAGAACATTGATTCACGCTAGATAATAGGTAGAAAACCTTTATAATGACAGTGGTGGTGAAACCGCAGCACAGGTTGCCCAGAGGTGTGGCAGAGGTCCCATCCCAGGAAACATTCTCAATCAGGTTGGTTAGGCCTCTGCACTACCTGCCCTAGTTGAAGATGCCTCTACTCATTGCTGAGCAGTTGGACTGGATAACCTTTATAAGATAACTTCCAAATCAAATTGTTTATTATTCTCTAATAAGGTTCTTGGGTCATGCTATCAACCTCTTAAAGCCTTTGTTGTCTGTGTATTGGTATTGCCTTCTACCACCTGTGTGCAGTTACAAGGCATTTTCTTCTTTATATGCCTGTTTCATACTGATAACATATTTTCTTAATCAATTCTACTCAATTATTTACATTTCAAGTTATTATATTTTATGAAACATATTTTAATTTTTTACTCAGTTCCCCCATCTGGTTCTGTTGAATGAAAAGGCTTGTAACATTCACCAAGGATAAAGATAAAAGCAATTACAATATAGCTGATTATATTTTTTCAGCCTGCATCTTAAAGCTTTTATTTTTGTTTGGTTTCCATCCCAAACTCCATTTGTTAATGTCTTTCAACATAGGAAGAAAATAGCTTTAATATCTGTCCTTAGTTTCAGGAATGAGTGCTAATCAGCTATAAATTAGTTCTAGTCATTCACAAGCAGTTGGGGTAGGCTCATGATGTGGAAAATAATAATTAAAAAACTGCTCTTCTTGCAAAATTTAATTTCACTAGCAGAGACTAGCATGGATGACTTGCCGTAAAAAGCTAAGATAGGCTATTGTACAAAATATTTGGATTTTTTTTCTCCTTTTAATATTGTAATATCTGACTGCATCAGGTGCCATACCAGGGGTAGTTTAGGACATATGAAATTTCAGAAAGAGCCTGTCATTAAAAAGCTTCCTGTTTGTCATTATGGAATCTCAGACTTTTATAGAAATTCAGATATACTACTATAAATGACTCCAAAATACTTTGTTTTGACTGGCTGCATTTCATACTTCAAAGTGTAGTCTTGTAAAGTACCTGCAAAATATGAAATCTTAGTGTAAACACTCTTGTCACAGAAAGGACAACAATATCCGGTTTCCATGATGTTACTAATATTTTTTTCACACGGTTTTCAATTACTATAAGTAAGGAAATCAAAGAAAAATGCTTTTAACCATAATTAAATATATTTTTCATCTGAACTAATAAATGAAACATTAATTTTAGAGCTTTTGTTACCATTTTAGCACTCTGATTTTTATGTTAGAGCTTTTGTAACTCAGGTATCAGAAGCTGCACAGAATTTTAAATTAAAAATATTCACTATTCCTCTTTGGATAGAACTATAGGTTTAAAACTCAGTATGGTGGGAAATTAGGGTATTTTATTCAAATATAAATCATAGAACCATTCTTTGTAATACTGATTTGTATATGTATCAAAGTGTAATTTTCCACTATTGACAATGCCATAGGAGTGTTTCCAGCTATAAATAGAAATGATATTCATGGACAAAAAGTGTCATCTGATCACATTCAGTTTTGACTTCTGTAGTGCAAGAAAGACACTGACACAAACCAACTCACCAGAAGACCTTTCAGATTGCTTAAGGCTGGAGCACTGAATGTAAAATGGAAGCTGAGAAAGCATGGCTTGTTCAGTCTGGAGAAAAAAAAAGGAGAAAGAGAGGCTTAGCTATCTGATGGGAAAATATGAAGAGAGCACAGATCAGACCTGGAGAAATACCATAGAAGAGCAAAATGCAATGGGGACAGGTTGCTAGAATGAATTCAATTCAAGTGTAATACTACACTTTTCTCAGTGAGGGTAACATAACACTGGAACAGGCTTCCAGGAGGTGATGGAACTTCTTGGAGATGTTGGATGAAACCTGTGCAACACAATCTCACTGGATTTTCACAGTACAGGAAGTTGTCAGAGACACCTTCAAGATGTTGTTTCCAACCTTCAGTACTGTGATTCCATGTATCTACTTAATGGAGGCTACAAAAGGATTTGACAAGAATTTGTGGACAATTCTGGTAATTTATTACAGTTCTGCATACAAGTTTATTTTGTTACTATGAACTGGATTACATAAAATACATCTTAAAATATATCAATGTGTCTTTGTCTATCTATCTATCTATTCATCTAGTCATAAGATAATAAATACATATCATGTTACAGGCTCTTGGCCAGATGGTGTGACTCTTGGGGATGGTGCTATGGAGGGCCAGGAGTAGGAGTGGATGATCCTTGAAGGTCCCTTCCAACTCAGCTAATCCTGTGATTCTGCTACAGTGACTATTATATAGTATTGTCTTTTTGTCACCAAAGTAGTTGAGAATAATTTATGACAGCCCAAGTCCTTTAAAATAGTGAAGGCTGTCTACTTTCCCTGGTTGACAAGCAGAAGGAATGTACAGGAGGGGCTTTTACACAAAGCCATGCTGTGACATGACCAAGGGAGAATAGCATCTAAGGGAGGAGTAGGCTTAGATTAAATACTAGGAAGAAATTCTTTACAGTGAGAGTGATGAAGCGCTAGAGCTGGTTGCCCAGATAGATTGTTAACTCTCTGTCCCAAGGTGTTCAAGACCAGGCTGGATGAATAACCTGATCCAGTGGAGGATATCCTGCCCATGACAAGGGGGTAGAGGTTGATAATATTTAAGGTCCCTTCCAATTCTAGCCATTCTAGGATTCTAATTGAAATAGCATCCCAGTTTAAGCTATGTGTTTGTATAGTCTTAGCATTAATTTGCTGTGTGTAAACTTTCTGAGTAGCAGATAATCAAGCCATGAGAATCTAGGCATACTAATTCAGAAATAGTGTTTTGATTTTAGTGGGAATTGTTGCATTTCATTTTTAACATACACAAATGAAAATTGTTGTGGTGTTCCATAGAACACTGTTCCTCCTAGGATTAAACTCTCCATGGGCAAATTCTTTTAATATGCAAGTTACCATTCCAGTATATGTCAATCATAGAAATTAAAAATCAATACATTTTAAATAGCCTGACACCAAGTAACATACAAATGGCTCAACAATTCAGCACAGACTGCAAAGGCATATTTGAGGGATATTGATATCAGCAGTATTTGGAAAATATAATGTGCCTATATAAAATCTTTCAGTCAGTGTAAATGTATATAAGTTTGAAAAAGAGAGAAAATACTACTTTTCTTCCTAATACATTGTGTGCTATGCTGGCCAATAGTATTCACATGTGGATCCTGTGAAAAATTGACTAGAAAAATGTCTGAATAGATTAGAATCTTACTAGAGATCTGTAGTGAGTTTGAAAAGTTAATTATTATTGTACTACCATCTATTTGTTTTGGAACTATAATCAGAGTTCAACAGCAAATCAGTGCAAAATTCTACTTTAATTAAAGCCCTCACAAGCAAGACTGGAAGGGGAAGGGTTACATTTTGCAGGGGAAAATAAAATTAAATTCCATCTGCATTTCCTTCATTAGCTAGACACCAAGTGATTTAATTTCTAGAGTGATTCTTTAAACTAGCAATTTCCCTCTGTTCTCATTTTCATTTGAGTCACATGTGGCCACAAAAGAAGGATTGAGACACTACACTCTGACACACATGACACTACTCTTCATGTACTGAAAAAGTTCCATGCAATCTAGGAAAAGGATTTCTTCTTAATCCAAATATTTTAACCTAATCGCTGGAGTTCACAAAATAACATAGTTTGAAATTAATTGTAATATACCAGAAGATAAATAGGTCTTTCATTTAGAAATTTGATTTCACATCAATTAGGGCTGCAACTCCCAATAACTGCTAGGCATTCCTGTCAGTAACTTGCAATCACTTTTTGTGGCTGACATCTGTAAGAGTGCAATGTGTGTCTCAAGATGACCATGGAGTCCATTTGAGACTAAACAAGAAAACCACATCAAGACCTCCGTAACAAGACTCACAGGACCTGCTCTGTGTTAGATCCATTGCTATTCAAGAACTTTGCATCTTTTCTGATGGCTTTGAGACAGAAATTGATGTATCATTTTTGATATGTTAAGGCTAGCTGCATTCTTCACCACTTCACACCCATCACTTTGTTGAGTCTTTCTGCCCTGCTGTCAGTGAAATGATACTGAGCTAATTTAAAAACAGATTTTGATCTGTCATCTTCAGATTGTACTACAAAAAGCAGCAAAGAATTTCCAGGCTCCTTGTACCCTTCCTGAGGAATAATAGAACATTTCTATTTTAGAGCTGTAGTTTTCACTTACAAAAGAAACCCCTTGGCAACTTTTTTACCTAAATATTTTCATAATATTTAGGCATAGGGATAATGATATTTTCTTCATTTAAAATACAAACAAATGAATACAAGCCAGTTGTAATTAGAAAAAAAGAGATTTAACAACAAAAAAAAAAGAGTTTAGTAGCAAACCCAGGCTTTTAAAAAAGATGACAGTGCTAGCAGAATTCCACTTTTTGGATTTCCTTTATGATTTCAGGTATTCCAGGAACAAGACAGATGATTTCGACCCTTATGACTCATGTGAATGGAACTCAGAATATATGGAAGTAACTTCACCTCTAAAAAGAATTTTGATCTTCATATATACATTTTTATGTAGCCTTCTTATTGAGGTTTTGGGTGCCGTGTTCCTGACCAGTGTTCAAGGTCTAGAGGGTGGCAGCACTGCAGATGGCAAGGGGGTTGGTACAAGGTGATCTTTAGGTCTGTGTTGGTTCTGCCTGGGTGGAGGTAGTTTTCTTCACAACGGCTGTTATATGGGGCTGTGTTCTGGATTTGTGCTGAACACAGTGCTGATAAGGAAGACGTTTTTGCTGTTGCTGAGTAGGGCTTACAAATACCCAGGGCCTTTTTTTGTTTTATCGTACTGCCACGCTGGGGCGAAGGCTGGAGGTGCATGAAAAGCTGGGACGAGCCACAGCCAAGACAAGTGGTTCCAGCTGACCAAAGGGGTATTCCCACTGTACGGCATCATACTCAGTGTATAACGTGTGGGGAATAAGGAGGACAAAGAGGATATTTGACATAAGTATTTTTGTCTTCCCAAGAAACCATTACATATAATGACCACACCTGGGAAGGGTGAATTAATTGCTGCTTGCCCATGTGAAGCAGCAAAATAATTCCTTATTTTGCTTTACTTGCATATTCATTTTTTGCTTTCCCATTTAAACTGTTTTCATATCAACCCATGCCTTCTCTAGCTTTTACCTTTCTGGTGTTCTCCCCAAACAAGCATCTGCATGGTGCTTGGCTGCTTACTTGGGTTAAACCACAACAGGACTCAAGCCATAATACAATATAAAAAAGCTTGCATGAAAGATCTTTGACTCTGATAATATGTTTATATTCTGCCATTGCAATTATTTTATTTTACTGACATTTTTGTAAAACTGTCAGAACAGACACATATGTCATATGGTGTGCTACATGCCTTATGTATTTAGCATCCAGCATGCGCTATTATCTTCGAGTATATATCATGAGCCTCCAGGCATTTTTTTTATGAATTGAAAAAGAAGAAAGTATTACTTGCAAAGCCATTGAGATGATGTTGGAGCACAATAAAAAATTCTGGGGGAATTACTTGTCACTGAGTGGAATATAAATGTGGTAATAAGATGAAATCAAGAATATAGGAATGGAAGATGAACAACAGTTTCCTATTATGAAATATAATTCACAGTAAATCTTACAGCAAGAGTCAAGTAGGAACAATCTTAATTTTGTAGTAGATGTTGGCTAAGTATAGGTTTCTTCAGAACCTTTGAGATGGAGAAGTTTCTGCAGAAGAAAAGAAATTTAAAAAAAGGAAGAAAAGAAAAAGAAGGGATTTCTACATCCTTATGCCATGTCTTCTTCCTATGCACTTCATGGGCATAGCAATAGAAGAAAGCAGAATCTACACAGTAGACTTCTATGCCGCAAGATTTGCCTGTGATGTGTGCACATCAGCTTAACTGTTCAGCTACCCTCAACTGATCAAAGTGAATACTGTTTGCAGTTAAGTTCCTTTATTAGATACAAACTGCCTAAATCCTCCTCTTAATACCCAGGGGCAGCCAGATGAGGTCAATGGCTTATGAATACCCTTACAAGTAGACTGAACAAAGTACTGACATGTACACCAGAAATAATTTGTCATTACTTTGGGGGCAAAATACCAGAAGGGGTTTAGTTCCAGGGGGTCCTGGAACCAGGAAAATCTGAGAGAGCATGGAGAGACTCAACAGGACCAGGCTTGACCTGTCAAAAGCATGGCCACAGCAACGAGAGATTTAAACAACTCCAGGGAGCCAAGCAATGCTGAGTGAGGAGAACTGGGTAGACAGACAGGACAAACAGGACATGGCACATCAGAAGGACATGGCATGGGTGTCTGCATGACAGAGGGCAGAGTGATCCTCCAGGCTCCAGAGGTGAGCTCACCTGGTGGTTTTTACTTACCCAGCTAGCAAAGCCCCAGCTGTGGTTCCAACACGGGTAAAAGCCATTGCTAGAAGGAGTGTTGACACAGATTGAGCTCCCTCACATTTATGCAACTGTCCAGGTTTCTGGACACAGGGAGTGTTTGAGTTTTTGTACTGGAGGGCGGCAGAGACCTAGGGGCAGCATGAAGAGCTGGGAGTGCAATGGATAGCCCAGCTGTACTGCAGCCATACCACTGCACGTTATAGATAACAAACAGGAGGACCTTGAAACAATTGTGCTGGAAAGTTATGATTTATTTGCTGTCAGGGAAATGTGGTGAGATGACTCCCATGGCTGGAGTGCTGCAGTGATGGTCATAAGCTCTTCAGCAAGGACAGGAGGGCAGGCAGAGGTGGTGGCTCTGTACTTCAGGGAGGGCTTTGGCTGTGCAGAGCTCAAGGGCAGTGATGATAAGGTTGGGTGCCTGTGGGTAAGGATCAGGGAAAGGCCAACAAGGTAACCTGAACAACTTGATCTTCTTTTATACCAGGTGACCCGTCTAGTGGATGAAGTAAAGATGGTGGATATAGTCTACTAGAACTTCAGAAAAGCCTTTGACACCATCTCCCATGACATGGGAAGCTTTCAGCCTGTGTCATGGACAGGTGTACTTTTTTCTGGGTTAAAAAATGGCTGGTTATACCCAGAGATTGCAGGTGATTGGTGTCACTTCCTGTTGGTGTCCAGACAATAAGAATGTCCTCAGGCTCAATACTGGGGTCAATTCTGTTCCATACCTTTACTGGTGATCTGGATGAGGGGATCAAATGTACTGCCAGTAAGTTCACAGATGATACCTAGATGAGTGGGAGTGTTGCTCTACTGGAGGGCAGGAAGGCTCTGCGGAGGGATCTGGACAGGCTGGACCAATGGGCCAAGGCCAAGGTTGTGAGTTTTGACAAAGCCAAAGATTCTGATTCTGATCTTATCACTGTTGTGGCTGAACCTTGAGAAAGTCCTATGAGTGGCTGAAGGAGGTGGGAGTGTTTATTCTGGGGACAAGGAGGCTCAGGTGTGACTTTATTACTCTCTACGGCTACTTGAAAGGAGGTTGCACCAAGGTGTGGGTGTTTTCTCCCAGGCAAGCAATGACAGGGGGAAAGGAGACAGTCTCAGGCTGCACCAAGGGAAGTTCAGGTTGGACATCAGGAAGAATTTCTCCGCTGAAAGGGTTGTTAGTCTTTGGAAGTAGCTGCACAGGGAGCGACTATCCTTGGGAGTGATCACTAAATGATTGGACATGGCACTTAAAGTTATGCTTTTGTCGATATGCTGGTGTTTGATCAGAGGTTGAATTTGATTATCTTGGAGGTCTTTTCCAACCTAAATAATCCTATGATTCTATGAATGGATCTTTCTTCTGAGGAAAGTAAGGATAATTCTCTGACACTTGCCTACACTAACTATTTCTCATTACTTATTTTTCAAAATTTATTTGTTGTATTTTTTTTTTTTAGTATTTCCAATTGCCACTCTGATTTCAGCTATCCACAAATTGAATGTTTGTCACTTTTATATGTTTTTCTTTGTTTTAGTTTTAAGAAGTGACTAATTATAATTTGACATATCCTCATGCAGTTATTTTCTAGAATTTGTCACTCTTGCTGTCCTTCATGTCTTACCAAATAAAAGGGACATAGTTTTCACCAGAAAGTCTGTACATTTTAGGAGACCAGATGCTACAGTCTAATTAAAGACAAAGTTCCAAAAACATTTTAATCTCCAGCTGCACTAGTACAGCCTACTCTTTATAGAGACATGCCACAAATTAGTAAATTAGGATTCGGCACGTGTTCTTCCCTGTTGATACTGATGATACATCGGATATTTAATCATCAGGTGAGTAACAGATGCACAGTTCTATTCTAACGGTGAAGGTGTGACATAAAGATAACAAGCTGTCCAGTTTTATACCACTACAAATGGTAATTCCTTACACGTTCCTTTGAGGAGGTCATGGAATTGATAGATTTTAGATCAGAGTGTCACAGGAGATGGTCCACTTTATTGTTTTGCTTTTTTTTTTTTTTTTTCCATTCTCCCCAGAATATTTCTGTCTATGTACCTAATTCTTATATTTTCCTGTTATGAAATTACATTTATTTATTCCCCACTTGATTAACATGGCACTCACATTAACAAAGATATTATCTTACTTTGTTTTGAGTTTTTTTTCCCACTCTTGTTTTCCTGTGGACACCTGGATATCACACTGAAGCGCAAGTTGCCTTCTACTACTAATGTAACAAAAACATGACAGTAAGGATATAATGTTGGAGAAGGAAATATAGGGAATTAAACTTATTTTCCTTAAAATACCCAGTCATAGGAAGGTTATGTTGCAAAATCAACTTTTTCCCAAGTTTAAACCTGAACCTTACACTCAAAAATTAAAATAAATTTTAGTCAGCTGAGTATTATTCCAGAATAGTTGTTCTTATTTTTTATTGCATGTCATTGAAATTTGGTGTAAATATACCTCTATATACATATTATTAAACATTCCGAATTGTTCACGAGACTAGAGCTTTCTCTCTTTGATGTAGAAGTGAGGCTCACCCTCTTCACACAGTGCACTCGGCTACACTTTAGAGAATCCCCACCATGAAACTTATACATCATGATTAGTCAAATCTTTAATTAAAACATGTTTTAGCCTTTGCAACATCATAACACTTCTACCAATGTGGATGGCCAGGATCAGACTCCTACCTATTGTTCCAAATATCCTATTATTTTCCCTCCTTCTTCATTAATTTTGTGCCTGCAGAGCTGTTTCTCACATGTTTCTTACTCCTTCTTTCCATGCTGCTGGGCAGCTTTTTTTTCACCCTTGCTTAAACTTTTGCTGTCACCAGCAAGTGTGACTGGTAGGCCCAGGTATCTCCTGTGATATGTCTGTTTTGGAACCTATTAGAACCACCAGAAACTGACTGTGTCCAGCATGTATAGCTCCTGGCCTCTCCTCACAGAGTCAAACCCTGCAGCCCCCCATGCTGCCAAGACTTAGGCACAAATATCCATTACAGAATAATTGGCTGCACAAAATAAATTTTAAAAAATGGTAGAAAGTTGATGGTCATAATTTTTAAAAATAGAGATATCATGGCAAGCTTTGTTATTTTTATATTAAAAAATAATATAGCATGATTTTAAGAAGATGGCAGTATAATTTTTAGGATTAATAGTGACTAGAATAGCTAAAATGCCAAAATATCGTGCAGCAGGTAAGCAGTATTGTTCACTACACAACAGTTGTATTAAAAAAAAAAAAAAAACAACAAAACAAAACAGAAAATTAGGACAGCATTTCACAAATTGACAAAATGTTTTATTAATTGCCAAAAAGTTCTTAAAAGTCTTAGCAATATTTTCCTTTTGATTTGTGCCACGGTTGATGCAAGCCTGCCACTGCAGGAGAGGATGCTGCTGTCAGTGAAGGCCTGTGTACTGAATAGCTTCCTGCCAGCTCAGGCAGTGTGGAGCTCATCCCATTCTTGTTTGTTACATAATGTAATGCAGCCTTCTAGAAATCAACTGACTGTAAATATCGTGGTCTTCCTTATTCTCCCTTTCCCTTCACATGGGTGTACTTGTACCCACTCAGAGTTCCAAAATAATTATATTTCTGTGCATCTCCAACCTGAATACGTAACATTTATTACATAGAGGTCAGTACTGAAGGTTCATAGGAAAGAGCCCTGAAACACCCAAGAAAAGCTCAAGTTCTTATGCACTGGGACATGTTTTAGCTGCTTTCAGTTATTTTAATATATAGAAATGATCTAGACTGATGCATTTAAGGATTTTTTTCTTACTTGGCAGGAAGATTTTGCAACAGGTACAATTTTCCTACTGCTACACCTGGACAGTGTATTTGCTGTGAATCAGAGAAAAGTAGGAAAATATTTTTTCTTGTTTGATTTTACAAGGCTTTGAAAGAATGAAATTCTATATTTTTCCCCAATCATCCCTTACGAACTAATGCCAAATGTCTACTTACAGTCTGAAGAGTATGGGCTCTGTGAGTCCACCCCCAAGCTATGCCACATGAGAATGGAAGGCATATTCACTTTTTTTTCCCCAAGATATTTCTAATTTGCCCCTTTTTGGTCTTAGTTTCAGCAGTGCAAGAAAGAGAGATATAAAGGCTGCAGGTAGAGCAGTAAAATTTGGTCAGCTGTTTTCCACCACACATACCAACATCCAAACAGTTGACAATGGGGAAGAAATGCATGGAGACAAATAACTGATAGCTTTTCCCAGATATTGATACTCTTTTCATCTAATAAGGTCAAACTCATTCATCAGCCAAAGCTTAATGTATGGAACTCTGACTCCAGCAATACCCTTTAATTTCATTTAATTGGAAGCAGCTCATAAGAATCTATAAATTTGTCCCTAACAACCAGGACTCTATTGGAAAAGTTCCCAACAGAGACAAGGAGAAATGAAAAGTTCTCACTTCATTCTTTTACTCTGCCAACATATAAAAAGCATGGCAAATTCTGTTCTTTTTTATGAAATTTCAAATCAGCCCAGTAGCCTGGTTTTGAGAGCAAAGCTTAGTAAGCCTTTCCACATGTTCTCAGTGAACACTCAGGATAGATATTATGCTGGGAAAAGAGTGAAAAAATCTGACTCTAGATCCTCAAAATTCCAATCTTCTTTAAATGAAAATATTTCAGTTTCTTTGACAAAAGGATGCCTTCTGCTACGCTTGAGAGTGTTAAATATCAGCTTGATTCTACCAGGAGACTTATTTTTATTACAATGATTATCTTTTATCCTCTTTGATGACTGTCATTGAACCTAATAAAGAAAAAGAAAGTGAAATTTTTGAATCTAAAGATGTAGAACAAGTTTACATTTTCGACAAAAAACTATCCATAAAAAAATTCAGGCCCCCTGGTCCTTTGGATTTAATGAGAGCAAGGGGAGACAAATAGTCTCATCCTATACAGTTAGTAAAAGAGAAATTCAGCTGAACATATACATAGTGCATAAAGTAATATTTGTTAATCCATCTGCTTTATTTTTCTACTCTATCCAGAGATTAAGGCGTATACAGATCCTACATTAAGTATCCTAAAGGAGAAATTGCAAGTAGCTCTCTTTTTTTAAGCATTGTGGATTTATTTTTCTAATTACTTGAATAATTAAAAATTTGTGACAGTTATGTTCCAAATTAATGGCAATGAAATGAGCTGTAACAGATAGAATGCTCTGTTCCATTGCTTACAGCATGATTTGGGAGTATTATTTGTACTGTGCTTATGCTCCTTTCCTCAAATAGCACAAGTCTGACTGGGTGCAATGATAATTAAAAAGTGAACAAGCTTACCTATTTGGCTCATCTGAGAAGCAAAGGGATTTTAAATTGCCCTGCTCAGAAGTGGGCATACTTCGTTTCCTAGCATATGATATTAGGGAGGCATTGCATGCCCCTAGCAGGATTGATCTTAATGCAAACCATGTTTCTGAAAAAAACACTAAATACTTTGTATAAGATAAGCAAGAGAGAAAGGAAACTGATTATTGTTTATAATTATTTGGGTATAGAATTTTTTTTTTTAAAGAGTTAAAGGATCAGTTGCTCAAAAGAAGTAGCTGGCACTTTACAGTCCCTACATACTTTGTGCTTTCTTTGGTGGAAAGAACTTAGAATGAAGCCAATTCCTGCAAAAACATCTTTACCTTTGTCTGAATGAAGCATAGCTTCTTGTCAGATGTTAACGATAGATATCCATACTGGTTGTTTTGGGGATCTTGGAACCAGAAGGGAAGCAGAGTCCTCTGTTGGAAGATACATATATTACTGTTATAAGACCTTCTCAGTTGTCTAGGAATGTTTTCTTGCCCTTGCTGAAGTGAAAGAGGAAATTTATGAAGTCGGCACCTATTTATCATTCTAAATATTAAAATTGTCAAAAAGAAAGCTTATATAATGACTTATTAAAAAAAATTAGAAGTGCTAGACACTAATCACATGAGCATAAGTAAATACCTTCAAAATGAGGATGAGCTGTCAACTACTGAAAAAGAAAATGATACATTAATGGAGAATACAAACTAGTCTGCCTTAGTTACAGACTAAGGCAGATCTTTTTGCCATTTGCTGCTATACAACTGGAAAGTAATTCATGAAAATGAACTCACAGCCCTTAAGGCTCAGGAATACTGTTTTCTTCTGACAGAATGAAAATTTAAGTTTCATTAGAGACATTAATGAGTTGTGATATCATAAGAAGCATCCTATCCACACAGAATGTAAAATTCTTTATACATTTAAATACAGATTGTATGTAAAAGTGTCAGTCTGGGAAATCACTTGCAACATGAAAGATAAGAGGTGAGGACCAGAAAACTGACATTATCAAGAAGCAATGGGTCTTAGAAATATATTGTCCAGATACTTACTTTTATGATGAGACATAATAGCAAATTCATGTCTCAAAATGTGACACCTAATTGGCAAAGACAATTAATTTCAGAAGGGTCAAGTGTCTTGATGGAGAAAATATTTCATTATTATATAACCTGGTATACTGACTTTAGGTCTCATTTGCACTGAAGGCTCATTAAGATGTATTTATGGTTTAGTTTACATCACACCTTCAAGCTAGTGAAGACAGAATTCATTCCAGGATGTTTACATAATTCCTAGGATTTTGACAATGTAATTGTATTTGTCTTTGGCTGTTATGATTGATATTGTCTTTGGCTTAATGCTGATTCTGAATATAAGCACAGGAACGTGTTTACACTGTAATCTTTCTTCCATTGGGAAAAAAAAACAAAACCCACAAAAAAACCCAAAAATCAAATCAAAACAAAACAAAAACAAAAAAAACAAACCCAAAATGCACTTTAGACCGTAAGTAAAGATTTGGAAAGAGTTAATTTATTTAATCCATCTCAGTCCAGCAGGTTACATATAAAGGTCGATATTGCTGTTGAAGCTCTCAACAGTAGCTTCATCTACTCATTACACATATTAATCTTAGTGAAAGTATATTATTCTAGCTTTTCCTAGCATAAATACACTTGTACAGTTTCTAGTAAATTAAATTTTTTGACATTAAATCTTCCAGCACTTTCATTCTCTTTAGGACAAAAATGAAAGTGAAGTGTATTCTGAGTGGGGGTTTTGGTGGTGGAGACAAGGTGTTTCGAGTTTTGGGTATTTTATTTGATATCTATAATTTCATTAGAAGAACATTTTCATTTATAAATTCATCAAGCTTGACTTTTCAGAAGTTCAGTATTCATTTATAAACATAAATTCATCATTACACAGGAAAGAACCCAAACACATATCCTTCTTTATGCCAGAGGATAAATTGCACAAGCTAATCTTTAATAAAATGTGGAAGAAATACAAAATTATGATCTACCTTCCAAGGTATCAACACCTGATCTACAGGAAAACATCTTCTTGTCTACTCTGGTTTAGTAAAATTCTTTCTATTCTGGACCTCTACAAGCACTGCTGAAGATTAGCATAAAGAGGTTATTATGCAGTATGTCATACACACACAAACACACACTCACACTTTGATCAGAAGGCATAGACTAAAACTCTACTTTATTTGAAAGTCTGACTCCAATATATAGTATTTCTACAAAGGCCAGGGATTGGGGGAGAACGTTGACCCCTCTCCCCATCCCGTTGGTCAGGACAACTGTCCATCAGCTGTCCATATCTCTAAGAACAGGAATATAAACTACCTTGAAATGATGATAAACATTTGCCAGTGTTTACAGACCAGAGCGTGAGAAAGAACCCAAACCATGAAACCATGAAACAGAAGAGAAGGCTGAAAAAATCAGGGAGACAAGGTTAAATTTAAAAAAAAAAAAAAAAGAAAAAAACCCTAATATAATTAAGAAATGGTCCTTCCATGAAAAAAGTTACAAACTCAAAACAAAACAGAACGAAAACAAAACTTGATTGTTCCTGAAGGAAGTAGGAAGAGATTGCTAAATTTATGGTAAATTCAGTAATTTAAATTTACTTCAAACCCTAGACTTTGATTGATGGCTTCCTCTAGCAAAAAAATGATTGACACGAGCTGTCACTGCCAACAGAAGAATTTAAAAACAAACAAGTAAGAGTTAGGAAAGATGTCAAATACATAATCTCCAGGGTAACAGTTTGATCATTTATGCTAGAGACAAAATAACGACGCAGATTCACCTTTTATTGTAAGAATAAGCAGTGCTGAGATATGACGATGAAAAAACTGCATAGGCAAGCTCCATATTAAAGCCTTTCAATTGTGTTAGTAAAATCTCAGAATTTTCTAAATGGCTGCAAACTGCTACCATCCCTGTTTCAACTGGAACCACCACTTTTCCTTGGACATGCTATTAACATTTATGACAACGTTCCCAGATAATGAGAGATTTCTATTTATTATTCCAGCCTAGGAGTAATAAAATTTTATTAGTCATATTTCTTATATATTTCCACATTTTGACCCTGGAATACAACAGTTATGAAACTGGACTTAATCAGAAAACTTAGAAGTTCAGAAGAGACATAGCTCCAGTACTATTCCATATCTATTTTTGAAGCATTACCATTTCAAGTTGAAATTTGTATTTAAAAAGATTGTTCAGATCTTGCTTTATGCCCCTTACCTTAAATATTAACTGTTTTGTGCAACCAAACTTAATCTAGAGAAAAATAACAAAACTATTCTGCAAATTACTTATGTGTAACTTCATATATTACCCCAATCCCCAGATATATGACAGTATTTTTTTTAAGAAAAAGTGTTAAAATGTTAAAAGTAAGTGTTTTGGTTTGAGTGGGGTTATTTTTGTTTGCTTTTTTATAAGTTTTCTTTTTTTGGCAGACATCTCTTGAAAGAAAGATCTTTTGTATTTAATTTACATGCTTGGTTATATTTCAATTTTTCTTTTAGTTTTTAAAAATGCAGTGACTCATTTAACAAATTCTCCAATTGAAATGTGATAATCCACTTCATTCAGGCCTTTCATTTAAATGGTGCTGGCAAATAACTGCTATTATTATTTGCATCTTTCACAGGTCTATATCTATATGAATTTATTCCTGTCAATATCTTCTCCATTTAGTGTCCTCTAGATTTTAAAGGTCAATGATCTTTATCAGTGGGTTGGTATTAAGGATTTTAATGATAGTTAACATAACATCTAACGTGTTACGAAAATTATAATAAAAAAGCTTAATTATCTACCTATCTTACATGTCTTTGAACATTTAGATATTTGGATGTTCTAAATATCTGAACCCTGCTTCAAGTTTTCATTTGTCCATCCATCCATCCATCCTCCCATCTAAGTGACATATTTGTGTAGTGATTCTGAAAGAATTTATACATGCAGCCTAGAGAATAAACAATGTATGCCTTCTCTGATTACTTAAGTTTTCTAATGTTCTTTTTTTGACAATATTTTTTATTTTTCTATCTATTAGAGTCTGTACAGAACATGCGTAACAGGAGTATAAAAATGTGAATAAAAGCTGCAGTGGTACAAAAGTAAATTATTGACATGTTGTTTACCACTAACTTTGGTAGTTTATTTTTGCCAAAAGAACAATGACAATAATACTGTATGAAGTGCACCCAGGCTTAAAAAGCATTTATATCAGGATCTGAGCATCATTTAAATGTATCCACCAGTAACTTATTCTAAAAAATACACCACTAAGAAGCAGCCTGGAGCATAAAAGAAAAAAAAATAGGCAAGCAAAGTATTCTCTAAAACGTCCAATACAGCAATATAATATGATATGTAGAGTATGATGATCTCTTCTGGAGGTGATGTCTGGACAGAGTGCAGCATTGGCTTGTGGCAGGTATAGACAATGGGCATCTGCTGTGTGCAGGAGGGGACCTACTACCAAAATTTGCTCAGAAAAGAACATGAGTTTTCATGTTTGAGGTTGAGCACATTTTAATTCAAGAATGTTCTTGCAACTCTCCACAAACCCATGGAGAGTATAAACAATCAATAAACTAGCAAAAAATATAAAAACAGGCATAAATGTTAGGCATAAATGGAGTATTAGCAAGAGGGGATTTCATTTAAAATGGCTTGGGAACACAAGTCCAGCTTTAGTGCAGTCTGTGCTTGCTTACATCCAGTCGATTCTCCCAACACTGTCAGAGAGTAAAACACTGGTTCTGTTTTGGGAAATTGTAGGTTTGGCATTAAATTTTGCCAGGCCACATTTTCAACTCAAGTGAGCAGTGTAATACTAGCAGTATTAATTTTGCACATGACAGTAATTTTTTTTTTCATGTATCATCTTGGTTTTTTATTCATTGTGCCCACATATCTCAGTGAAGTAAACTTCCAGAGAGGATCGCCTAATTAATCTGATTATATAATCTTAATTTGAAATTAAGAGTGTGCCAAAATGCAAATAGACAAATAAGGTCTGAGAAAAGTTATTGGAGAATGCACAACAGGTTTTCTGCTTTGCAAGATAATGAGCCTGATAAACTCTTACAAAACACTGAAAATATGTTTTAAGGAAATGTGGGGAAAATAACCTGAAATATTAGTAGTTATTTGAAAAGAAAGAAATTATTTCAGGAAAATGCAACCCTTCTCTATATTAAATTACATGACTCATTCTCTTTAACCAAACATGCTCAGCCTCTTACATACTGCATTAGAGCTTTTCAGAAAAAGAAACAGTACTTTAGCATACTTCTGTTAAAGACATGAAGAGGCATTTTTTTTCAGCCAGACACATTTGCCTCATCAAAAGCACTGAAACTTGGAAGAACTAAACCAGTATAACATGATGTTATACAACATGATAACATAGTGTTTGAAATAGTGAATGCTTTAGTGAGGCGACTTGAAGGGTGATGTCATTACTGTCTACAATTTCCTTATGAGGGGTTGCAGAGAGATCTCCTCTCTCTGGTATCTGGTGATTAGATGTGAGTTTGTGTCTTAAACTTGTGTCAGGAGAAAGTTCAGATTGGATGTTAGGAAAAAGTTCTTCAGTGAGAGATTGGTCAAGCACTGGAAAAAGCTTCCCAAGAACTGGTCATGGCCCCAAGCTTATTGCTGTTCAAAAGCATTTGAACAATGCTTATACTTTATCTTTTAAAGTTTATCATTTAGGTTGCCCTGTGTGGAATCAGGAGTTGGACTCACTAATCCTTGTGAGCCCATTCAAAGTCAGGATATTCTATTAATTTATAGTCTAATTGTTAAGGAATAACATTCCTGTATAAAGTTGCTATACATAAATGAAGAATTAAAATTTTATTTATAGCAAACTTACATTTGATTTGTAATTTAAGCAAATTGACAAAAATAAACTTAAGCCTTAGTTTTTTCTTTTTTTTTTTAACATGTACATATACAGGAAAAAAAGATATTTTACCAAAGCCATTACCTACATACTCAATTTCAGAAGAAATATTCCTTTGATGTTTTCAAAGTTTCAGGGCTTTGGAACACTCTTGTATTTGTTTGGAGAACCTGCTTTCTTTTCTGACTCTTGCAGAATAAAATGTCTTTGGCACACACCTGTATACTTGTTATGCTTGTGCAAGACGCTTAATTCTTTCCTTAATATGTCAAAAGTTCTAAAGGATAATTACCCTTTCTGTATGACCTCCATAACTGCAGTATATACATGGGCAATGTTCTATTATTTGTCAGAAAGTTGTTAAGCAGAATAAATTTGCTAATTTTTTTCCTTTCTTATCTGCTACAGAATAACAGGTTGTACTCCTCAAATTATTCTTTTCAGAAAATATTTTTTTCTGGATCAGAAAATGATGCTCCCTATTGGTTTTAATCAGTGTTATTCAAAATAATATATAATAATATATATAATATATTGTATAATATATTGTATAATAATATATCAAGAAAGCAAAAACCTAATACGACAAGTATTTTTAATAGCCCAAAACATAAGCATTCCAGTCCATGAAAAGCTCTTTGTTCTCCCTTCATGAAATGGGAGAAAAAATTTTCTGAATCTATGTGATTTTTAAGATTCTATGTCAATTCCCATGTAGACCAAAGTGTGCTCTGGTGGTTGCTGTGCTATCACATTGGTGTGGGCCTCTAAATCACCTTTCAAAAAGCAAGTTTGAAAGCATAACAAAAATTTCAAATTTTATACTATTACACTTCCTCATTACAAAGTCTAACACGGAGATTATTCCCCTTTCAACAGATAAAAAAGATGGTATTTTTGAATGTTCTGCTAGACGTTTTTTAGTAAGATTTGTTTATCAGATGAATTTTGAATAATATGAATGAACCTGCTTGGTTGGTTGTAACAAGTTGTTTGCAGTTATATCAGAAATGTACTGATTACCAAGCTGAACAAACTAAACATATTTAAATGCATAAGTCTTCACTTTGGAAAGACGATATTCTCAATAAGATGAAATAGACATACTAAAGGGAGTGAAACCTATAAAAACACACTCTGTTAAGAAACAGCAAAAAGCATTTAGGTTATGACTAAAGTTTTGTTGGTCCAGGTACCACCTAATATAAACACAAATTTTAGTATTCTGTTTTTTCAGGAGAAATGTCCTAATCCTGTATGACTATGCAAGCAACTTGTATTTTCATGTCTAGGCTGACTATACACCCCAAAAATCCCACGCTTTATTCATAGCTAGCTGTTAAAATGGCACTCTGTTCATGGTATTTTCTTCAATACATTTAAACAGAGTAACCTAGACAGCTATAGCTGCTCTCATGAATGCAGTTCATGAAATTGAGAGCTGTAGCTAAGTTTTGAAAACCAACTGTTTCTTGCAAAATATAGATTTTAAAGGATTTTTTTGAAGCATAAGTATCTTAACTAGACAGGTTTCATGAGCAGTCTTCTTAGGACATACATAAATGCTAATCTCAAGTTCAATTTAAAGTTCAGTCCAAAGTTTTCTGTAAATTTGCAGCTTATTTATACTGCTGCTAGGTATTGCAAAGTACCTCTTAAAATTAATATGATTAAACTTATGACCAAAATGTTTCTGTCATATTTACAACTTTATGCAATAAAGCTATACATCATTTCCTTTTTACACATGAAGTATAGGATATACATTGACAATGAATGCACTTATGATTTTTGGTTGAATTTTAACATAACTAAAATAATTATGACAGATAAATACTTTCAGACTTAAAATCTTTACTCGTGCATATTTAAACTTGTTTTGCATTAATTGAGACTACTAGTTTCATCATTATTCATGAAGCTAGAATAAAAACTACTGCAGAAGAAAAATATGGGAACAGATAAAATGCTACAAAGAAAAAGATCAACACCGCAAAACCCACTGCAACC
>WBMY01000407.1:0-12013 GCA_013397315.1 Donacobius atricapilla
CAGCGACCCCCCCGGCCCTCCTCCCAAAGTGCTCCTTGTGTAGCAACATTTCGGACTTCTGGAAGGGTCTCCAGGCTTTTGGAGGAGACGGGTTATTAGGAATGTTGAAATCGCTGCTCCAACAGCTCCCCCTCCCACTGCCTTACAGCCTTTTCCTCTCCCGGGACAGCTCTTTCCCCTCTGGCAAGAGCTTCTCTGGGTACAAGATCAGCACAGAGCCTGGTCCCCGTTTCCAAGAGAGGTCCCAGCACAGCAGGAGAAGTTTCCCCTCCCCTCTTTGTTGGTGAGCCGTTGACATGGGAGACTCAGGGACAACAGTCTTCAGAACAGGGTGTCTGTCTAAAAATAAGCTAAATTAGCAAATCCTAAGAATGTTTGAGATGAGTTACAGGAACAGACACTAATGAACTCCTCAGAGCACCAGCCAGGATGTTTCTTCTCTGAGACCATGAGAACATCTCCCTCCAGCCCTTGTGGGATTCTCTAGGCAGCATCAGAGGAATCTGCAGTATAGGAGGCTGTTTCCCTGCATTTCAGGGGTGCCAAGGGGAGGGAAAGGATGGCAGCTGCTGCACAGGGGGCTCTGCACACTGCAGGTATTTCACAAGGGCCCTGAACATCTGTGCTGGCCTGGGCACTTCCCCTGCAGGGCATAGCGCTGCACTCAGGCCTGGAAACCTCATGAAGCACCAGAACATGCTTCAGGCTCTTCCCTTCAGTCCAAGCAGTAGAGGTGGGACTAGATCCTTCTCCTCCCCTCCTCAGACTCCATTTTCTTCCCAATACATCTACCTACACGAGCAGCAGATCCGAGCACTCCCACCTGGAGCCCTGGCTGCACAGCTTCTATGCATCCTCCTGATAATCCCTCTCCTCTGACACAAGGATGGAGGCCCAGAACCTGGTTTTGGTTTCACAGCATGTTCATTACTGACCCCATTCCCCGTGCTTTGACCTTCCTGGCTGGCTGTGGCTTAAGAAGGTTCAGTGGTACCACAACACCCTGAGTAACTCAGAGCCCACACAAACCTCTGCCTCAGCCACTGACACTTCTGCTCCCACGTGGCACTTTTATTGCCTTGAACGATCCCCGATTCCCACACCACGGCCTCCCACAGGGAGGAAGCAGGCGCTGGATCATGCACTGGAACACACAATCCCAGCCACTTCACCTCAGCTGAGCACACTTGAGGCAGTGGAGGAAAGACGCACTCGGACACATGCACAGACAACGAACTCCACTGGAAATCTTAAATTGGCTTCCGAAGGGTAAGAAAGGTAATTGCTCATGTCACAAACCCCATGGACTACCGAGGAAACCTCAGAACCTCAGCTAGAGCAATATGCATAAACCCACACCACTGCCCCCAGCGTTATGCAGTAGCTTTCCCCACCCTGGATCACCACCGCTCAGTTTCTGCCCACTGGCAGCACTGCTGGGGCAGGAACAACCACGGCTTGGCTTCTCTGAGATCCCTGCAGCAGATTCCTCCCAAGGCACAAGACTAATCCCCAGGTAATGCAAAGCAGAGCAAGAGGAGCGACGGAAGGGAAGAACTGATACAAACTGCACACAGCATCAGCATGAGAACTGAAAGAGGCAAAGGACTTGGAAGAGGCATGGCAAAGGCAGAGACAGCCCTGGGAATCAGCACTCTGAGGTACCTGCGCTGCAGCGGCTCGTCCCCACTCCCGTGCGGCTCCGCTGCAGCACCTCCAGCACCTGGAGCTCATAAACCACCAGGGTGAGTCTGGGAAGGAGCGGGTTCTCAGGGAGCTTGGATTTAACGGGAGCACGGTCCCTCCCACCTGGGCCGAGCTTCGCCGCCCCTCCGTGCCCCGCAGGTGTGGCGCAGGAGGGAAGACCCAGACGCGGGTTTGCGGTTAAGAGCCGGGGCAGCCAGGGCTGGCGAGGGGCCAGGCTGCCCCCGGACCACGGAGCTGCCAGCCAGGGACGGCTTTCAGCTGGAGCAGAGCGAGGAAACCTGCTTGGGGCAGGTGAGGAGTCGATGCTATAGCTGCCAAGGACTGTGCCTGCCCCTGCATCCCCTGGGCAGCAGCAGCCCCAGCACGGCCCCCAGCCATGGCACCGTCGGTGGGACAGGACTGGTGGGGACTATGCTTCATCCTGTCCGAATCTCGGCTATCAGCTGTGACAATAAATGAAGTGGGAACAAGCACAGACTCCTCTCCTGCTGGAGCATCAGAGCTGAGGTCCTCCTGCTTCTTTCCAGGGGTACCAGAAGCTCCTGAGCGCTGCAGGCACCACAGACACATTTCTGGGAGGAGCGGTAGACGAGGGGACAGCCTGTCCTGTGTCACTGCCTCGTGGCAAAGGTTCTGCCTTAAGCTGGGAGATTGGTTCAAAGGGAAAGACGTTATTGTCCGTCTGGTTAAAGGGCATCTGTCGCCGTCCAAGGGTCTGTGGCACCATCATTGCCAAATGGTAATATACCATTATCCCTGGTATATTACAGGGAGAAGAGTGAAAAACATTGAAAGGTAACCATGTCTCAAACATGTGTTTGCAGTGTCCAGCCCAGAGCAGACAGGCCTGATTGCTGCACTCAGCATTCCCACATCGGGAGCAGGGCATAATAAATAACCCCCAAGCATCCTTCTGGATTGCTGTACATTGCGGCTCAAGGATTTCTTCCAGTGTCAGTGGGCACAGAGCCATGGAGCAACCTTTAAAACCATGTCTCTGAAATACCCTTTTTCAAGGAAACTGCCTACTCTGCTGCCCATAAATGCCTTGGGCTCACTGCAGTGTTGCCACACTTTGAAGGGACAATTTGAAATGTCTGATTTTATCAGGAAATAGGCCATATAAACTCCCTGCCTTAAATTCCTTCATCTCACTTTACAATCTTTCCAACGTTTCATTTATTACCAGCCATTGTTTTTTCCTGTCCTTACATCCTTGGGCAAACAGTTTGACATGGACAGCACAGCCCCTTTCCATCTGTGATGGCTGTGGAATTGCAGTGGGAGAGATTTCCCAGGAAAGTTCCTTTTCCTGGCTGGTAGAATTCACCTGGATGACATCCTTGACAGATGGAATTTCTAACCTGGAGGATGTTCAGTATCACACACACATCAGCCTGGACTCTAGCTGGAGGGAGCCAAAGGGGAGTAATGTTGGGTTGGGTCCCTCAAGCTGAGCATCTTCTCTGGCCTGGGGTGCTTGGGTGGTTATAAAGGACAGGGAAGCACCAAGGCTGGGGGAAGAGGAAGGTTTTGGCAGTAGAACAAGGTGTCTCCATGCTCTGGTCCCGTTGTTCGCAGCCAGCTCTAAGCACACACAGGCTTTGACTCTGTTCATAGCCCTGGGAAGCTCAGCAGGAGAAAATGTGTTCAGGGCTAAGCACCTCCTTTGGAAAAATCACCCTGAAGTGACCCTGTGCTGTGCCACCCCATCCCAGTGCCCAGCTCCAGCCAGCACCTGGCTCAGGGAGGTGGGGATTGGATGGGACTCACCTGTGGAGCCGGAGTGGCCTCCCCAAAGGAAGGTGCTGATGCCTCCACTGTCACCTTCTGGTGACATCAGCATGCTCAGCAACTCAGAAATCAGTGCAAAGCTGTTTGCTGTGCGCTCACATTCAGTGTTGGCCCCAGGCTGAAGAGGCCTCTGTGTCCTGGAGTGATGCAATTCTCAAGGCAGTGGGATGTTACTGCTATTGGCACTTAGGAAGCCAAATTGCAATTCTTGTGCTGCTCTAACATTGCTTTTCTGTCTTTTCTCTACTTTTCCATCTATGTTGTGCAAGGCATGAGGAGATGGCCTGGGGGAGCAGCTGCTACAGAAAATGGTTTGTTCCTAGCAGGGCTGTCAATCTCCTCCCCAGTGCTGAAGCAAAGCAAAGATAGCACAAGACCCCTCAGAAAAAAAACTTCATTTACCTCTGGCTTTGACGTTGCTGGTTCTGTAGTGAGGCCAAGGGGTTCAGTGGCTCTTTGGCCAAGCTCTTACATTTTCTTTGTTCTCTCTGTATCCACTGAAGTTCAGCAGGGAAAAATTAATGAGGTGCAGGAAGAGTTGTCCATGCAGCAGGATGTTCTGCCCTGCCCCTGAATCTGTGTCACACAGGTGTAAAAATCTTACATCAGGGCTCTGTTACCCCAATTAGAACCCAGGTTACTTTTACTGCAGAGGTTTTGGACTGAAGCAGCAATGCCTGTGAGAACCACATGCCTGTCAGTTCACCTGTGCAGTGAAAATCCCTCCAGGAACAAATCTCTGCTTTGTCCTGGATTTTCCCACCCTGAAGGCCCTGAACATTATTAACAAACAACACGTCCCTAAACTTTGTAAAGGGTGATATAGGTGTGCAGGTGGGCAAGACCATGGTGGCATGGATGGAATGGGGGGGGTCAGCAGCAAGTTAATGCCACTTTCCTGATTCCAGGATAAAGCAGAGGGAAATGAGGAGTGAGAGACTGACCGGGGAAAAGCACTCTGCTCACAGCTGGAGATGGCCAAGGAAAACTGGAGTGGCCACAGGACAGGCTGGAGGAAGAACAAGAGAGGCAGAGAGCCACAGAGTCCCTCCTGCAGGGTTGCAAATGTGTGGTTCCTTGTTTCTGGGATTTGAGCAAAATAAACGCCCAGACACTGACGAGGGACCCAACATAAAAGAACATTTTCAGAGGAACAAATATTGCTTATGAATAAGACTTGGGAGTGCTTCCCTGGAATGCACCTGTGCAAACGAGGAGAAAAGGATGAAACATCCCTCTCTTTGTCACCTCTGCTTGGAATGAGGGTTTGGTTCCTGTGTGAAGGGAGGTGATCCACGGAGCTCCAGGGGCTGCAGGATGGGGGTGAGCAAGGTGGGAGGCCTTAGACCTGAAATGCTGGGGCCATGCAGAAGGGCTGGAACAAGGGATTGTCCTGCAGGTCCTTCACTGTGGGAACTCCTCTTGGCAGCTGCTGTGGCAGAATTCTCTGTGACCCCTCTGAAGGTACCTCCTCTGCCTCTTCTTTCCTCGGCTAAACCCGACCTGTCTGTGCAGAACGTATTTCTCCAGGCACGGCCCTACCCAGGATGTGCTCATAAAGGACAAAGTATTAACCTGACAGCTAAAAAAAGAACAAATAAAAGGCGTGAGTTAGCCCAAGCAGCTGCTCTGCCCCGTGTCCTGAGTTGCCACTGACACCAACTCTCTCCTGCTACAGGCTCTGGAAAACCTTCCAGAAGTCTGACACGGGTGAAGCGAAGTGACACCATGTCCAGCACTTCAGAAGTGTCATGGGAATTGACAGAGCAGTAAATCTATGCAGAAAGCAGACTGCTTCTATCATCCTCCTTCCTCCTCCTCTCACTCCTCCAGCGTTCCGCCTTCCTCTGGGGCTTTCGAAAATGAAGAAAACATGTCAAGTGCTGCAATACCTGGCTGAAAAAGCCACATAGGGCTGCGGCATTCTGGGGATTGATGGCACAGCTGGTACAAGCAGAGAGGTCTGGGCAGCCCCCAAGGAGCCCTCTGAGGGGTTCCTGACCTGCCGTGTACCCGACCAGGGGCACAGGGCAGGAAAGAAGATCCCAAACACCCCCAAGGGTCTGTAACTGGGTCCTGTTGCCATGTCCAAACACCCCCAGAGATTCCCCCAGCCAAACCAGCCCCTTCCTCTGGTGTGGGAGCTGGTGGGCACCGTGTCCAGCGCTGCTCGGCTGTGCGCAGCCCGAAGCATTCAGCGCTGGGGGGGGTTTAGCTCCTCAGCGTTTGGGGAGCCGAGGAGAGGCTGTTGCTGGGGCAGGGACAGCCCTTCACATCTCCCCTGGGCCCTGGTGCCGCGGGGCTCCTGTAACAGCCACGTGCGGCTGCAGGGACCTCACGGCCTCGCCAGGTGAGTCACCCTTTTCATGGAATAAAAAACATACTTACTCAGAAGGGTGACGAGGCCCTTTGATTCCCCTAAGGGGGTGTTAATCAGCCTCCTCTCAGTGAGAAAGGACCTTTTGTTTTCTAGACCTCACAGTTACGAATTTCACGGTCTGAAAGTGCAAGGCTCCGGGGAAGTCGCATCATGCTTGGGAGCATCGGTGGCGGTCAGAGGCGGTGGGGAGCCAGGGACAGGACAGGCAAAGCTCCGTGTGGCCGTGCCCTGCGGTGGGGCTGGCGGCTGTGTCTGTGCAGGAGGGAATGGGAGAGCAGCGGGGCTGGCCCGGAACGTGCCAGAGGCGTGGGCAGGGCTGAGCACAGCTCCAGGTCCGTGCCCGCACACGCCGGGCGCTGCCAGGGGAAAACCACTGACGTCAAGGACACGGGATGGGGCCCTGCTGCTGCCCTGCACGGGCAGAGCCGAGGGGCAGCACCAGGTGGCTGCTGCTGCCTCCCACGAGGAATTACCTGGCTGCGGAGGTGGGGCACGGAGAAAACCCTCTTTTTTGGCCGGTGCTGTGCGACACTGGTAGTTGACCATGTGCCAAAGAGCTACAGACAAGCCCGAAGGAAAGCTGGCACCTCGGGGCTCCCTGCCCCAAGGATGTTGATGCTCAGCACATAACTGTCCTGAGGAATTGGGCCCCAGGATGAACACCTTGCATTTCTCTGGGGTGTTTCCCAGAGGTTGAAAGCAAACAGAGGAGCACAGGACAGTTCTTCACAGCCTGCAGTGCAGGTGTGTTTTGCTCCCAGAACCTCAAAGAGTTAGAGACTGAGCTCTTCTTTCCTTAGCAGCGAGCTCTTTTCCTGTAGCAGCTGTTGATGGATCATTCCCAGTGAGGAAACCTCACATGGGCAGTACCTCCCTCGCTGTTGCTGTGGGAAGGCAGGACAAGGCAGCACAGGTTGTCCCACATGACATCATCCATCGTCAGAAGCTGGGACGTCATTGTCCAAAACTTTCCTTAGAAAGATGCTTCCAGGATCCACCCCAGATCCAGCCATGAGCCATTCCACATGGATGTCAGGCAGTGAATGAATCACGAAGCCTCCTGGCTCCCCGTCACCGACATATTTCAGCCTGTGCCAGGTGACACCATCCCCTTGCAGAGAAGTCACCACAGTCCCCCTGGAGCCGCCTCTGCCAGCAGAGCCCCAGGGACCCTCAACAGGGTTGTTTGAGGGGGCTCTGCAAACTGGGGTTCTCGGGAGCTGGAGGATCTTCCCAGTGCCTGTTCCAGGCCCCTCACCAGCTCCACAAGGACAGCGTGGTGTGAAGGCACAGGCCCCAGGCCTGGTGGGAAGCGTAACGCTGTGTTTCCAGGGGAGCAGTGGCACTCCTGCTGCTGTGGTTGAGCCTCTGGGGGCTGTCTCTCTTTCCTCTGGTCTCCAGGCACTGCCTCAGGCTCTGCTCCCAGCCAGCCAGAGCCAGAACACCTTGGACACTTCCGAAGAGCACATTAGCCATGGATCAGGGAGAACTGCCACACTCCTGTACGTGATCAGTGACACAGGGCTGTGGAGATGCTGCCTGAAAAAAACCCCACACCTGGAGCCATTCTAGTAACTATCAGCACTAAATCCCAGGGATTTTCAGAGGAGACTGTCCTGGTCACTCCCAGGCGGAGCTGCTGGGCAGCAGGACTCGCCCTCCCCAGTAAGCCAGCAGCAGTTTCATCATTAAATCCATAAGCTGGTTCAAACTCACTGGTCCCAGGGGAGCTGTGTGCTGCCAGAAGCCTCCAGAGCTCCTCAGCAAGGGTGGGGGGGGTCTCTTGGTGGAAAAATCCAGGAGGAGAAATCTTGGAGGTGTTTGTGTATAGCCACAGATACAGAGGCTTCTCCTCTGCAGAGTGAGATCCTCAGGGGTTTGTTTCCCATCAGTGCAAGGTTGGACTGTTCCTGCTGTTCAGAAACCTGGCGTGCTGGCCCTAAATCCTGCTGGCAGCTGAGCCCAGGGCGCAGGTGCACAGGTGGGGATGGGGTGAGATGGAGCCATCACACCTGTCCTTGTTTGTGCTCCAGTGACCTCGCAGCAGAAGCATTTCTGCGCACATTGACAGCACAGTGATAGGAGAGACATTAACCTCTGAACTATAGCTGCTGACAGCTCCCAAAACAAATAATCCTGGCAAAGTTCTCTTCTCTAGGGCAGGAGAGTTGCTGGAGGTTTCACAGCAGTGGAAAAAGAAAAGGAAACAAAGCCCAGCTCTTCTCACGCTGCCTGGATTCTCCTGCCCACCTCTGAACTGCTTTTAACTAATACCACCAGTTTTTCCTTTTTCAGGAACGAGACTCCTGCAACCCCAGGGCATGGAACCGTGAAACAGCTTTTGTCTTGGAGCTGGCGTCTCTGCTATCAAGGTGAACTCAAGGAGAACAATTACTTTCCACGCTCACTTTTCCCCTCCACAATCAGCTCTGTTTGCTCGAGCTGTGGTGCCCCACGCCAGCACTGATAGGGATTGGCAATTCACGGGAATTGCTCCCATATTTGTTCAACGGAAAAACCGTAAACCCTGCGAGGAGGGAAGGGAGAGGATTCTGGGCACAGCCAGAATATTAATTACGGTTTTACTGCTAATAGCAGGGGTGAGGAGGAATGAGCAGGGGCGGCGGGAAGGGGAAAGGTAGAGCCAAGGTGTACTGAGGGCCTCCGGATGGGTGCAGCAACAAAGGGCTGGAGAAGAATAGGCTGATTATTCTGGGTTTACTGGGATAAAGTGGGCAAGGATGGTGAGGATCATTCGGTGCTGGAGGGCTGCCAAGGGGCTGTGAGTGGGATAGGGAAGGGCTGAGGGGTGCAGCTCCCTCTCTGCTGCTCTGCGGGGACAGGCACACGCACGTTCCCATCTTACAATGGCTCAGCCCCACTGAAATCTGTAGCAGCCTTTGAGGGACTGAGGATCAAGCACTGTCCCAGCAGCTGTTCTCAGATTTTTCCTGGGAGAAGAGCTTGGGATGAACTCTCAGGATCCATTTTCCACACTGAATCCAACACTAGCCGTGCACAAAGCACTTCAGTGCTTCTTGGGAAGTGGCACCTTCCCTCGGATCCCTGCAGCCTGGGCATCACCGCGTCGGGAACCACAAGGTGCTGCTTCACCCGTGTCTGCAGCGCAGGGGAGCAGCGGGACTGCCGGTGTGGGCTCACATTCCAGGGGACCCCAGACAATGGGACCATGCTTGGTGACTGTAGGCAGTGCCAAGGGCTGACTCACAGCTGCTGACACTTGTCACGCTGAAAGCATTTCGGTATTTATGGAGGCTGTTCCCAGCCGCAGTGCGGGCACAGCAGGGCCAAAGGCTCCAGCTTTCCCCGCCCTCAGCCCAGCCCGCAGCGCCCTGGCCCGGCTGCTGCCAGGGCTGCAGGATGGGAAGGGCACCTAGATCCCCCCCAGCTCCGGCCTCCAGGCCAGGCCCTTCCCAGTGAAGAGGCAGCTTTGGCCTGGCCAAAGCTCTCTCATACGAGTCCATCCATTCCTGTCCCACATGGCCCCGAATTCTTCCTTTCTGGCCTTTGCTCTTTGCTCAGGGATGCAAAGGAGTCTCTGACTGGGATAGTAAGGCCACGGCATGGGAAAATCCAGGAACCGCTGCTGGGACAGTGCTTGATCCTCAGTCCCTCAAAGGCTGCTACAGATTTCAGTGGGGCTGAGCCACTGTAAGACAGAAACGTGCGTGTGCCGGTCCCTGCAGAGCAGCAGAGAGGGAGCTGCACCCCTCAGCCCTTCCCTGTCCACTCACAGCCCCTTGACAGCTCTCTAGCACCGAATTATCCTCACCTATCTCACCATCCTTGCCTGCTTTATCCATAATAATGGCTCCTAATAACCTGACAGCCCGGACAGCTCACAGCCAAGAACCAGCGCCCTGACACCCCTCCATGGGACAAAAACAAACAAACAAAAAAAAACAAAACAAAAAAAAAGAGGTGCCTCTTTATTAAAACTCTTTATTACAACTTTGTTTTGGGGAACCCATTGCCTCATCTCTTTCCTTGCCCTGCTATTGTCCGAGCCTGCAGGAAAAGGAAGGAGCAGAGGCCCCCGCGGTTCCTTCCTGCCCGGAGCCGGGGCAGGTCCGGGGCTGCTGGGCTGCGCTGGCCCCTCACCGTGAGCTCCAGCCCCCGGGACCACCACCGGGACAACTGCCACAGGACCGCGCTCGCTGCCAGGCAAAGGAGAGGAAGCTGCTAATGGACGCTAATGGAGCTGTGAGGATCCTCCCGGGAGGCAGCCGAGCTGTCCTGTAGCGAGAAAAGCGGCGAGCAGCTCACTCGCACTTCCACGGCTGTTCTGGCTGTCGCTCTCAGCCATCCCTCGGGGTTGTAGCTTCAACAGATTAGGGCAGAGGAAGATTTGCAGCTCCAGGCAAACCACAGAGGCAGGTGGGTTGGGAAATCTGAGGCCAGGGCCGGTACTGCAGAGGATTTTGGGGATCTCACGCTCTGCCTCAGCAGCATCCCATTTCCGGCAGGTAACACCGGCATCCTCCTCCGGGGAGCTCTCCGGTGAAAGAAATACCACTGGGGCTGGATCCTGAACACAGGGATGAGCCCGACCCAGTGCCAGGAGTGACCTGCTGGCCTCTTTCGTTTTTATTTTGCCATTAGGGATTTTCAGGACTTGTCTCGTGACAAAAAATGTGCCGTGGGAAAACAGAACAAACCAAAAAGAATTTACAAGAACAAGACGGTTTGCCCCTGGTTTTGTTGTTTTCCTGCGTGTTTGTGGGTTAGCACTTGTGCTCCCTCTGCCTCTCCCCGGGGATCACCCACGGTGTCAGGGCTCGGCACGAGGAAGGGATCAGCTCCCAGCCTTTCTCCAGGAACCGAGCGCTGCAGTGCCCTTCCCGTGCTCCGCAGGCGGGTCATGCTCTATTTATCGGCTCATTTCCACACCCGACTGCTGCAGTGCTGCTTCCTCCAGCCCTGCGAATTCCAGTGCCACGGGCTGTACCAGCAAAACGGGACCGGGAACGAGCTCGTGACATTGGAAGGAGCTGCTCAGCTCTGGGCTCTGCTCACAGCCTGAGCATCACCTCGGGCTCGTTTCTCTCCCTCTGTGACACTCACTGGGAGCTTGGTTCCCGTCTCCAAAGGGCCCTGAGACCCTCAGGAGGCACCAGAACGATGAAAAGTGTGGTTCTCCTGCCTGGTTTCCAGCTGGGCTTTGCCACTGTGATGTTCAAGGTTTGGAGGAATGGGAATTGTGCTCGGTGGCCACTGACAGGGGCACTGGGATTTAACTGGTGTGAGGCTCTGTTGGAAGGAGAAGCTGCCAACTGCAGCCAGGAATATTTTTTGTGGATTTCCTGGGCAACACCTGCTCCCTGCAGCAGTGGTGGAGAAGGGAAGTGGGGACAGCATTTGTTTGGGAGGCACGAGCACATCTGAGCACCAAACTGAGCTTTTAGACCCTTAATGAAAATACTGAAGGGCACCAACTGCTCCTCTTGCCGAAGAGTGACATGGCTCACAGCTCTGAGACAGATTCAGAAACTTTCCTGGGAGATGATACAGGGAATAAAAAAAATACAAGGTTAATCGGGGCTTGATCCTGGTGGCATCTGCAGCTCCTGCATCCTGCTGCACTTCCACTCCTGGCAGAATCATCCCACAGTGACAGCGGTGTTCATAGAATCATAGACTCATGGAATATTTTGGGTTGCAAAGAACCTTAACACTCATCCAGCGGGAACAACTGTCACTGTCCCAGGGCACTCCAAGGCCTGTCCAGCCTGGCCTTGGGCACTTCCAGGGACCCGGGGGCAGTCCCAGCTTCTCTGGGCACCTGTGCCAGGGATGGTTCTGCTGGTGGCTGCGGTGGCTCGGGGGGCTCCGGTGGGCCCGGTTCTCCCGGTGGATGCGGTGGCTCGGGGGGCTCCGGCGGGCCCGGTTCTCCCGGTGGCTGCGGTGGCTCGGGGGGCTNAGCCGGGACAGATGAGGGCAGGTGGGGACAGGAGAGACTAATGGGGACAGGTGAGCGTGGAGGGAGCAGATGACAGCGGGGGGGGGCAGGTGGGGACAGGAGAGAGAGAAGGGGCCAGGTGAGGACAGGTGAGCACGGGGGGGGCACGTGGGGACAGGCGAGGGCACATGGGGACAGGAGAGAGCGGGGAA
>WBMY01000407.1:12043-51433 GCA_013397315.1 Donacobius atricapilla
GGTGAGGGCAGGTGGGGACAGTTGGGGACAGGACAGAGTAGCCGGGACAGATGAGGGCAGGTGGGGACAGGAGAGACTAATGGGGACAGGTGAGCGTGGAGGGAGCAGATGGGGACAGGTGAGGCCAGGTGGGGACACGAGAGAGCGGGGAGGACAGGTGGGGACAGATGGGGACAAGAGAGAGCAGTGGCGACAGGTGAGCCCGGGGGAACAGGTGGAGGCAGGAGGGGATAGGTGAACACAGCGAGGAGGCCGGTCAGGGTTCCCCACCTGGTGCCCGTGCTGTGCCGTGCAGGGGAGACATATGGACAGCATTTCGGGCAAAAACCACTGAGGTGTTTTGTAAATCTTGAAACCAGATTTGCTGTCACTGAGTGTTTATTTCCAGAAGGTCTGAGGGGGTGGGCTCTGGCCCCCGCAGATAAAAGCCAGTGGCATAGGTGGGGCAAGCAGGGTTGTTTTTGTTCGTTTGTCTTCTGTAGAAGCCACAAAAAAGGACTCTTTTTTTTCCTGCTATGCAAACAAGGCAAAACCCGAGTGGATAAATGTGTGTGGAGCCGGGGAGGTTTCAGTTTGCAGGGAGTGGGTTTTGCGGGGGAAATGGGGGGAGTTCTGTTGCTCCTCACACACACGGGAGGAGCACAGAGGTGCTGGGAGAGCCTCGGAGGGGTTTGGGCACCCCCTGGAAAACGAACCTGAAATCAGCACGTTTATGCACTAAAAGCTGTGAGTTTTCATGTGCATCTTTGCTTACAAAGCCAGAATCAGGGAATATCCTGAGTTCGAAGGGACCCGCAAGGATCATCCACTCCAGGTCTTGTCCCTGCACAGACACCTCAAGAATCCCACCCTGGGCTGGAGCTGTGTGAGCCTTGGGGCTGTGCCCATTCCCTGCGGAGTGTGTTCAGTGCCTGAGCACCCTCGGGGATAAGAACCTTTCTCTGACATCCAACCTAACTGTCCCAGACACAGCTCCAGCTGTTCCCTCGGGTCCTGTCGCTGGTCACCAGAGCAGAGATTGGAGCTGCCCACCAGGAGGATGTTGAGCCCAGTGTCCTCAGCTGCTCCTCCATACCCTTCCCCTCCAGGTCCTTCACCATCCTCACAGCCCCCTTCGGATGCTCTCAAACAGCTTTAGATCTTTATCTTTTACACAGGAATTACTCCAGAACAATTTGTTTACACGGTAGGGTTTTAGGGTGACAGAACGTCTTAGCAGAGTGATCATTTACTGTCAGAGTTTCTGTCCCAGCCTCTGCCAGCTGTAGCTTCACCTCGGTGCACAGTTCACACCTCTGCAATGTTCACTGTCACCTGCAAAACGGTGAGAGGCCTTTCAGTCACTGATCACTGAAATAACAGTGTTTTCCTCAGTTCATCTACAAATTCAGAAGCTGAAGCCACCCATTCTTCTGTGGTGAGAGACTGAATAGTACAATGAGGCCTCGTGGGGAAGAGGGTGTGTTTGTAAAGCTTGCTCGAAAAAAGCATTTTCTGTTGCCTGACAACTCCCATTTTCCAGGCTGGGATTTTTCCAGAGCAGCTGCACTGAAGTTTCCCACAGGGTCCCACGTGGTAGGAGGTTGCTGGAAAAGGCCATTTATGTTTTTCAGAGTTGTCTAGGAAATTTGGGTACAAAGCCAGCGGAAGGTGATCTGTGGGGGATGTCATTTTTGTGGGATGTAAGAAACAGGATGGAGTTTAGCACTGAGAATGGATTATTGAAATCATATGGAAGAGGCATGGGTTGATCCAGAGGGAAAAGTCAAGTGAATCAAAGCCATTTAAAATCACTTCCAATAGATTTAAATGAAACCAAAGTGGAGCAACTGCACTTTTTAGCCTGACTGATGACAGAGGGGTTGCATATGGTATCACTGATACGATCTGAGCCCACACCTTCACTTCAGGGTAAGTTTTCCCCAGTTTTTCTGGGAGTCCTGGCTTGGAGGGCAGGAGGTGTGTGTGGATCACTTCCCAGCCGTTCCCACACGGTGTCAGCAGCTCTCAAGGAGAGCGCTGTGGTCGGTCCTGGTTGCCTGCGGGGAGTTCAGAGGTTTGGCTGGGAGTCCTCTCTCAGGAGCAGGGAACTCATGACCCAAGGCAAGAGGAGAGGAGCGTGGCTCTGAGGGAAGGACATGGAGGAGACCATGTCTCTGCTCTCCCCTATCCCAGCTTTCTGTCGCTGCTGGTTCTGAGGGCCAGGATGGCTGCAGCCAAAGCGGGATGGGGACCACAGACTCTTGCTGGATGTGCTGTGGGTCACTCAGAGCCTGTCTGGGCTGTCTTGTCATTCCTGAGGTTGTCACCCAGGCCCTGGGGAGCTCACCAGTGCTTTGGGAGGTTCTTTCTGTTCTGGGCTTTTCCTATAATCTCTATTTTTTTTTTTGTTCCAAGTGTCAGGGGAAGATAAGGAAGTATTTCCATCTTGGTCACTGGAGCTCTGTCTCATGATGTATTTCGCCTCACTACAGCATCACCTCCATGCCCTGGCCCTGGGGCAGCTGGGACAGGACGTGTGGCACAGCCGTGGGGCTGCTGCCCCATCCTGAGGTCCCTCCAGCCCAAAGCAGTCCGTGATTCCACGGTGCCCTTCTGTGGTGCTGCGGGTGCAGGCCCAAGAGCCACAGCCTGGGTAGTGCCTGGAACAGGCTGGGTAGTGCCTGGAACAGGCTGCGCAGTGGGCCAGGAGGCTCTGGCAGCTTTTCAGGCCTGGGCTGTGGTGTTGGGGAGACCTTTTCTGTTGGTGGTTCTCTGCAGCTCCAAAGCAGCCGGACGCCTCTGGCTGTTTGGGCTGCGCAGGCAGCGCCGGCACGTGAGGGGCAGCTCGTGTGGGGAAGGCTCTGGGGCCTGCCAGGAGCTGCTGCCAACGCAGCTGGGTGAGTCTGGTATGGAGCTGGTGCCTTTCCAGGCCTGCTGCAGCCTCCAGAGCATGGTGGAAGTCATGCCTGAGGGAGCCCAGCCCTGCCGTGCCCCCCTCTGTACACAGCCGGGGCTGAGGGCTGAGCAGGAGCCCTGTCCCTACCTGTGACCCCCTGGTGAGGCAGAACCAGGAGCCACCTGCAAAAGTGTGAAACTCTTCAAAGGGGCTCCTGCAACACAGCCCAGGACTGAGCCTGCGTTAGTCATCCATAAAGGGCTTTGTTTTTTTCCTCTCCCACTCCCCGCCCTGGCACAGGGGTTGAAGCTCGCTCTCACTGCTTGGTGTGGCCAAAACTTAGAAGAAACGTGTTATCTCCCAGGGAATCAGTCAACTCTGCCCTGAAAACGTGAGCTTCTCTCTGTGCAACCCCCACGGCTGGGTTTTGCCCCAGTGGGGTTGGGTTCTGCTGTGATTGCCCCAGCGTGAAACCAGGGCTGCTGGGGCACGTGTGTGTGCTCACTGAGCTTCACGTGGAGGTGGGACCTTCCCTAAAGAGAAGACTAAGCTGTGGGTGAAACCTGCAGGATCCAGGAATTGGAACTGGTGAGAGAAGTTCTGATTTTGGTACAGAGCAGCATGCACAGACTCCAAATCCTGGAAAGCCTTTTTGTCTATTTTACTGGAAATCACTTGGCCTTTTCCTCTCCTGCAGGATGATTCTAGACATTAGTGTTGTCCTTCAGTCACAGCAATTCTCCAATAAAGCCCCTGATCACAATAATTTCTGTGCCAGCACTCAGCAGCACAGAAAGGAAAGTAGCTCGCTGCTTGTTATTTTTTTTTTTTAGACAATTGAATTAAAAACAAAGCAGCAAAGGGAAGTTTCGGTTCCTGCACATGAGAACCTGTTCAGTGGTGACAAATGCCTGGGCTGGCTCTGCAGCTGCCCTGCATGTGGAGCCAGAAGGCTTCCTATCTGTTCAGACCTGAATAAGGTTTCTACAACAAGCTGGGGCAGTGACAGGTGGTGGTTGAATATCAACACTTGACTCTCTGCTGGTTTAATATCAATACTCACCTCTGCAGAACTGGGATCTTAGTGAAAGTGGAAAAAATAGCTTTCATTTTGGGCAGGTCGGTGGCTGCCACAGCTGGACTTGAAATCTGGCTAAATCTGAAGGTGTGAAATAGTGTTCATTGCAGCAAGAGGCTGTGAGGGACAAGCACAGAGCAAGGGATATTCTACCTGGTTTTAGTGCTTGGGGAAGGAGCAGGATGGGCTGGGGACACGACTCCCACTCCAGGGCTCCGAGGTGTCTAGCAGTGGATTGTGCTGCTGTTATTGAATGCAGCAGGATGCTGCTTGTCTGGTTATTTTTCCTTATAGCTCTGCTGCATGTTCTTTGTCCCCTGCTTGGTGCCAGCAGTTGGCTCTGAGCTGATCCTGCCACCTTCTACTCCATAAAAAGTCCTGGTCAGACTCTTTGATTCACTTGCTTTGAGGTCATGAAGCTGCTTATGATGACACAAACGAAGGGCAGGGTGACGTCTCAGCTGCCTCAGTTTCCCCAGGACCCCCTTACAGTGGCCCAGGGATGGATAGAGCCCCACCGTGCCCCCTGGGGGAGGCGGCCCCAGGCAAGGCAGCTCTACCAACAAGGACAGTTGGCCATACAAGTTTTCTCCTGAGATGTGGCACCTCCACCCCCAGAAAAGGAATTTGGGGCTTTTTCCTTACAAAAGGAGCCGTGAGGAGGAAGCCATGGCCTGCTGTCAGCTATTCTGATGGAAAAATTGTGCCCCCACCCTTCCCCATCACCCACGGGCATTATTTTTAGGGTTTGTTTACCTCACTGGGTTCCAGCTCATTCTTTTTTAGGGTGATAAGGACTTCCCTCATGCAGCTGCCCAGGTGGCATGCGAGAAACCGCAGCCCTGCCTGGAGAATTTTCCCCTTCCCATCAAGTGATTTACCAGCAAGTGACGGGAGGCAGCACAGAGAGGGAGGTGACACACCAGTGCCATGCTCTGAGAGAGCTGGGAGCAGCTGCCAGCTCCCCCAGTGCCAGTTTATTTGCTCCTCTTTCCAGTTTGGCTCCCACTCAGCCCAGATCCATTCGGCACTAAGGGCTTTCAAACCATAACTTAAGAATATACATGCACGGAGATAAAGAACTGTCAGGGAAAGGGAAGTGATCAGCAGTGATACTTGTCCAGAGCAGTGAAAAGTCCAGGGCTTCTGAGTGATGCAGGATTCCCCACAATAACCTGGAACAGGGATTGCAGGAACCACCCAGACTCCCCACAGCTGGGACGGGGCAGTCACTCCCTCCCCACCTTTATGTAGTGTAAGGCAAAGCTGTGTCCCCTTTCTCTAATGAGGGCCAGAATTTTTATTGGCTTTTTAAACAAGATTTGCAACTGTGAAAGGAAATAGGCAGCTCTTGCTGGTGAAAGGTACTAGAAAAGGTTAAATCTATCTGAGAAATACACTCTTTTTTTTTGGTAACAAGTTCTGTGTGACTTGGCTGCAATATTTGTGTCCCAAGTTGTGATTTTGTGTGATTGCTTGATGGGTAAGTTTTACTGGTTTAAGTTAGGGCTTTAAGATGGGGTCTGTTTTCTTAATCAAGAAAGTTCCTGAATATTAAGAGTTTGTCTCACCTCAGAGGAGCAGGGGGAATGGTTAAAAGTGCTGTGGCTCTCTACAGATCCCCAGTTCTTTCTCCAAGCCCTGCTCAACCGACTGCACCTTGTGCACAAACAAGCTCTTGGGGCAGTTAAGGACCTCGCTGTGGTGAGACCCAGTGTTTATTTAAGGATCCCTGGGTTTGGGGTTCTGCATCTTAAGCTGTGTTGTGCTGTAGACTGGAGATGTTTCTTGAATCTCTGGGCCAGATTCTGAAACTCACCTTGTCCTTTCTCTTCCAGGAGAAAACGTGAGACTTTCATAGCTCGGTGAAAGCAGAAATGGGCCTCAGCTCTGGCACTAGGGTGTCAGGCTTCTGTTTCCTTGTGTTCTTTGAGTTTCTTCCTCTTTGAGTCTGTGGTTACAATTACAAGGCACTTTTGGTGAAGGATATGGGTCCCCCCTCTCTCCCCTCTGTGTGCTTGGAGGCACAAATTAACAGGGGAGGTCGGGCAGGAGCATCGTGTTCATTGTTTTAGTTCTAGTTCCTACTCTCACCCTGGATGTGGGTGGGGGTTGTAGCACCCAGAGCTGCTGCCTCTCCCTGTGAGCAATTCCCACAGTAACATGGTGGTTTATTACTGGATTTTAATTGAACGTGAACAATAAAATGCTACTGCTCAAAGAATTTTCACTTAAAGGTTGATGAGTAGTCATTAGGTACATCCAGCTGTGGAGCAGCATCAAGCTCAGGTGGGTTAATAGTTAAAATAAAAACTCCTTCACTTGCTGCTGACTTGTTTCTTTTATAATCCATCAGCATATGAAGTAAGCCAACACTTTTCTATTTAGTTTATTTTCCATGCTCTCTTTACTGCAGGGCAGCACTGGTATGAAGATGAGCTGATCAAACAGCTCCTGACAGGACAGAAGGACTGACAAGGACTGTACAAGGACGGAGAAAATGCAATGGAAATCCAGAAGTATTTTGTTTAAATTGTTATAATTTATTTTTCTCAAGTAGCAAAATACAGTCAGTTTTCAGATATCAGTGGGGAACCTCAGGTTGGGATCTTAGGCCAACGTTAACATGACTCATCTAAATTAGATGCAAATTTTTTCTGTCTGTTAAATTTCACCAGGGAAAGCCAAGTACTCTGACATCAGCTGAGGCACCAGCTGCAGCTGTCCCAGAGGGTGCATCTGCGTCTCATTTATGGAAGCAGCAGTGTGTTATCCTATTTGGAATTCATCTGGTCTGTAAGGACCTGAAGACCTCTTCATTTGCAGGAGGGGAATAGCTTTTATCTACAGGACACAAGTACAGCTCCATGTGCTGGTAGAGCAGTTTCCTGGCTGGAATAAGGTGTGTGGATTCTGCATAAAAAGGTTCCATAGAAGCAGAGTGTTCTCAGGGTACATTCATGAACAGATTGAACTTTGGGTAAAGCAGCTTTGCGTATTGAATATACATTAGCAATGTATTGTTACTGATGAAGAAAACTGCAAATATCCTGTGCTGGGGGTCTTCTTGGCTCTGGCCAAGATCATGATAATTGTGTCTTGCCCAAATAAGGATGAGAAGGAAACCAAGGGCAAAGAGCTGTTTGGTGTCAGTTGTCACCCTGTTTTGTGTGACAGAGAACCAGCACTACATCTACAGTACTACATGTACATATACTAATGTACAGTTACCTGGGTAAACAAAAATGGGTTCAACAGTTGAGCACAGATAGGTAACACACAGCAGAATGTCCTCTCTTCCCAAATCCCAGTCCTTGACAACAATCCCATACACCAGAGGTAAATGGTTTATGGAGAATTTATTTAGGTTTGGAGGCAGCCAGTAAATAACTGGCAGTGCTTTCTCAGACCGAGCTAGTGAATTCTTTCTTGGAAGGCTGATTTTAATCCTCAGTTCTTTAAAGCAATGCTCTGCAACCCATGAACCAGAGAGTTTTCTGTGTCACTCCTGTTGGATCCATATATTGAAAAGAAGGATAAATGTCTGTTTAGTGAGTGTTTTGCTGCTCGTGGCTCTCTGTGTTCAGGAAAACATGGACATGTCTCCCCTGTCAGCCCTGGGAGCAGCTCCAGGCTGAGACCTCTCTCCTCTGGCGATGGTTCTGGGAGAGCTGGGTGCTGGGGGATCCAAGCACACAGGACAAGGACAGGGACAGCTGCACGGAGTGTGCAGCAGCTTCTCCCAGCTGACATTCAGCTGTCCCACGACAGTGCTTCCCAGAGTGTTCATCTGTCATCAGGAATCTTCGCTCTTCCTGTAAAAGTGCCAGCTGGAATTACAGTCTGGGCTCCTCCAAGGTCTGACTTTCCACGACAATAATCTGCTGTTCAGCTGCTGTGGCCCCGGCAGTGGTGGGGTTGTGTTAAGATCAAACCTCAGAGAGCGGTGTCTTTGTTGGTGCCAACAGCGCCGATGCTAAACACGCCCCAGTAGCTTATGAGTGAAATACAAACCTGACTTCAAAGGCAGCTAAAGTCCTGCTAGAAGGACTGGGAAGGGAGGAGAAAACCCACATTCATATTTATCTCAAGGTCAGCAGGTGATAGCCCAGAAACAGGATACAGTCAGAAGTAAAGTGGAATTTGTACATTAGCTGACAGAGCTATGAGTGGCTACAGTATTATATGAAGGAATTGAAATTGAGTGGCTAGAGTTTGTATGGATTTTGCATTAGCTATGGTCATATCTCACTTTTCATAGGGGAAGGCAGAGCAGTCGTGTACCCAGTTAATCCACAGCTGGGCTTGTGTGTTGGATCGAGCCCGAGGCTGCGGGTTCGGGTTGGCCTTGGACTGACTCAGTGCAAGGGCATTTCTGTGGGATTGCAGAGCTGTTGTCTTATTAAAAGCAGCATCAAAGCCAGGGTGATGATCCTGGCAGCTCAGCTCCAAACGACAGCTCTGCTGCTCTGTTTTCTCTTGGTACTTGTCGCTTTTAGGGTAAATGTTCTATTTTGAGCATTTCTCATTTTGACAGGGAACAACTAAGCTGAAGGTGAAATGACAGGAGAAACTGTAGACTCATCACCTTTCCCTTGCTTGCTATTAGTGACAAGTCAGTTGTAAAGTCTCTCCACCCGTGGGATATTGGCCAGCAGTCCTCGTTGCTCAAAATAGGGGGAGGCTTCTGCATTTTCCCCTCAACTTCTGTGCGATGTGGCAGGTCTTGCTCTGCCAGGAGCTCAGAGTAGAGAAAATGCCCAAAACCATTTCAGCTCGACCAAAGCATGCCAGGAGCTCGGCTCAGGGGGAGAAGGTGGTGGTTGTCTCTGTCTCCATGGCAAAGGAGGACCTCTTGTTGTCACGGCAGGAGGTGAGCTGCCAGAGGCGCTCCTGGCTCAGGCAGCCCAGCTCCTTCAGCAGCTTGAAGAGGTCAGTGCGGAATTTGACGCCGATGAAGGCATAGAGGAAGGGGTTGAGGCAGCATCGGAAGCAGGCCAGCGTGTAGGTCACGTCATCTGCCATGTCCAGATTCTTGCTCTCCTCGCACGAGCTGGTCTGGTTGAAGGCTGAGATGGTCTTGGCCAGCATGACGCCGTTGTAGGGCAGCTGAAAGACAATGAAGACAATGACCACGGCGATGATGACCTTGATGGCTTTGTTCTTCTCAAAGTTGCGGGCCTGCAGTAATGTTTTGATGATGATGAGGTAGCAGAAAGACATGACCAGGAGGGGAATTAAGAAGCCAGCCACCATTTGGGACACTTTGATGGCAGTGTTGAAGGTCTGCAAGTTATTAGCAATGATGGAACAACGGGGATTGTTGTCTGAGTTGTTCACACCACTGTGAACCAGCTCAGGGATGGAGAGGATGAAGGCCACGATCCAGATGAAGGTGCACGTCACTTTGCTGATTAATATCATCCGGGGACGCAGGCGATGGGCCGAGGCAGCCTGGACGATGGCGAAGTACCTGTCGATGCTGATGAACAGGAGGAGCAGCATCCCGCTGAAGAAACTCATTTTGCAGATGCAGTAGACAGCTTTGCAGGCAAAGCTCCCAAAAAGCCAGTATGTGGCTGCGCTCGTGGCCCAGAAGGGAAGGGTCAGCAGGAAGAGGATGTCTGCCAGAGCCAGGTTCAGCAAGTAGATGTCTGTCATGGTCTTCAGCCTCTTGAAGTAGATGTAGGTGAGCATCACCAGCCCGTTCCCCAGCAGCCCCGTGAAGCAGATGAGGCTGTACATGGCCGGGAGGAAGGCAGCACGGAAGTTACGGACCTCCTCCTTCTCACACAGTGACTCGAACATGCTGTAGTCAATGGTGCTGTTGGAGTCATAGTAATCCGTGACATTGTTCCCAGCACAGAACTAGAACAGGAAAGAGAAGAGTGTGTTGGGACAAGGACTGTGTTGCCTGTGTGGCGTGCCAGGAAAGGAGCCTGGAGAGAAGTCCCAGGGAGTTCCTGAGTGCTGTCTCATGCCAACACCACAAACAGAGCTGACACGACCTTGTGGCTGAAAGTGTTTCCCATAAATATGTGAGGTTTGGGGTTTTTTGGGGGACTCCAAGTGGGAATTCCACCAGAAATGTTTTGTGCTTGCCCAAAGTAACACCTGCAAGCCCTCAGATGTGTGGCAGCTTTCCAGAGTGTTCCAGGACCTTCCTCCAGCTGTGTGTGCACAGCCAGCTGCCAGATAAAACGTGAGAAATAAAACACCCTTCAGCTAAATTAAAAATCAACGAAGGTGCCAGTGAGACCACAAGGAAGCTCAGTGAGCGCAGCAGGAAGCTGTTGCCGTGTTGGCATGGACGCGGGGCCGGCATCTCATTCAGGCCCCTGATTTCAGTTCTGATTACTCTTGTTTCATCTTCCTACACTGCCATAACCTGCGGGGCAGACAGAGCCTGTGGTATCTGTGCCCTGCTTTTTGAGACTTATTAGTCTCCAGAACCTTCTCCCCATCGCACAGACATGAAAGGTCCCACCCTTTATCAGAGAGCATCTCGGTGCTCTCCATCTCAGCAGGTTTGGCTTTCACCACATCCTGCCAGGCTGTCAGCAGTGAAAGGGAAAAGCACAGGCTTGGCTCTGCCCGCGGGCTGAACCCCAGGGAGCCCGACGGGCTGGGAGGTGGCCACTGCTGCCAAGGGACCACGGGCACCGGGCCCCGGCCCCGGCTTTGGGAGCAGGTTGTGGCACAGCTCCGTGCTTGGGGTCCTCCTTGCTGGGCCAGGGGACTCTGAGCAAGAGCAGGCAGGGGAAGATGCTGAACTCTTCCTCCTCGGGCACTTCCCTCTCCAGCTCTGTGCTTGGTCACAGCCCAGCACCCTGACCAGGAATCTGCAGGGAGCAGGAACCGGCTGCTCCCTGCAATCAATGTGGTGCACTCCTGTCTGTCCTGGAAATGCTCATTTTGGGGCTAAAAGGGGACTCACACAGCCCAAGCCATCTGAAAATCACTGCGTTTATCATAATTTTTCTCTCCTTCGTTTTATTTCTCTTGTTTGTTTTTCTGAGTTGGGCTCTGGTCTCACCTCCCACACTGGATCCTGGGGTGAGCAGCTGTGTCCCCACACATTTCTAGGACTGTGGGTGGCTGCTCTGAGTTTTTGAGATCTCCCTTTAGCCACAACACAAAGCAGCTGGATTTCAACAATGTTGTGGAAAAACTCTTACCTGAAAAACGAGCTGCAGGCTGAAAACAAGGATGACCTTTAGCTGCTTGCCTAGGGAAGAAGGAGATGCTGTGTTAGTGGCTGAGTGGGGGTTTCCACATGGTTCTCACTTTGAAAAAGCAGTGGGCCATGTTGTCCATGGCACTGTGAACCCTGCAGAGCCCTCACTGCCGAGGAAACCAAAACCTGGGGAAGATGCGAGCACAATATCCCAGGGTCATGTGTGTTACTGTCAGAGCACCGGTGGAGTCTCAGGAGTCTGGCCCCTCTGGCTTCACAGAATCATGGAACAGTTTGGGTTGGAAGGGGCCTCTAAAGGTCATTCAGTCCAACCCCCTGCAGTGAGCACAGATGTCTTCCAGTAGACCAGGTTGCCCAGGACCCCATGCAGTGAAAGCTGAGAGCTGAGGACTCTTAACTCAGGAACAGTGCACCCATTTTGATTTTATCCATTACCTTTCCTTGCAGGCAGCCAGCAGCCTGTTCCCTTGTGTCTGAGCAGTGAGGGTGAAGCTTAATCCATGTGAAAATATCCAGCTGTGAGAGAAATGAATCTGGCCCAGCCGTGCCCGTGTGGGGCCTGGGCCGTGGAGAAGAGAGCTCAGCTCCCCGTGGGACAGATAGAACTGGAACTAGCTGAAATTTATTGCTCGCCTCTAAATGTCAGGAGTTGGGTTCTGCTGCCTTGGGATGTGAAAATACAGAATGCTGACAGATGGGAGGAAAAACTGAATTCAGAGCCAGGTGTGATGTTGCTGGGGCAATCTCAGCCAAGCAGCTCTTCCTGCTGTGGTTAGAAGGGCAGGGGCCAGGGAAAGCTTTCTCCTCACTGGTTTTACAGTTTATACCAGCATCTACCTCAAGCAGTTGCCACTGAAAGTTGCTCAGCTGTAAGACAGCAGTGAACCCTGGGCTCCACTCTGGTGTGAGGAGGAGATGTGCCCCTCCCTGAGGGGTGCCTTGGCCCAGGATGTCCCTCCAGGCACTGGCTGGTCCCTGCAGCCCCTCACTCCCTGTGGGTCTTCTGCTCTGGGGGTGCTGAGCGAGGAGATACTTTTGGCTTTCAGCTGCCTGTTCCTCCTAGAACCCTGCCTGGCTCCTCATGGCCTGGCTGTTCATGTGAATGTGACTGATTCCTGTGCTTAGTGTCTGCTGCACTCAGTTCTGCTTGGTTTCAGTTTGGAGCCTGCTCTGCCAGGCTCCTGCTCATATACCACCAGACCAGGATGATGAACTTCCACTCAGCTAACTGCACCCACTGTACCAAGTCCCCGTGTTCAGTCACATGCAACAGCGTCACTAATAACGGTTAGAGTCACCTGTGAGAGGGGATGTTTTTTAGTACATGAGGGTGATGTGTGGATGAGAGATCCTCAGCCATGTGTGAAAAACACATACTGCTCATCCCCAGGCCTGTGTGAGAGTCTCCACTGAGGTCTCCTAGAAGCTCTGTCTCACCTTCCCCTCTTATTTTCATCTTTTATGCTCATGCAGCTGCGTGCTCAGTTGTGTTCATCCTCCCCTCACCTTGTCCAAACCCTCCTGGGGGTATCCGAGGGGTTCCCATGGGAACCCTTAGTGCAGGTGGCTCTGGAGTGGAGGAGTGCATGGCAGGGACTGAGGGTGAAGTATCTGGCTGTTCAGTCGAGCCAGTGACGTTCACTCTGGCTAGTCCCAGACCGCAGGAAAAGGTTTGTTGCCTGCTGTGGTTTTCTTGCCTTCAAACTGCTGCTCAGGCTTTTGCATATGACACAGAAATACACTAAAACCGGAAGGACTGAGAGCCTCTCAGTGGGTTTATCAAGCACAGACTGTAACTGCCCTTCCTTCCTGGGATACAGGGATCCCTGGCTCTGCAAGCCCCATAGCAGCCTTTAGTCTTCTGTTGCACCTTCTAAATAACCTGTTTTCTCAGGGACTCCTGGAGCTGGTGCTCCTGGCTGCCTGTGGATGGGTGATGAGTACCTGTGCTGGTAGCTCAGCCCCACCAGGAAATTACCCCTGTGGCACCCGGGTAAGAGGCAGAGAAGAACCACCCTCATTCTGTGGAGGAAAAGCACCCACCTAAACCAGATTCCACCAGCTCTCCATTGCTTGGTTTGCAAACTCCAGGTCCAGCCCTGACTTAATCTGACCAGTCCCAGCCCCAGCCCTGCTGAGGGCTCCTTTACTCTGTCCTGTTTTCTTATCACCCTGTGAAGGTCTAGAAAAACAGGATCGAGAACGTGACTCAACCAACTCCTGAAACAGTTCAGCCGATATCATTCCTTTGAAGATCATCATAGGTTTCTTTTTTTCTCCCCCTTCTCAGTTGCTGTTTCAAGTGTCTTAAATGTCAAATGACTTCTCAATATGAAGAAAGCCTGTGCTGTTTCTGCCCCTCTTCTGTGCCCCCACCTCAGATTACACATTTGCAAAAGCACAAGCAGAGAGGCCCTGCTGCCTCCTGCTCCCTCTGCACCGGTTTGAGCATCTTTGTGTCACTGGTTTCAGTCAGACTGGATAGGACTTGCATCTCCCCAACTTGTCTTTTGGTCTGGGGCAGTGGGCAGAAACAATTACCATGGCAGGAGACTTGCTCTGCAGTTTATCAGGCAGTTTAGGTACATTTCTTTACTTTTTCTTTCTTTTTTTATACCTACTGGCAGTTGGCTGCTGTGGGTATTTTCTTAAAGTTTTCAAAGTTTTGTTCCTCAAAATACTAAGGAAAAAAAAAACCCTCTCAAAAGTCCCTGCAACCAGTTGCACTAGAAACCTCATTTATAAAAATACACGGAAACCCCACCACAACAAATGAATCAGCCTGGCCCTAAAGCCCCGTGGCAGCCCCCGTGGCACTCAGCCTGGGAGGTGCTGGTTTGAGGCCCTCCTTGTCCTGAAGGACCTGGAAACAGGTGGGAAGGGGGATTGCTCCATGGGAGTGAAGGAAGGAAGGAAGGGGTCTGTTCATGGCAGGGGATGGCAACCCCTCCGTTTTACAATCTTCCTGTACAGATTAAGCCCAAGGGGCAGGACTCATGCCTGGCAGCTGTTGAGCTGTTCAGGCTCCCTCAATAGCAAAGGGAAAGAGGTAGATGTTTTTAAGTCCCAGTTCAGGTGCCCTGGGGTAGGCACCTGGGGTGGGCACCTGGGGCACAGTTCAGGCCGTGCTGTGACAGAAGGGTGGGTGAGTTTGGACAGGTAGATCCCTCCCAGTTTATCTGGATCTCCCTCAGCACCAGCTACTAATTGTAAGCAATTCCTTACAATTGTAAGCAAGCTGCAGGAGCATCTGCAGGAGCAGTGAATCCTGTCAGGGTACCCAGAAAGGCCTCTGACAGTGGAAGGATTTGATGTCAGGACATCTGCCTGGAAGAGGAGAGAGACACAGCCCTGAGGGTGGTTAATCAGGTCGCCCAAGTGACCAGGGCAGGTCATGAGGGTCTGGCTGCTGCTACAGCCAGAGAGCAAAGCAGGAGTTGGGAATGCTTTAGGGAGCGTTGGTAAAGCTGAGCAAACCTGCTCTGGCCAAACCCTCATGGTGAAAGAACATTTTTTGGCCATCCAGAATTGCAAAGCAAGAGTTCCAGCCTCAGGTGTAGGCAGTGATTAACCTGCTCTCTGTATTTTATACATGTACCAGTTTCTGGTGCCCCTGCTCTAGCAGGACAACAGGCTTTTGGGGGAAGAACCAGATATTTCTGAGAAAAGTTAATCATACTTAAGTGATCTAATGACTATTGGCAGTTAGCAGCCTTGTTGTCCCCCTTTCCCCTCTTCACAACTGGCAGAGGAAGGATTCTGTCATCTCAGGAGTGAGTGGACCCAGTGAAACCCAGTCATGCTCTTATTTCATGTGTTCACTGATCTATCACAGAAGAAAGTTAGTAATTATCTACCTCCACTCCTTTCAGGAAACTGTGAATCAAAAGACAAGATGAGAGAAGCAAGTAAAAAATTTCCTGCTGAAGTGAGCCAGTTGTGTTTTAAAGAAAGCACTACGTTGGTGCATCTTCCAGGGAAACAAAATATTCCTCTGAAATACCATAGTAGAACAAAAAACCCAAAGTGGGAACATTATCATAATCTGGTCAGGTTCACACTAACTCTTTTCTCTGTCATGATTAACCTTTCCCAGGAGCTAAGTTCAGCTGCCCCTGGACACTGAAACCCTTGGAACAAGCAGGCTACAAAGTGCCCACAGGATGATGCAGAGGCCAAAAGTTTAAATGAGACAAATGATGTGTGGTGGGCAGGTCCTTCTGGGTGTTTGTTTGGATGCAGGGATTCCAAAATCCAGGAATTTCCTAAGCCATTGATTGCCAGGAGCTCTGAGGAGACACCCAGGAGAAAGAATACTCCCTCAGCCCATTCCCTGCTCCGGCCTGGAGGGTCCTGTGGGACCCACCCCCTCTTTTCCCTACATCCCCCAGAGCTTCCTCCATCCCTGGAGCATCCCCAGAGCTTCCTTTATGCCCCAGAACTTCCTGCATCCATCCCCCTGACCATCCCCAGAGCCTCCTGCATCGTCAATGCACCCTGCTTCCCCCAGTGTTCCTGCAGATATTTTTTAATAGAAATAATTTACAAAACACTGGACGGACTTAGTGAATGAACTCAGCTTTTCTTGCTCCCAATTCCTCAACTGATTCACTGAATTAAAATGTTGCCAGGGAGACTGTTCTCTCTCTCTATTTTTTTTTAATTAATTGTACAGAAGAAAAGGTGTGAATTATGCAAGATGCCATTTGCTTTGGAACAAAAGAGCCCCTTAAAATTGCCTCCCAACCTCTTTTTAGTTTTTTTTTCTGAAGTGATTTGAGGTTTTTGACCTTCTAAAAGAGAACTGTGCATTTTTTTTTTTTTAAATAGTAAGAATGAGGAAGGTGAAAGTTTTTTATGCTGTTTAAATACCCTGGCAGAAGCGCTCCACTCCTGTGTCACAGGTCAGGGACGGGGCATCATTAATAAAGCTGGAGACACAGCCTGAGGCTGCAGCCCAGGTACTCACCCCCATCCATGGTGTGGTTCCAGCAGGATCCAGTCACAGAAGGAGCGAGAGCATCACCCGCTCCAGTGCCGTCTCCCCAGCTCCTGCCAGGGACCCTCCTCAGGGAACTCTGCTTTTATACTTCCTGCACCCTGATGTCACTGACATTTAGTAGACCTTCCTCCTCCTCCTGCTTCTCATGCGTTTAGAGCTGTGCTGAGCTCTTGAGGTGCTCAGGTGCTGCCTCGGCGTGTTGGGCACACCCAGAGCTGTTACTCACACTCAGGGAAGTGAAGAGGGCTCTGCTTTTGGACTCCCACATGAGGAATGGTCTGTGGTGAAGGGGAAGGAGACTCTTTCTTACCTCCCCTCTCCAGAAAGTCCTGCTTCATCTGCAGAGTCCTCAGTGCTGGAGGAACAGAGGATCCCATCCCATCCCATCCCATCCCATCCCATCCCATCCCATCTACCAGACCTGTTTTGGGAAGGGTGTTCAGGATGAAAAGTCTCAGTGCACAGGACTGTCCATGACTGATAGCCCTTTATCCTTCTCCCTCGCTACACTGTCAGCAGCTCAGTGACTTCCCCCCTATCTCTTTCTGGGTATTTTTGTCTTCCACAAAAGGCTCTGCACTTTGTCAGGGTCGTGCCTTCCCCCAAGGCAAACCAGTGGCTTTTGTTTGGTGGGTGTCGGAGGGCTCTGCTCTTGGAACAGACCCCTCAGATGGACGGGTTGTTTCTCAGACAGAAATGTCTCCAGCTCCTCACAAATTTGCTTTTTTCCTAAGCCAGGCTCACCTAGAAGTGATGACTTTGGCATGTTGTTCTCTCTGCCTTCTTATGCTATGTCAGTGCTGTTACTGCAGCCAGGTGGAAAAATAGGGGCATCACAGGATGGAATCTCAGACAAAATTAAATATATCTGAAGCTGGGGGTAGTTTAGAGGCTCCTGTGGATTGTCTTAGGTCCTTTATGAAGACTCAGATCCAGTTTCAGACCCTCCTTTGACGTGGTCCCAGCCCAACTCAAAATCATTCCCAGTGCTTCCCGCTCAGGGCTGGTGTGGTTCTGAGCCCATTCTGGGGTGCTCAGAGAACAGGGTGCTGGGGTACTGAGGGTCAGGATTTGGGGGTTTTGGGGGGCAGGGTGCTGGGGCCAGAGAGCTGTGACGGTTTTCCTCTGCTCACACAAGGTGACCCTCACTCGCCTTGGCGCTCTCTGAGTGCGTGGCACTGACTCCTCCGCGCCTCGCCTGGCACTTATCTCAGTCAGCAGGTGTCGTTCACATCTCTGCAGCTATTTATTGCTCTGTTTGCCTTTGCTCATCAGGTACCCAGGCAGGTATGCTGCCTCGAGAGCGAGAGCTTTATCTCGTAACCACTTCCGCCAAGGAGGACTTGAGATGAAAGGCTTCCCTTGGGTACCAGCAGAATACCCGGAATCAAGGGGTGTAACAGCACTGTGCAGGCTTCACACGGGGTCACAGCACTGCCTGGGGAGCCGTGGGTGTGCAGAGGGGGCATTGGGCCCCTCAGGGTGTTCTGTGCTCACCCTGCTCCAGGGAAAGGCATCAGGCAGCGTTCTGATGGACCCATCCCCATGTCCACGCTGGCTGAAGCCAAAGGCGAGAGAGGGGAGGCAGGCAGGTGGTTTGCAGCTTGTTTTCTACCCATAGTCCCAAGGTTCAACTTCAAAGTTTTGGTACATGCCAAGTTCTGTGTTGTTAGAGCCCATTCAAGCAAACTTTTTCTTAAAAAGAATGGGAATATTTAAAATGTGAATACTTAAAATAAACAATTTTCTGTCTATGTATGACACTGAACTTAAATCTTTGCTTAATTTGATTGTGTATATTTGCAGGCTATTTCATGCCTGAGTGACTCCATCTCTTTGACGCATTGCCTGAACCTGTGTGTCCCACGAGCTGCTTTTCACAAAACTGTGATCCTGTGTGAGCAGACAGACCAAACTCAGTTCCAGGTCTGAGCTGTGCCCGTGAAAGCCATTGCACTGTGCTACTAGAACCTCGTTGTTATTCCAAAGTGAATTAACTATATAAAAAGAATCAAATTACCAGGTATTCCAGTCTCTGGGTCCCTCTGTTCTCCTGCAGCACCCAGAAGAGTGGAAGTCAGTGATTTCTACCTGCTGCCCAGGCTGCAGCAGGAGCTGGGTGGCAACTTTCATCCATAAACCACTCAATGAAAATGCAGCTCCTGATAAATTCCACAGGAAGTTACTCACATTTCAGTTCAGTTCTCATTGGTTCCATTTGAACTGAAATATTGGGTTGAACTGAATTGAACTGTGTAATTTTGAATTGTCCTAACATTAAATTGCAACTCACTCAGCAATGGAACTTCACAAGGAAGTTTAGCTCTGTGCTTCACATCCCTGACCTGTGTGTAAAACTGGAATTCCTGTGGGATGTCCCAACACAGTCTCACAGACATCCTGAGGTGGGAAAGGTCCCAGAGCTCCAGGAGAGGGTCCCCAGGTGGCATGTGCAGGCTGGGCGACCTTGGAAATCAGAACTCAGGGCTTTGCCTAAGGAGGCGAAATTTGGTCTGAGAGAAGCACAACAGGGGATGTTCTTACATCGTGGGTTCAAAACTTTTTGGTATTTCCCACCAGTTTTGCTTTAGGTGATTTGAGATGGAAACACCGGCTCTATCCCCCTGTTCCACCCTTTGGCTGACGGGAGCCATGGGAAGGTTTGTCCCCACGGCTGGAGGAAGCCAGGGGTGCCCAGATAGAAGTGTTGGTGAGTTCAGAGTGGACCTTTCCCAGCTGTACTTCCTGGCCACATTCTTGGACTGACGTCAAGGAGGGACCCTGACGTCTGTCCTGCTGCTCCCTCTGCCTGGCACTGCCAACCTGAAGTGCCTGGTGCTCCCAGCTCTGGCCTTGCTCCTGCCCAGACCCGTCCTCTGACGTCTGGGGACATCCAGGGGGGTTTGTGGTAGAAGTCAGCAGGGTCACTCCAGGGAGGTGTTGACGTTGCTGTTCCTCAGGCAAATATAAAATAGCAGAAGTGAAATCATGAGTAAATTCCTGACCTTAAGAGTGGCACCAAACTGGGATTCCTCACCCAGCAGAGCTCTTTGAGCGGGTATAGGGGCTGCCCTGAGAAACATCTTGTGATTGTCATCTCACCACCAGGTTATTAACAGATCCTTATCCTCCAGAGGGAGGAAGCAATCTGTGCAGCACCAGGCTGATTGGGATACACAGCTGTCGGTGGTGGTCAGCCACAGCAGAGAAGGGCACACCCAGTGTCACGGGGAATTTACTTGCTTTGTGCCCACATCATGTCCTAGGTGATGGCCTGGCTCTGCCGTTCTTTTTTTGAGGAAAAATAAAAGATTTACCAAATTGGCATCTGCCCTGCACTAAACAGTTGGACATCAGCAAGAATTTCTTCATGGGCAGTGTGGTCAGGCATTGGAAGGGGCTGTCTAGGGAGGTGGTGGAGTCCCCATCCCTGGATGTGTTCAGGGGTTGTGCCCTGAACTGGTTGTGGCACTCAGGGCTCTGCTCTGGTTGGTAACGTGGGGATCAGTCACAGGTTGGACTTGGTGACCTTGGAGGTCCTTTCCAACCTAAGTGACTCTGTGATTCTATTCCATGAAAGCGGTTCCCTCATCCTGGAGCCCAGGAATTGAGATGTGAGGAGGGAAACAGACCCAGAGACACCAATGGGGAGGGGGCAGGCTGGCAGGGACAGCAACACTCCCCTTTCCAACCCCAGGGTGAGAAGGGCAGTCCAGGTGATCAGCCACTGACCATCTGCACTGCTGGTCCCTCTGTTCCTCAGGACAGGGCTGGGCAGGTTCCCATGGCACCGGCTCCCTCTTGTCTGCCCACAGTGCCTGGCTGAACGCAGAGGGGCTGTGATGAACAAACAGATCCTTTCTGGCCTGAACATGAAGGAGACAGTGGTCACCTCAAAATGATGGGCGGGAAAGGAGAGGTGATTAGAGATGGGAAGAAAAGCTCCTGGGATGTTACAGAAACTATGTCAGGAGGGGCATATGAGCACCAGCTATGTCTAGAGATGGTTTGCACCTTCCCACCCAGCTGGCAAAACTACTGGGCAATTCCCACAGGACATCAAGCACTAGTGAGCCGTGAATCATTTGGAGACATAACAAGATATGGTTTAGGGAGATAAAGGGATATTGATTAAAGAGATAAAGCATTATGACCCTTAAAAATAATTGAGAGTTGAAGTGTCCCTGACCGCCCAGCAAACATCACTCCTGCGAGCTGTCTTCCCTTGTTCAAAAGGTGGAAGGTTTAACACTAATCTGCTGCTGCCTTTGGATGAAAACTGGATCTAGGAACTGGAAATAATCCCATCAGTGCTTGCTTCAAAAGGAGCTCATCCAGCCCTCTCTATTACAGATCTGGCATTTCTCATCCCTGGGATTAAAAAATTGTAATAAGCCCATGATAATGTGATTTTTCACTCAGTTTCTGTTTTTATTACTGTCACTCTTTCTGGTTTGGCTTTCCCCACCCTGAAACTGGCGGCAGAAATAAAATGGCTTTTCCTTGACTTTTTAACAGAATCGGCTCATAAAAGCAAATTGAAACTGGTTAACAGAAATTACCGAGTTCTGGAGTCACAAGTGAAGTCTTTCGTGATGATTTACAGCAAAATAAGATACCAACTTGATACGTGCAAAACCACTTCAAAAAACCCCTCGAAGACTGTGGAAAAAGAAATGTCAAAGTGAAAGAAGGGAACTGAGAGCACAAACAGCAAGAAAGACCTGAAGCAGGATCTGGGCTTTCAGATTCAAGTGGCTGATCCCTCTTGGTCATCAGATTCTGCTGGGAGAGGTTTGCAGTCACTGTCAGTAACACTCTATAAACAGGGGATTTCAAAACCAGGGATGCAAGCCCTGGATTCAAAGTCTTGAGCAGGTGTTGCAACTCCTTGAAAGCACGAACAGTCCTGGCTGTAACAGTTGAAGATGAAACTGGAACTCGCTGGGTGCCTGCCTGGGAGAACAGGTGGAATTCCAGCCTCTCTGACTACCTGACACGATTGAACCCCCACTTCTGCAGGGCAGCACCTGCAGTTCATATGCAGGTGCCTGGAGAGCTCAAAGCTGCAGTGTGACAGTGTGACATATGCAGAGTGACCTGTGAGCATCTCACCCCGATCAAGCAAATTGGTACAAAGCCTCACAGTGTGAGTTGGCACAACTGCATCTCACTCGGAGCTGGTACAACCAGCACCCTCAGGGTGAGGGGAGTTGAACCCCAGGTGGGAGTTGAGTCTGTGTCAAGCCCTGAGCAGTCACACAGAGCATGAGCTGCCACAGCTGCTGTTGCTGCTGGCTGGCACTGCCGATCCTGTACAAGACAAGCACTGCTCAGGGTTACAGCCTGAGCTGTAGGGCTGTGTGTCCTTCGGGCAGGTTGATGGAGACTCCTGGTGGCAGTGCCTGCTGCAGCTCACACACCTCTGCCAGCACATAACCTGCACCGATTCCACCTCCAGTCGGTCATGAGGGGTGTTTTCTCCCAGTATTCCAGCACCTGGGACTGCTGGGAACACTTGTCAGTATAGGGGATGAAGGGAGGTCACACAGGAGCAAGGACACCACAGTGCTGTTTTGGTGGCAGCATGGCACCCATTGGATGGGTGGCTGATCCAAATGTGCTTTGAGTAGCTTTTGATAAATTGAGAGTAAAAAATCCGAAATAGCTTTAAAAAAAAAAAAAGAACAGCAAAGCCTCCCTGGCTGGAAGTTCAGGCAAAACCTGGGGCAAGAAGGGGAGAAATAAACCACCCCTGGCTCCTTGGGACAGGACAGGCACAGAGGCTGCACTTGGAGCTGGTGGGAAATGGAAAACATATCCTAGGATAGAGGAGGGACCTCAGCAAGGGCCTGAGCAGAGCGAGGGTCTGACCCTGCTCCCTGTGTGCTGCCCACCCACACTTCCCCTTCTCAGGACCCTCCTCACCCCCAGTTTATCACCACACAGTGTGGATGTGGGCTCCCCATCAGGGGCTCTGGATGTGCTCCCCCAAGCCTCCCGAGGTCAGGGTTCAGGGTCTCTGGCTGCCCTGAGCTGTGCTGCTGCAGCACAAGGCTGAGCAGGCTCTGGCTCCCTGACACACACGAGCTGCCCCAGCCACCCTTTTGCACCAGCCTTCGGATTTGCTTTGATATTTTATTCCTGTAAGCTCCTTTAATCTGTTTGATTTCTTTCTGTCACCAGCATAATCCTCTCTTGTGAGCAGTGTCTGCAGCTCGTTTGGCTCCAGGCAGAGCAACTTGGCAAGACTTGTCCGGGTGATACACAGGTGATTTCTTACCATTTTTTAAAAAAAGCCAACCTTGTTTGTTTCTCTATAAGCCTTTTTCTCTTCTCTGAAAGTTCAGCTGCTGCACAAATACGAGGCTTTTGTCTTTCTGGGAAGCCAAGCTCAGTCCTGTATGTAGGTGAGGGGTTTGAAAGGGATTTGGGTGCATGAAGCTCTCAGAGGCCTGGGCTCTGGGTTCACTTTACCTGGTGAATCATTTCTGAACAACCTCACAAGATGCCTGGTTCATATTTTACCATCTAAATCCCTTTCAAAACTTACCCTTTGGGCCTGCTTTGTGCTACATACCCGTTACTCTGTACCAGCTTTTTAGGTTAGAAGGTTTTTGGGGTGATAAAATTTAATCATCAGATAAATGCAAAAAAACCCAGCCCAACAAACCCCCAAACCAACAGAAAACTTTGAGATGAGTTCTTTTTTTAACCCAGGCTTCTTAATAACTTTTACTGAGAGCGTTTTTGTGGTGAGATAAAAGCATATTATTGACAACAACCCAACACGGAGGAGAACTTTTGCCTGCAGAGCAGAGCAAAGCAGCAGCAGCATCATGGTGATGTCAGAGGTAACAACGCCTGAGTCAGACTCGAAAACCCCGGGTTTTTCTTGAAGAGAAAAACAAACCAAGGAAAACAACTCCCTCGCACGATGCAAGGCCTGGATTTGCCTCTTTGCTTTGGTCCCCTGGAGGTGTGAGGGACTCACCAGCTCTCAGCACCCCATGAGGGGTGGCTGCACCCCGATCTCCAGCCTGCACCCACCACCTATCAGACAGGGCACCCAGGGAACAGAGCAGCTCCAGCAGGACCTGTAGCAAAGTGTGAGGGCTCTTCTTCAGAGGAAGGGTTCCTGGCCCTGCTGGGGACCTGCAGGTGGCCACAGGGTCCATCAAGAACATCCCACTGAGGACTTGTAGGAGGACACGGGGCCCACCAGGAGCTCCAGGTTGCTCTGAGGAAGGGCTGCTGCAGGAGTCAGGTTTCTCCCGAGGTCTGTCCCTGTCCTGTGCTTGGTCCCTGATGTTCCTGTCTCTTGTAGGCACCTCTGCCAGGCACCATGGGGCTGGTCAGGGCTCCAATGCTGCCCATGGGCTTTCCTTCACGTTCTCATGTGCTTGGACAAGTTATTTCACTCGTGAAGATGACACCCACTCCTTCATGTACACACCCTGAGCTGCACACACCCATCTTTGCCAATAATAAGTTATTTACATACACCTTGAGAATTTGGAGCAGATGAAAAGCACCCCCGGCCTACAGAACCCAGGGCTGCTGCAGATAAAAGCTGTTGCACAACAAGGGTTTGCAGCACCTCAGGTGTGGAACCCCACCTGGGCCCCATGGGCTCGGGGGAAGGAGGGGGGCTCCAGTCCAGCCAACAGCTGGTACTGTGTAAGAAATAAAAGCCTGTGAGCTTATTTTCCTCTGGCTTGATATGGAGAAGAGCCGATGAAAGCTCTGAACCAAACACTATCGTAAAAGACAAGAACAGACCACTGTGAGTTTAAAAAAACCCAAACTTGTTGGATTTTATTATTTTTAAACCATTAAAAAAAAAAGGATTTTAAAAAACACCATCTGATAGACCCACTGCTCTGCAAATACACATTGGTTCATTGAAACATTATGTGTTCCCTCAGTTGTAAAGTCAAGAAGAGGCCCATGGCTGTTGCCGCAATTCAGTGTATGTATTTGTGGGCTTTTGCTTAAATAGAGCAAATTATGGCCTTTTCAGTATATTTGTAGAGTCTCCGGAGGTTCTGAAAGCTCACGACAAGCAAAACTACTATTTTTTACCATTTGTGCCATATCAGTGACTGTTTGCTCAGAGAACATGTGCGTGTCTGAACGCTCTCCTGCTCTGCTCTGCGCCAGGTCTCTGGCTGAGGCCACACCAGCGTCTCTTGGTAGCAAATAAAGGAGTTAGTTGGGAAAGAAAGGCAAAGGCTTGTTTAAAAGAATCCTGCACCACAGAAAAAACATCCCTCATGATGTGTCATTTCCTGCAAGACTACACTGAGCCCTTTGGAACTGGGTCTCCTGAAATGCCACACACAGACCATGAGCAAGTTTCTGCCACTGCAGAGCAGCTACTCTAGAAAAACAAGTTACACCACACCCCTAAACCCCAGACTTTTAGCCTCAGTCTGGGGCTGCTCCTGAGGACTGAGAGCTTTCTCTAAAAGCATGGACTGGTGCAGCTGCAGCAGAAATTGCCCTTGTAGACATGCAGCACAGTAGCTTTGGGACACAGGAGACTTTTGGGGCTGTTAGGTAAGGAGAGGCTCCAGGCGACACCCTGGGCAGGCATCAGGTCTTTGCTCCATAGTAAGAACAGGTCTGAATGTTTCAGCCACCTTCCAGCCTCTCCAGAAAGCCAGGGCCACTGCCAGGAGCCGGTTCCTCGTGCAGTCAGGCCAGGACTGCAGCACAGGTGAGACACCTGCACCTCACTGCTGCCACAAAGGGGCAGGAAGGGCCTTGGGGGAGAAGTGCCACTGTGTCCATGGCATCAGAAGAAAGGAGAAGGCCTGATTTCTCATATGGAAACCAAAACCAGTGGTGTCTTTCCAGGGAAGAGTTACAAGTGATATAAGCACCTCTGCACACTGTAATAGCTGTGTTTGGACACATGAGGTTCCTCTTCTGCCTGCTGCAGGTCACCCTGTGCCTCTACAGGCCCCTTCACATTGCTACGCCGATAACCTGATGTGTCATTAAGCCCTGGCATCCTTTGGAGACAAGTGACAGAGGCAGGGGAGGTACAACAGCCGCAGAGCACGCTCTCAAATCAAACAGTACTTCATTAAAGAGACACAGGGACTGAGTCAGTGATTATTCTTTCTTCTCTCCCTCCTCAGCGATGGGGTCTGCGGGTGGCTCCTCCACAGTCGCGCTGTTGCTCTCTGAGCCGGTGTTGCTGTCGCTGGTTCCCTCCTCGGCTGTGCTGTCCACCCCTTCCTGCCCACTCTCCTTGTCCTCTGGGGTGGAGGTTCCCTCTTCACCATTCTGCTGGCTCTCTGTGCTCTCTTCTGGGTGAGGCTCTTCTGGAAAATAATATTTCTTGGTGTCATTTACGTGCCAATATTTATTTAGATTGTGCAATTAGGATTTAGGAAGAAACAGAAGCTATAATAAATCCGACTATTCCATAGCAGTCACTTCTGTCACTTAGAACAAGCGGGGACAGGCACAGCTCAGGGATCTCTGTGCTGAGGACACATGTGGTCCTGCCACAGAATACTGATGTCAGCTACAGCTGCCTAACCTCAGAATTCCAGCCATAAGAAAGCCACGCTCCTTGTTAAAGCAGAAGCACTGGGATTCAAACTCCTTGGTACCTCTTTCCTTATGCTCCTGCTGTTGCAGCAGTGACTCACTGATGTACAAGTCACTGGGACTCCTGAATCCAGCAGCATTTCTTACTGCCACTGTCCAGAGCACAAAGCAGTTGGAAAATTTGTCTGAGAGCTGCATAGGAAGCATTGCTGTTGCATCATTCTGGCTGGACACTGACACTGGCACAAGGAAACACTCCCAGTTAACCAAAGCCTAACTTCACGTTTACTATTTTTTCCCCTGTGTACATCACACACAAAGCATCACATGGGGCTCTGTGAGAACTTATCCTCTCCTCTTTTAAAAAAAAGTAATTTAATGAGAAGCAAGCAAATGCCTGTGTTCACCAAGACACAGTGAACTGTTCTCCTCAGAGACCCGTTAATGCTGATCCTTGGAGGATTCTGCAGCAGATGTTCAGATGCAGTTACCTGTCTCCATTGGAGTGCTCTCCTCTTCCTTCTTCTCCTCCCCCTTGCTGGCTGCCTGCTCCTCCTCGGCTGCCAGGCTGTTCTGACTGCGCTCAGCTTGCTCAGCTGCTTCCTTTTCCCTTTCCTCCTGTCTCTTGCGAGCCTGTTCCTCAGCTTGAGCAATTTCAGCTGCAATTTTTTCCATATCCACTTCCACCTTCAAACTGCATAACTAGCAATTAAAAACAAAACAAAACAAAGGAACTCTTTAGCTCTTTTACTACCTCAGTTACCCTGAGAAATAAATCATCATAAACCCCAATGATGAGTTCATTATTTCCACATGCAGCACAGTCCTCTTGATTTACAAAGTTTATATTAAAAGTAACTAGGGAGGGAGATACAGGCATATTAACAAAAAAAGGAGGAGAGAGAATAAATAAACAACCTAAAATTTGCTATTTGAATGCAGCCAAGGAGAGCAGTGTGCCCTTCACAGCGGCTTCAGGCCACCTTCCTCCAGCAGCTCAGAGTGAACTCACCCAGCCCAGCCTGGAGGCACCTCTAAACTGTGCGGGCCCAGTGTCCCCCTAAAGGTCACTGAAGGCACAGGAAATCATCCTGGGCTTTGTTCCACCCACACCAGGGCACTGCCTCAGCAGCTGGGCAATGGCTCAGAGCTGAACAGAGAACTGAAGCACTCGCACCACTGTGGAACCAGCAGCTTCCTCAGAGTAAGTGAGAAAAATGAGTTGTACCCTTTTAAGCTCGTTGTTGAAAGAGTCTGTGCTTTCCAAAAACTTCCTCTTCTTTTCCTGGTGACGCTCCTCAATTTGCAGCAGCTCAGCTTCGAGCTTACGCTGGAAGTGAAACAAACAGCAAGAACATCACTGTGCAGTCACCTAAAAACTGTACAGCTACACATACAATTTTTCATACGGGTTTATTTTAAAATATTGGTCTAATATGTAAACATCCTTCTGCCTGCCTCTGATACCCACTAGCTCAGGAGTTCATACTGAAAAGTAGGAACAGTACATGGGTCTGTGCATCGGTTCAAGCATACTGTAAGTGAAACAATGTGTACCTGAGGTAAAGTTTCCAGCATGAGATCTGCACATTTTCTTTCCTATTCCGCACCCCCAGGTCTGTGTATACATATCCCACAGGTCTGTATATACACAGCTCACAGGTATAGACACACCCTCCACATCAATTATATTCTCTAACACAGAAAGATCACAATTCACAGGAAAGAAGGACAACCACCCCCTCCACCCTTCAAATCTTCAGTAATTAAAAAAAATCCCCAACAAATCTCTACCTAATTCTGGTCTTGCTTCAGCCACACACACACTGACAATGCTGAAAGGGTTCTTTTGGTAACACGAGTGTTTGGACAACACAGGCATGTGCCCAAAGCTCAGTCAAACATGCAGGTGTGACTTCACCATGTATTTTGTATAAACTTAACTTTCAGTGAAAAATGTTAGAATAGGGACAATTTACTGCAAAAAAAGAGAACAATTACAAAACAGATGAGTTGTCAGGTATCCGAAATCGCAACCCTACCAGTACTTATTAACCAGCAGACTTTTACACTGCATACAGAGGGCTGTGTGTAATAATGAAGAACTATGGAACTAACACTTAGGATATCCCAGAGAACAAAATACGGTTTAACATGATCCTCTGTAACAAAACAGCACAGAAAGTGAAGTCTCACATTCTGCAGCTCCCAAGAAATGCCAGGGATTAGCTCCTGGAGCACACAGAACACTGACACCCAGCAAGAACAGTCATGTAGGTGATGGGATGATCCAAGTCTTGGAGCACAGCCCAACGCCAGCGCAGTTTAGCCACATCCTTTCTCTTTACCTGATGAACCATTAAAGACTGGACCTGGCGTTTCAGGACTTGCATCCTGGCTGTGGTGACCACAGAGCGGACGTCGGGCACCACGCTCTCGCTCAGGATCTCGCTGATGAGCCGGTGGTTCCGCTGGAACCGAGCCGTGGCCGTGTGCTTCATGGAGAACCCATCGTCGTAATCTGCAACAGGAGTTCCAGGGGTAACTGCTCTGGCTCCACAAAATGAGAGCCAAGTCTAATGATGCTGTACCGACATCGCCACTCACAAAACAACAGAATATGAGCCCTCACAGCAGTAGCTGTCATGTCACAAAGTTCACAGTAACACACACAGAGCATCAGGGAACCACAGAAGTAGATAAAGTGTGGCCAGGGCAGCGTTTACCTGGCACAGCTCTAACAGCTGATTTCACATGCATTTCCCACAGCTCAAATTGGGACTGACCTAGTTATTCACTCTGTTGCTTTCCACATTTCCACAGTAAGAGGGACTATTAATACACCAAATAAAAGACCCATTCCTGATTAATCATGTTTCCAGAACAAAATGCCAGCAGGATAGTGACTCCTCTATAAATAACCTTTGTAGCACAGATCAAAAACACTCACTTTTTTAAAACACTGAGGACTGAAAGCATGAAGCAGTGAGACACATCTACTCATCACTGAAAATTCAGTCATGTATTAAGAGTATTCGATTATTTATTAGTACATACATTTCTCTAAAGAGAAACCAGTTAAACAACAAGTCTGAATTATCTCCCAGAACAATGCCATGTAGAAAAGTCCAGAAGTGTAATTTGTTTTACATTAAGTATTCCAACTGGTGATGACTATTCCAACTATTCAGAGAAATCTTAAGAAGCTCAACACCATGCCAGGAGATACTACCAAAGAAGTGAACTAGTCAAATGAAAGTTTCTTTATTTCACAGTGTTATATTGTATCTCATTGAGATTAAACAAAGCAAAAAAGAGGTAAGGGTTGGTTCTGCCTGAGGCTACTTTGCTCAGGTAGCACAGAACAGAATCTCAAGTCCCCAGGTTCCAGCTATTCCAGCACGAAATGTATTTACATAAATGTTGCAATTACCTCACACAGGGCAAAATGCTGTTTGCCATGAGCTTCATCTCAGGGGTGTGCTTTTACAAGGGGGAAGGAAAAAAAAGGGTGTAACTGAGTACATTTTTCACCCTCAGGTTTCAACAAGTATTTGGTGATGAATTTAAAAGCAGCCATGAGGTGTGTGAGGCTGACTTTTCCCATTGGGTGGGGTGCATTTCCTTGCAGTCAAATAAACTTGCAGCATTTTCTCATCAACTTGTCAGCATCAAGGGCACCTCACTCCCCAAACAATCTCAAATGACAGTTGTTGAACACATTCAAAGTTCAGGTGCTCTTAATCACACCAGAACTCTGCCTGTCAGATTTACACGCTTCTGGTAATAAAGCACAACATTCCATCCAAGCCGGATTAAATCAGGCATCTAAGCCTTTTCTAAAGCATGTGCTAAAGCCATTACGGTGCTGTGAGCAGACTGATTTGATTTGAACTATTAAGCATTACTTCACACTTAATTAAGAAGGGTTGGAATAACTTTTGCCACGGGTGCCACCTTACTTTTGGGAACAAAATCAGCTGTATGGAATAAAATGTGGCAATGAAAATTGGCATTAAAGCACCAAAGCAGAAAGGCAGCCACGTGAAGTGCTGCAGCAGGTGCACACGGGTGGTTTTCTGTATCTCCATGGCCTGTCCTGCCATCAGAGTGTCCCAAAAGCCCCTTACCATCGGGATCCTCCGCGGGCTGGATGCTCATGTAGGGCTCCCCCTTCTCCATGCGCGACTGTCGCTGCCGGCTCTCCTCTTCCAGCGCCGCCTCGGCGCGGCTCTTGGCGTTGATGTAGGCCAGGTAGGCAGGGGAGTTGTGGTAGGCCTTCATGGACTCGTTGTACTCGATCTGAAAGGTGACCAACATGGTTTGATTGCACCACTGGGTGATTCCCACCTCGCCACAACTGCGCTCAGTGTAACTCACAGTGCAGTTACACAGACAAAGCTGAATCTGAATCGTCTGGCTAAGATACAAATGACCAGATTCTCTCAGTCTTTCTTTTTTATAAATTAGAACTTCTTCTATAGTTGTTTGTGTTTTAAAAACACAGCTGGTTTTTAGGTCCTTTTCAGTTTTACTACCTGGAAATCTTATGATAGCTTCATTTTCTGAGATTTCAAATTCAAACACCTCAGAACATTTATGATCAAGTTCTGGTAAGACGAAATTAGCAAACACAAAATATTCTCAGTAATTCTCTGGAGTTCTAACTACATCTGTGATTCTGATTTCTTCTCTTTTCTTATGCCAGTATGTCATGAACCACTTTTCAAAATCACTTAAGACTTGTCCATTCTTTGACCCATCCCTGCTCTGGGATGGCCCAGAAAGCTGCAGCCAGACTTGTGTCTCCTCCTGGCAGCAGGACAGCAGCACTATTTTCATATTCTTTGCAATACCTTTTCCCTCTGAACTGCTTTCTTTAATCTCACTTTTAAGATTCTGTACAGTGATTTGAGATATTTCCAATAAAGAAATGGATATAATCTATGATATTGTTAAAGGCACCTAAAACTCTTCATGATCAGGACCAGAATCCTTCTGCCTTGGCACTGCACAAACAGAAACCAGCTGGCCCCTGCCCCAAGGAGCTTACAATCTAAACATCATTACCAAGTTAAAAATATAATTCCTGGATTCTTTTTTCTCAGTTAAGAGCACCGAGCTTTGCAGTACTTCTCTTGGAATAAAACCAGCTGAGATTTGACCAGGTAGCCAGAGCCTCAGGTGCCTGCCAGGTGTAAGCACAACACATCAGCTGGACAGTTCTCCCCTTGTACCTGGGAATCACAAGAACAGTCTCGTACAGGTGCTCAACACTTACCAACCTAGACACGAGGCAGCTGTCATCTCTTGTCATTTAGATCAATAAAACCAAACCAAAAGCACAGGAAAACCCTACAAGTGGTAGCATTTTCTATTAAGAAACAAAACACTAATGCCACAGCGTGGAGTTCCACCAGGAAAACCAAACCCCACATGACTGGAAGTCTCTTAGGAACATGTTCATGACAACAGCAGTAGTTGCAGAGCACCAGTTTTGAAAGAGGATTTTGGTGTTGAGACAATCTTTTCAATACTGATGTTGTACAATCAAATCCATTCATTAAACAGTTAAAATCGACACTCAATTATAAATACTTCATTTTGAATTAGGTCTAAAAACTGACCAGTCACAGTTGATGCACAGTTATTTAAAAAATCTAAGAGATGTGTCAGGACAAACTTCCATTTAAGTTACATACAGGGCTCTCGTGAATGCCTCAAACACCCCTGAATGGGGAAGATGAATTTTTCTTCTCAGACCAGTTCCTAGAAGAATCAGCTGTAATAAACATCCCAGATTTCTTCCATTTACCTTTTCAGCTTCATATTCATTCAAATACTCTTGCTTCTCTTCATCAGTGAGATCTCGCCACATTCCTCCAATAATCTTGCCAATTTCCCATAACTTCAAATCAGGATTGGACGCCTTCACTTGGTCCCAGACCTTAACAGAAACAGCTGGAGCTTTACTAATGATATCTAAATACTTCCAAATTAAACATTTTATATTGTCATCTCAGTGTTCTTTCTGGAATCACCATGAAAAACAGGATAAAGTTAGGAATGAGTCTGGCTAAACTATCTGGATTATTTTGTGGGGCAGGAAGTCAGTAGGAAGCCAGCTACTGAACCAAGCAATTGCTGAGTGGCTTTGGTCTCATGGGAATATTGCCTTTAACCCTCTCAATTCTCTTCTTAAATGAACATCGCTGCATCTCGGGGAAAAAAATGCTACTGAGTAAACACATCCAGCAGTAGATTATGACAAAGAGACTGAGCTTTTGAGATCAGAATGTAACATTTCACAATATTTCAGTCTTGCTGATCAATCTGAGTTCCAACAAGTTCTGACTCCACCAAAAAGGTTTCTAACTTTACAGGGAAAAAAAAGGAGAGCTGCCAGTGTAATTTCTTGCTGCGCCACTTGACTTTTTTTTTTTTTTTTTTTTGTTTTTTGTGNTTTTTTGTATGTGTTGATGTTTTTTGGCCTAAGACAGACATGCTGGTAAAGATACTTTACCAGAAGTGGAAGAAATTCCTTCTGGCTCACCCACTTCAGCCAGGCTGCCATGCCCTCCCCATGCCCCATCAGATTCCAGACTCCACAAGAGTCTCTCTCCTACTTTCTGTCAAACAGTTCACAGAATAGCGAAGCAAACGTTGCCACGGGCTAGGGTGGTGAAGGAGAACATGCAAAGTCCACTCATTGCTACTCTTCAGTCCAGCTACAGCACTGCACCAAGCCCAGAAAACGCAAGGAATACTTCCTTTATATAAAAAAGTTCTGTCAGTAAGTCACAGGAACTTCTGAATGTGGCGGGGTGGATCCTTGTCAGCAGACAGTGGTAGGAATTAGCATTTTAGCAATTTTCCCCCCAGAAATTGGCAACTGTGTGACCAGACTACTGCTGCCTTTGTTCTGCAGGGCAGACTCTGTACTTTACATCCCCTTAAGAGAGCGCAGGCTGTTAGAAGTCAACGTTTAGAAGCTGAAACTAAGATCATAGTGATTAATTGTTAGCACAAACGAACACTGACTTTATTACTGACGGACACTGTAATACCCACCTTCCGGCTGTACCTCATGTAGGGCATCAGGGGCTTGTCTGGGGGTTTGGGGGGCTTTGGAATGGTAATACCAGAGGAAGCCTATAAAAGAACCGGATAAATCCATTCGTTAATGGGATCACTGAACGGTTTCTATGCGCACTAGTTTTGGAAAATACTCATTCTTGTGCATTCACACACCCCCACCAAGAGAAGCAAGCAACACCACCAAAAAAATTACCCAGTCTGTAAGTGAACAAGCACTAGGCTAGAGCTGGTCCTCACATGAATAATTTCCAATCTAAGTTTGTCCTTTTCTCTGGATGTTTACAGAGCAGTAACTAGATAAATCCCCAAAAGGGCTCCATGTTCTTAAAACTGAACTATACAGCTTGGGAACTGACATGGAAACACTAATCCCAGCGCGTTGTTTTTTTCTCACTGCTGATGACTAATTTATTTCATCTGTTTTGACAAATTTAATGTGGCTACTGTACAGATGAAAAAAAGATATGAACAAAGTTTAAAAACATTAACTTAGAGACCTTATAAAATAATTTTAGCAATTACTTTTCTGCAAAATTTGTCAGTGTTAATTTGGAGCCAATTAACAGACTCTTTATGAAAAGAAAACAACCCTATGCAGCTAAAGGTAAATATGTGCTCTACTTGTAGCCAAGCTGTAATGAATTGTCCCAATTAGCCTGGAACATGCTCCTGTGCTCTGTCTTCCTTTGGCTTTACGCTGCCAGACACAGTGCTGGCACCACACAAAAGGCCACTGAGCTTTAATGCTGCTGCTGGAAAGCTGCTGGGTCCCCTTGCACCCCCTCAACCCACAGAACACCTGACAGGGTTTGCTCCTAAAACAGTGCAATGACATCACAGCCCCTGTCAACTGCAGGGGCTGAAACCCTCCACTCTTCCAGCACTTCCACATGCCAGGAGTTCTATTAAGTGTGTGTATTTACATGAAAATATAAAGCAGGTTCAAGATCTTTCAGGGCTCTGGCCTGTAGATCAATACTTGGGTGTAGCCCAGAAAGTTCATGTTCAATACTCAGTTTTCCTCCTAATAGGTTTTTTTTTGTTCGTTTTTTTTTGTTTGTTTGTTTGTTTGTTTTTTTCCCCTCAATTTATGGAGCTCTATGAACAATGCATACAGAACTGTGTATAAATAATGTGCATGAGGTATATGCATCACCAAAATGTATACATAGATACACATACAGATGGGTTGGAAAAACATTAACGGAAACTGTTTAATGCTTTTAAATTAAGAGGTGTTTAAAGACACCATCCATATACTGGGATATGCATGGCAGAGCAGGCTGTGTGTGCTTGTGACATACAGAAACAATGGAAGTTCTCAGACAAAACCTGACTTAACCTTGTATAAGGAAAGTATCCATTCAGACAGTCAATTCCAGCTTGTAGGGGAAGGTCTTCTCTGTATATGCTTTAACAAATTAAATGAACTTCATATATGAAATTTGAAAGAAGGTTTATATGAGAGGCATAAAAAGAGTACGCTTCTTTAAAAGCACCACGTATTTGGTCCTTGAGAATCTTTGTATCACCTTCCAAACTGATCAGAAGTTTTGAGGTACAAATCTCTACGTGGAAAAACTCTTTAAAGTTGTGAGATATTTAAGAAAATATCAGGGACTTACTCTGTTTCTGTTGAGTTACAAAAGTGTTACGTTTCCACTGTCTATTTTTGTTTCCTAACTGCATACAATGTTAGGACTTGATTCATGTTTGAAAGAAGCTGTCACCTCCCTCATTACTTGTCTCCACTTCACTTTGTTTACTCCCTGAAAAATGAATGTAACATCCATTTCCCACACAACGACACATATACGAGCAGAAAGGATTCTATTTTATTATCAACATCACACTTTTGTTGAAAAAATAATGACTGAGCTTGGGGCTGTGCAGTTATTATCAGACTAAGACTAGAAAGAAAAATACCTCTCGCATGGCTCAACAGGATGATGCAACAACTATCAATGACCTCCAGTTTGCAAAATATTCTTCCTTATTTTTGTACCAATGAACCTCAGCAAAAAGAGCAGTTCCCTCCCTCCAAAAATTCATACCCTGCCTACAGAACCTTTTCCTATGCATGCAGTGGTCACTGAAGACCACAAAGTCTGTCTTTTTGGATGTCTGCATCATATACCATTACCAGTTTTCCCGGATGAGTAAAAGCCCATTTTCCTGCAAAAGGTTTCAGAGTGAAGGGGAAGGGGGGGAAGGTGAGGAATAAGAATCAGAAGTTGGTTTTGGTTTTTTTTTATAAAGAAGTGGCAGCAGCCAAGACTTTGAAGAACCTAACCCTAAAGCCATTTCTGGTCAGTTCCTGGTGTTTGCTGCAGGATGTAATAGTTGATTCTCCTACCGTGACCCGGCTGTTGGTGCCCGGGTTCCCTCCCAGCCTGTAGTTGTTGTAGGCCAGATGGCTGTATGGATTGTATCCCACAAACCCTGGGGTGCTGGGCATTTGCTGATGGAAACAAATGAGACAAAAACACGAATGAGAAATGAGCTCAAACGAGGAAAACACAGAAATGAAAATGAACTGCAATATGGCATGCAAAAGCAACCAGAATTCAAACAAGCAATGAGGTGTAGCAGTTGGTGTCTTCCCAACACATACAGCTTATTCCAGTATAAACCTGGTAAGGAAACAGGACTTTTAGGCAAATGTGTCACTACAAATTTCTGTCTGAAATTGATGATTTTATTTCTATTAACTGTGTAACTCATTTAAACAAGTATTCTGTAAATTCAGCTCATGGCTAATAAAGTTTTTCAACATAAGCCACTAACGAATTCAGAAGACTTTTGTCTCCCAAGGGTGAAAGTAACAGGGCAACATAGCACTCAGTGATGGGGCAGAAATCCCAAGTACCCACATTTATTATACCAATGAAAATCCCTGCCTGCTTTTCTTCCCAGAATTCTGGCTTCCCAACAAATGGGGCAGGGCAGGAAATCTCTCAAAGCACCATTTGTGCCCCACTGCCAGTGGCTGAAGTCAACTCCCAGAGACATCCCTGTTATCAGGCAGGCTGTAGACTGACAGAGCTGAGGAACTCTACCTCCGCAGTAAGATCTGTAAGTTAAAAATCTTTAAACTAGTCTGAACACATCACCAAATCCAAGACAACTCCGAAGGTAATCAATACATCTTCATTCATTCATGAAAGTGGATTGATTTGTTCTTACCTCAGACACACTGAAAAAAAAATCTTGTTTCTTTATGTTCCCTTCTCATTTAGCAATGGACAGTTAAGTTTCACCAGGTTCCCTGTATTCCCCTCCTCAAATAAATTTCTTTTGTTTCCCATTATCCTCCCTTTCCCAGTCAGATTTTGTTGGAAAAATAGATCAACTATTTAATGGTAATCATGATTAAGTCCTGACTGTGATGGTTCTATGATTCCATTAGGATTCAAAGAGCCTGGAATGTTTTTGTACATTTAAATGTCATTCCCACAGTGTCCCACTCTCCAGCAGCCCTAATAAACATTCCAAGAAGTCTTTCACAGGGATTTGCTGACTGGACCTGTTCCAGATTAGTTATTAAAAATTGACAAATAGGTTCAGGACTCTAAGAACCCAAGTATGACACATACAAACGCTGAACAGAAGTGTCCTAGGAGCTGACTACAGTAACTAGGAAGGCTTCAGGCCAATGCAGGCACACTGCAGGAGTTTATTTCTAAACACACAAGTGCAGAGGAAAATTATCCTTTAAACAGTCAGTCTTCAATGGAGATTTTATTGCCAAGCTTTTGAACTCAGTCACAGCAGCTGATGTGCTCATCTGTATGCCTCATAACATACACATTCACTACTACTGCATAAGGCACTGTTTTACTACAGTTTTTTGTATTACCACAACAGGTTTTGAATATGTTGAATTACACCTCTTCAATAAAACCAGGTGACAATTGTAATCTCCGTCTGCTTAATTCTTTATTTCTGCAAGACAGGATTTAAATGTTACCGAGAACTACCTTGCAACGCACGGAGAACTTTTATTTCAGGTACAGTACTGCAGTTTTGAGAATTACTGGGATTTTGTTGACTGCAGCACCTGGAACTGGCTGTGGAAGAACAAGCAAGGTTATTTGGCTACTTTGTGACTTGCATTAACAGAGCACAGACCATCATGTGAAGGACTGTATAAAATATAATACAAAATAAAAGATGCTTGTAGGACGGGCAAGGCATGTCACCGGTTGCAGTTCTGACATGTGCTTCGTGTATCCTTCTGAAGGACTGTACCACATCAACATGAACCATTAAACATCTGTATCCATGCTACATCCCAAAAGAATCACATGTGTATGCACAGCTCTCGATGCAGGAATCCAGGGGTCAGAGTGGATCCATCAGGTTCCTTCTAACACTGCCACAGATCAATTTCGCTGTGTGCAAAATGAAAACTCTGAGCAAACTATGCAAATCAAGTTTTATTTACGTAAACTTATAAAAACATAACTTGTATGTATGCATTATATAATTTTCACGTCTCTTCCTGTGAAGTATGGCACAATAAATGTGAAGGATCACATTCCTTCTAGCTCCCATCCTGCAGAGATCAAGGACACACTACTGGGTAACAGTTTTCCAATTCACTTTAGTGAAAAAAAAAATCCCTATAGCATCTTTGCCCAATCTTCTGTACGAAGGATTTGTCCTGAAACTCAAACTACTCACAAATGTGATCAAAGATGCATGTTTACTTTCAAACAGTTCTTGCCCACAGCATGCTGGTACTGCAGCACCTTTGTACACCCAGGAACGTCACTGGACGGGATTTAAAGCTCCTGCTCATGTTTTCCTCAGTGTCAGGCCACACCACTTTACTAGAAAGTAAAATATTTCCCATGCCCTGGACTCCAAAATACCAGCGATTTCAAGGAATGCAAAACTGGCATCAGGAGTGTTTCATTATTCTGACACAATACAGCAGGATGTTTCATAATCCTACATTCCCCTGAAAAGCAGTTCAGTACAACTGAAATGTGGAAAAACACACTGTCTGCCCATGATTTGGGCACAGGCTGAGTAGGATGTTTTACAGTCAAATATATCAGTTGATTCTTAACTATTCCAGTACTGCTGCAACCCACTGTGAGTCATTTGAGACAAGTGAATGCTCACAGAAAATTCAGGGTCTGCCAGATCCAGCCTTAAAGGCAAAACAAATTGATTCAGATTCTCCCTCCCAAACTTCTCAAAAAAGAATGATACTAATTTAAACAATTTGTATCACATTAATACTGTGTTTCCCACACAGGAAGGTGATGCAACTCTGTAATTATTGCTCTGGGAAGTTACTAAAGGCTCTGTGTAAACGAGAAAAATCACTATACTTACGGTTGCAGGAGCTGGGGTGGGAGGTGGGGCATAGGATGGCCTTTCTGTTAAGATAGAAATGTAAGCACATTTTTTTTTTCTTGAAAATCTGAACAAATTCTTAAGGCATCTGCTGTGACCAACATTTTCAAGGGAATTTACAAAAACAAGCAAATTCTACTCTGAAAGACTTTGTGTTTTGTCACTGAACAGCAAAAGCAACACAAGAAAAGAAGGAAAAATTGAACACCTCCCCCCCCACACACACACCCCCATTGCTCTAGTCCCAGCCTTTTATTCAAGCACCAGACTGAAAAAGATGAAGTTCATTTATATGCACACCAACTACATGGAAGGAAAGCAAAAATGCAGTCCAACAGGATTTAGAAGCTGTGATATCTGGATTTCCTATGAAAACAACATGCCAGGAATCAGCCACAGCAGGATTTAAGGCCAAGAGTTTAGTCACTACACTTGCTGATTTCTTTTAATGCCAGGAATAATGGCATCATCTCACAAACAGGTTCTGTGGAACCAGATCTTTAAAACATCAAGTTAAAGAAAGAAAAATCTTTAAAAAAAACTTACTTGACATTTTGATAGTCAAATTTTCAGCCACCTGACATTATATTTGTACTTCTGCAAGACAAAAGAAGATCACGGTAGTAAGTGCTGTGCCTTTCCACCCACCAGATCATTGAAGATTTGATTGTTATTGACACCAGTGATTACCAAAATTTGTCAATTTTGGAATACAGACAAAAGAATTTTCAGAAACCAAGCTGTTATTTCTTTGAAAAATTAATGGACTTTCCAAGGAATCTGGCCTTAAATAGCTGCGCACACAGGTTTAGGTCACCTTCATATTTAAAGGTCTAAAGAAATATATTTTGTCCCTTAAGGAATAAAAAGAACATACCCCATTCCTTTACACTGACTGTTTCAGAAATCTGGTCTTAATACATAAATGACCAGATAATGTACTTCCTTTACAGGATACATACAACAACGACCGGCAGCTGCGGTCTGACCGGCAACGTTTAACCTTTTAGCACCGAACCCGGGAGTGCATCAAACAGCGCTGTAACAAAGCGGTTTTTCGGCCTTTCTCCTCCAATAACGCCACGGCGGTTGCAAGCTCCGCAGAATCCCCGCTCACGGCGTCTCCGGGCTCGCACACGGGGCTGGCTCGAGAGACCGAGCGGAGCCTGAGCGGGCCCGAGGCGGCCACAGGGAGGGTC
>WBMY01000407.1:51441-220700 GCA_013397315.1 Donacobius atricapilla
CCCGGGGCTCCCCGGATCCGCAGCGCCCAGCGCCGCGCCCGTCCCCTTCCCCCGCGCCAGGCACCCCGCTCACGGTGCCCCGGGCGGTGGCTGCCGGTGGCGAATCTGTGGCGTAGAACGGGCGCGCAGGGAGTGAAAGGGCCTGCGGGCGCCTCGTGCTCGCTGCGCTTTGGCGCCTTTTCCCCTCACGGGCAGCGCGCGGCCGCTGAGGGGATTTTGGTGCTTTTCCCCTCACGGGCAGCGCGCGGCCGCTGAGGGGCTTTTGGTGCTTTTCTCCTCACGGGCAGCGCGCGGCCGCTGAGGGGATTTTGGTGCTTTCCCCCTCACGGGCGGCGCGCGGCCCCTGAGGGGATTTTGGTGCTTTTCCCCTCACGGGCAGTGGCGGTCCCTGAAGCGTCCGGGCTGCCGTGAGGCCACGGGAGAACGCGGCCGGGGTCGTGTCCGAGCCGCAATAATATCCCATAAAAGCAGCGATGGAGTCAGGGGAACCGTCCGCCAGTGCTGGGGGATCCCGGCCTGCACAGTGTGGTGCCGAAAAGGCTGTTCGGGATGGCAGCGCTTCCAGAGGCGGCTGAGTGGAGCAGGAAGAGCTCTGAGGGCAGCGAGAAGGTGCCGGGGCGTGGGAGAATGTCAGAGGAAAGGAATGGCGTTAGGGACGGCTGGGAAGGCAGTGAGATGGACCTCGGGTAATAAATACGATAGTATATCATAACTGTCGACTAAATCAGCCTGACCAATTCAAAACACTGCTGCTGAATCACGCAGGATTATAAACTACCCAGTAGTGTGGGAGCGGTGGAATTGTTCACAATTCCTTGCAGAAATCAGCAAAGTTATCACACACAGGTAAAACCCTCACAAATATCAGGCAAGGTGAAGCATGTGGCTCTGAGGGTGAGAGGAGGATGAAGAGTTCCGGACCTCAGCATTCAGCTTTAAGAGCCTTTTACACTGAAAGTTATCAAAGTGGCTGAATTTAATATGAAAACTTTAGCAGTGAAACTTGAAAGTTTGATGTTGAATGTTTGATGCTGAAACTGAAAAGTTTGGCATTGAAATGCTGTCACGTGGCCAATAAGATATATTTCTAGACATTCATGAGGGAGAATTTGGGTGGATCTGAAGGAAAACCAAGGGGCATGGTGCCTGCCTCACCCAAAAGGATGATAGAAGGTGAAAACAAGAAAAACGAAGTGAACATGGGTTGCTGCAAGTTGGGTCCATTTTTCTTGATGCCTGGAGTTCCACTGGCTCCGTTTGTTTTCATGCTTAAATGAACTTATTTTTATGAACAAATAAAGAGACAAGAGCTCTGCCCTCATCTGCGTAGACTCTGCTGATTGTTGACATGCAGCAGAATAATCTGTGACTTCAATGTCGTATTAAAGCAAGAGTTGAAAAGATTCCTCAGCCAGCAAAATACATCACACTACATGCATAATATGTTCACCAGCTCCACTGGGGCAGGGAAAGGTCCAGAAAAGGTGAGAAAATACTTTTAAGAGGTGAAAAATAACCTGGCCTCCCCCCTGCTTTTGATCAGGTTTCCCTTTAGTTTCTCTAGTTTATTAGTAACTTGGTTTTGTTGATAGTGTAATTTGTATTTATTGTTAAAATTAAAAATTTATTTTTGAAATATTTGTTAATTATTTTCAAATTTAATTTTAAAATTTGAATGATTTTCAAAGTATTTCTTTTTAAAACATAATTATTTATTATGGTGTTCAAGTACATTTATGGAAACTCACATTCCATACGAATAGTTCTAAATCATTATACATTTTCAAAGCCACCAGTGTATTTCCCACTTTGTTTTATTCCCCTTTTTTTTTCATACTGTGCTTTTTGCCTCAATTCCATCTTACTATAGTGAAAGGTTTTGCCAGCGTACACTTTTTAATATCCTGTATGATATATAAGTAGTTTTACTGATTTAATGGAATTGTTTATACTGCATCGTGCTCACCAGGGGGGATGTAAAAACTAATTCTTACCCAACTGTTTTAATTACCAGCAGTTTCATAAGCTCTGGAACGAGGACAGACATTTCCTGGGAAGTCGGTTGAGACAATGAAACTCGTTTTTACATCAGCCGTTTGCAGGTGCTGGCTGGCAGAGGCTCCGTTGGTCTGGATTTAATTAGAACCACAGAAATGAAGAATTCTCTGCCATAGTGTTAAGCTTCAGTGTTAATTTTTTTTTTTAATTCAGCTTTAAATTGGCCTAAAAATGAAGGTGAGGTATTATTTTGATGTCCATGTGGAGTTCACACTGACACTTGTGGAAGTTCACTACTGAACTAGAGAGAGTTCTTTACATTTGAAGAGATGGGATTTGTGAATAATGCAACAATTGATACTTACTGAAAGGGGTGAAAACTGAGTTAAAACCAGAATGCCCACTTGAACCAGGCCTAGACCAGCAGAAGCCACTGAAGTCAGTATCAGGAAGTCATATATAAAGAAAATAGGCAGGGTGAGTGGATTTACCAGGAAAAAAAGTAAGTTCTGTAGCAGGAGGAGGCTCACATGTTATGGTAAAGATTGTGAGGGAATTTGTGTCTTTCTAATTGCAGAAAGGGTCTTAGAAAACACTTGTTAAAGTGTTATAGATTTTCCTATCTGCAACTTTTATTTTGCATTTCTCTTTTACTGCTTTCCCCTTAAGGAGAAGACATTGACACACACAAAATATACATGGACAAACTCCCATTTTAATACTTTTTTATTTTAGTACTATCATTTACTTTGGTAAATTGGTATCCCTGTTTAAAGTGCCTTAAAGCCATTAAAACTTAGTCTAAATTCAAGTATTGAAAAATGTACAGAGTCTAAGCACAAAAAAAAAAGCTGCATAGTGAAAATATTGGAGCAGGCTGATACATTCAGGATGCCAAGTACTCAAGTGGTAACAACATCAGCTCATGATTCAGGTTAATTAGCGAGTTTGATACAGTACAGACAGGACAGGGCAATATTGATGCATTGTTCTTACCGTGAACAAAGGATAGAAGCATAAATTAACTCTGAAAGAATCTGCAGTATCACTTTTGTACACATGCCATAAGTAATAAGGCAGATACTGACACTGAAATCAATCCTTTACACGCTGCTGTAATCCAGCAAATCCTGTGCGTGGTTTTTTCAGAGCCCCAGCAATCCCAGTGCTCCAGTGGGAGCTGTGACATCCATCCTCTTCAGAATCCTCACGAACAATCATTCTCGTCTTCATACAATCTTGTTTGAGTCTTTGTTTGAAATTTGTCCCGTTAGGTTTCAAAGGATGGCTGTTCCTCTGTACCAGGGCAGGGTTTCTCTTGGGGTTTGTGTTTACCCACAGCTACTTTGGGTAGGAGTGGGGGGTACTTAAGGGGTCTGGTTGAATTGTACTTTGAATTTGTAGCCCTTCTTTTGCCCGGTTAATTTGAAGTAGTAACAGTTGTACCCTGGCGTAACAGTGACTTGTCACGTGGACTAGATCAACAGCATCACTTACCTGTAGTGTTTGGCAGAAGAGGAGTTCGTTGAGGACATTTTAATGCATATTGTTATAATAAACAAAATTAATGGAATACCAGCATTCAAATGGTTGATTGACTCCTCCCATTTGAACAATTAGAGAGTAATTTCCTTTGCCTTCGCTAAGAGACTTATAGTACAGGTGTGCGTGGACACATAAAAAAATGATTGATTTTTCAGGGGAAATTACTTTCAAATTTCAAAATCAGTTGAAAAATATGGCTAAAATTTTACTGGATTGTAACAACACTTTTAAAATGAATGTATAAGGATGTAGAGGAAAGATATTTTTGCTCAGTTGTTACCCGAAAAAAAGGAATTTAAAAATACTAGCCACTTTTAAAAGAAAACTCTTTGTTTATAGTTCACGTATTTTAAGAGTATTTTCATATGTAATTTTTGCTGTTAAAAAGTATTATTTTAAAATATATTTCTAGAAGTATGACAGCTGTGATATAAATTATTGCAAGGATTCACCAGTCATTATATGAATGGAATATTGAATAATTAAGAGAAGCAAATAGGCATTTCTCATTTTTGGAAAGAGAAAACAAGTTCTCTTTTACAAAGGCAGAATATGCCAAACTATAAAATTCTAGTTTAATTTTTGTAATATTTGGTGAAATTCTACAAAACAATGAGAAAATGAAAAGGCTGTACCCAGAGTATAAAACCAGTAAAAGTTGGCTTTCTTGGGATCGGAACCCCCTTGCTCTTCACCCTTTCTTTCAAAGGATTTAAATGTGTTTATTGTATTGATCCAAGTGCCTGGTAAGATGTTGTGGTTGTAGCAGACAGCAGCCGTGGGAGCCCATCTAGAGTTTATTTCCAGAGCCCGTTGTGGATGCACCTTGAGGGAATTGGCTGAGGTTAAGGTTTGATGGATGGGATGCTGCAGGATCTCCTCATCACCAGCCTGACTTCTATGTCAGGGAGGGTTTTCTTTTTCGTGTGCAAACACCCATCCTCTGTGGCTGCCAGGTGGAGATCAAAACGCAAGGAAACGGACTTTTTCCTTAAGCGAGGGTTGTCCTTAAAGAAAGAGCCTTCCCATTCCTTAATAACTTCATCCACTTTTTCTGTCCTGAAACAATAAAGAAAATGTACTTATGATTTTTTTAGGCTACATTAGTTATCTATCTTCTGAACTGCTTTTAAAGCAGGGAGAGAAATGAAATCATAAAGAATCGAGTTATTTTATGTGGTACTGAGATACCAGAGGTGTACTTTTTTTTCCACGTTCATTCTCCAGAAAAGCTAAATAAAGGGTGAGGGTTCATTATGTTCTTGTTTTTGTACTTTTAGGTAGACATAGCTACAAAATCACTGCTCCAAATAGATTAGGCAGTTTGTTTCCAAGGAGAAAGTTTGGAATCCAAGCTCAAAAATTTTGCAAGAAACCTCAGTACTGTAGTGGGCAGGATAGAATTCCTGCATCCGAAAACCTTCAGAATAGGGAGGAGAAAATCTAGTTTAGACTTAGACCTCAGAATGCGGAGCTGTATTACATTAAAGAGAAAAAAGGCCAGAAGTAAGATAGGGAGAACTGAAAAGCCAGCTGCTCCAGGAATATTGAGGTACCCAAATCCTGTTGATTCAATTCTCTTGTGTGTGTGCCAGAATTCAGATCTGCAAGTCAGGCTCTGGGGCCTCACCCAGCTGAGTACACTGCCCATGGCAGAGCAGCTCCGTGCAGATCTGAGTGTGTGATGAGCCAAGCTCCTGCACAAAAATAAATGTCACCTCTGGGCTGTGTCTGGGGGACCTTATGATGGCATTAATTTTTTCAGCAGCTGATTATGGTTCAGTGTTAGGAATGGCCCACTACAGTGTACTTAAAGGGAACATTAAATTAGTTGACAAAAAAGCTTAAAGAGCAGCAAGAAAAAAAAATAAAATGAGGCAATCCAATACTATTAAAGTAATTTCAGGTGAATAACACATCCTAACAGACTTTCACATGCCGACTTGGGAGCTAGGCTCTCCCTCCCCTGTTTGGGGAAACGTAGGAGTTTCCAAGGAGCAAGTTGGAGCAGCTGAGCCTGAATTTATGTGCATAAATATGCCCCAGAGGGACTTCCCAAATGTGGTCTGGGCTCTTTGCTTTCAGCCCTAGCGAGATGAATTATTCATAGTTTCATTTTTAACAGAAATAGAAATTACAAATCAAAAGCACCAGCATGGTATTGTTTGCTTCTGAAGCCAATGCTAATAAAAAGAACTTCAAAATGAAATGTATTGTTAAACACTGCCATTCAATGCACCTTCAGGAGCTCTCACTGTGCTTCTGAAGCTCCTGGCCTGTGTGGGCACGATATAACAGATACCAAATAACGGAAAATTCAAAGCTACTGCAACATAACCTCCACCCTTTACTTCCAACTGTTATTTTGTGAAATTCCTGTTTATCTTACTGTACAGTGCCATGAGCTTCAGCACTTTCCTTCATGATATTTCCATCTAGGATTGCTTGTTTTTTCATCAGTTCCACCTTCTTTGGTTTGTGCTTCTTTACACTCTCTGTAAAAGAATATGCAAATATACAGTGAGCATGCAGAAGGGCAAGGGCAGTACACAGGACCTGGAGGTACTTCCCAGACAGTGGAAAAGGTCCTTTTGTAATATTCAGGAATTTGTCAGTACTTGTGAACAGTTAGGGCCAAAATCCCTTAAGGATCAGGTATCTGAAACTCACCTGAAGGCAGCGTAAAGGTGATCTTGCTAGTGCTGGGCTTTTTGTCATCCTTTTGGGCGGGTATTGAGCAACGGAACCTAAAAAAAAAAAAAAAAATTACAGGCATCTAATAGCATTGAATTACTTTAATTCCTAACTTGTCATATGAACAGTTGTGAGAAAATTAAAAATGTGAGAATCATGGGAAGTTCTGTTTGATTATAATAACTCTTTGTCGGGATTTTGTCATGGTAGGACACAAAATAGATTGACTCCATATCGCTGTCGGAAGAGAAAGAAGGCTTTATTTACAATCCCAACAGTTGCTTTTAGAACACGATGTGTAAAAAGGTCTATTATTGGTCCATGGCACTGCCATTGCTCTCCATTGGTTCAGGAATAGGAAACAACCCCTGGGGACAGTTGTTATGGCAAAGGGAACACTGTTTGCTGAGCCTGTGCTGAGAAACGGCGAGAGATGTTTTGAAAAGAGAAACTGTTGACAGCTTTCCTTTGGGAAAAGAGTTAGCAATAGTTAGCAAGCTAAAATTCAGGCTCAGAAATGTCGAGCTCACAGGATTTCTCACTGTGAGCCTGGAACTGGAGGAAGTTTCGGGCAGTATCTTTGCAGTTTCCTGCAGAGGTGTGTCCTGGTCTAAGACACGGACTCCCTGCCCAGCACTTGACGTGTCTGGGCTGACCCCGTAAGCCCTGAGAGCTGAGGGTGACCCACAGTGCCTGGAGTGAGGCTGCACCAACTGAGCTGCTCTCTGCAGCGTGTGAGACACTGAGCGCCAGAAACTCTGCAGTCACTGAAGCTACCTGACAATGAACCCTCTTCTAAGATTTTTTGACTCAATTTTTTTAATGTTTAGTTCATGTATTTACAATAGTGACTATTTGAGACCTTCAGAAATGGAAGACAAATCTGAGCTTTTTCTCGAAGCAGCGAGTACCTGCTCTCTTCTTGCTCCAACAGACTGCGATATGTCGCTATCTCCTCCTCCAGCTTCATCCTCGTGTTCAGGAGAATTTCGTGCTCTCGAAGCTGTTTCTCAATTCCCTTTCTCACTTCCAACAACTCTTTCTCCAAGCATTCAATCTCACCTTCCAAATTTTGTAGCTGCATGTGGTACTGCTGCTCCGTGGCCCGCAGCGAACGTTCCAAACCCTTTTCCTGTGAAATTTAAGTCATATTTTAAGATTTGGAAAGTTTCTTTGTAAAGATGTTACACACATACATGGTTTCATTAACAAACTGCATTTTTACATCAGTTCTTGTAAGATTATTCTTTAAGAACAGGAGTAAAGCTTTCAAGGTAATACTTTGGCCAAGAAATTTTCCAGTAAAATCTGTGGTAATTTAAGATCAGATGGAATTGTAGCCCCATCTTGCACAGCAGTCCACTGCCTTGAGTTTACAGATCTCTGATTTTACTGTTAAACAATGTCCAGCTCTGTATGAAGTGTCTGTGTGCTCTGGGAGCTTTCTGCACTGCAGAATTGAGCAAATGGCTGACATTTTATCACAATGAATTGATAAATCTGGTTCACATGTTGAAAAAAGGTCATAAACATGCTGTGAATTGGTAAGGCAGAATGACCAGGAGCTTGGTGGGGGAGTATCATGCCAATATGTGCTTGGGAGGTGTGAAAACACACCAGGTATGTGTGGAGTAGCAGATCCTGTCATGGTAGGACAGGAAACAGATTGACTCCATATCGCTGTCAGAGGAGAAAGAAGGCTTTATTTACAATCCCAGCAGTTGCTTTTAGAACACGCTGTGTAAAAAGGTCTATTATTGGTCCATGGCACTGCCACTGCTCTCCATTGGTTCAGGAATAGGAAACAACCCCTGGGGACAGTTGTTCTGGGAAAGGGAACACTCTTTGCTGCACCTGTGCTGAGAAACGGAGAGAGATGTTTTGAAAAAGAGAAACTGTTGACAGCTTTCCTTTGGGAAGAGTTAGCAATAGTTAGCAAGCTGAAATTCAGGCTCAGAAATGTTGAGCCCACAAGATCCTGCTCCAGAACATGTGCTGGGTCAGTGTGTGTGGGCGAGGGCTCCGTGAGGAGCTGGAGCCCCCCGGAGCTGAGTGTTCCTGTGCTGGATTTCTGCCGTGTGGTGGCCATGACTGTCACAGAAATGGACTGTAGGATAGTTTTACATCAAAGAGAAGACTTCCTTTTTCTATGAGATTTCAAGTTTTCTTTCTGACTCTTACCACAGCATGGAGAGACTCGATTTCGATCTGCATGTGGTGCCACTGCCGTCGGGCTTCGCACAGTTCTGCTCTGGCTGCCTTTAGTGCTTCTGCATCTTTGTCCATTCTTTTACTGGTACCTTCTTCTAACTACAGGGGACACACAAAAGAGAACAATATTAAAAATATTCAAATAACAATAATAAATTGGCACATACAAATGTCTGGTTGGAATTTTTGTTAGAGTTGTCTAAATGTGTGAAAGCTCACAGTGAGGAGTTAATATTTTCTGTATTGTGTAGAGGGAAAGCCCTTATCCCACTGTGTGTGACGGGAAGTAGTTGGCCACATCTCTATCCCTGGCACCTTTGTCCTAGAGGAATTCTCATACAAATTACCCAATTATAATGAGACCTTACTCACTTAGAGAGTAAAAGGGCTTAGAGGAGATGCAGATGATTCAAGCTTCCAAATTTGAATAAAGTGCTTGGATTTTAATGCATTTTTGATTTCAAGGTTTTGGGTTTTTTTCCTTTTATCCTGTTAAAAGTAGTTTTTTAAAACCACTTGTGATCTTGTGTGGGGTCATTTTAGGTTTAGACTTATCTTTGATTTCGATGTAACTTCCAGAATGATTATTTGGCTTACAGAAGTTATTTTTCTTTTTTTGATTCTGAGTTTCCCTGCAAGTGGTGAAGATACCATAAGCCCTTGAAACAGCACTTGCTCTTTTGCATATTTTACTGCTTTACACAGGTTCTTATGATGACATTGACTCTAAGAAAAGAATCTCTTTAATTCAGGTCTTAGGAAAATAAGGGTTTTCTTCCCCTGTGCATACTGACCTATTGCAACTCTACCAGATGATCATTTTTGTGAAAAATCTAGATTTGTCTCATCCACAAGTGAATCCAAATGTTCTTTGCTTCCCCTTTCTTGCCTGAGTACTGCAGAATTTGTGTGACAGGATGAAACCAATGTGCATTGGCTGCTCATGCCAGCACAAAGATAAACTTGGCTTCCCTGTCGGGTGTGCAGCTGCCGTGTGTCTGGCACTGCTGCTGGATCAGCCAGGCTGCAGCAGCCTCTGGCCTGTCCTTAAAACAAACCTCGGGGATTCCTGCAATTCCTGACTACAAGGTGACAGAACACTTGATTCCCCCCTGAATTTCTTTACATTTGATGGCTCAAAATTGTTTCGCCATTTGATTTCAGTTGGGTTTAGAGCTGTTTGTATGTAAATCCCTAACAGCAGCATGCTGTGTTGGTAACATTTAATCAAGCTGTATGAGAGAACAACTGATATTTGCTGAAGAGCAAAACAGTTTTTACTGTGAGCAACAGAAAATACTTCCTGCGAAGGTACAGTGTACTTTACTGGAGGGCTAAAAATGGCAAAGATTGCTGTAGATAAAAGGATTCTCTTCAGGATTCTTTTTTCCTCTGAGATAACTACATGGAGCTAGAGGTTACCCTCATACAGCCTATGTCATCATCCCTTAAATCCCAGCAATAGCCCGGCTTAGGGGACAGAAAAGCATCCTGATGAAATACTCAGCATTCGTTCAGTGTGAATCCATACCCTTCACAAAGCCTATTGCCGATTCTTCTAGTTCACATCTTACTGCGGTAAAATCCACATCCCTTCCCCGAAAATCTGCTGCATTGAAAGGAATTACTGTACCTCATAGAGGCTGCGGGAGGAACTGTACGGCCAGGGAATGGCTCCGTACTCTGCAAGGTGTGTGGCTGTGAGGAGGCATTACCTGCGTCCTTGCTGGGCTGACGGTCTTTATCTGATTTCGGGTGATGAGCGATTCATACTTTGCCCTGATCTCTCGGCGGAGCCGGGCCGGCTCCATCCTCCTCCTCCTCCTCCTCCCATCCTCCCCGGCTCCGGGGCCGCTGCCGGCGGCGCGGGGCTGCGGCCGCGGGGCCGTTAAAGCGGCAGCGGCCCATTTCGGGCAGCGCGGGGCCCACCGCCCGCCAGCCCGGCCTCACAGCCACTTCATGTCGCAAAGGATAGAGCTGGACTAACTATTCTTAAATTATGTGCCGAAATGAAGCTATCAACGTCTTAATGTTTTTGTTGCGCTGTAACTGTGGGGTTTTATAACCTCACAAATGTGTGTGGGCTCGACATTTTTGAGTCTGAATTTTTATCTTGCTAACTATTGCTAGCTCCTTTCCCAAGGGCAAGCTGTCAACAGTTTCTCTTTTCAAAACGTCTCTCTCTGTTTCTCAGAACAGATTAAGTAAACAGTGTTCCCTTTCCCATAACAACTGTCCCCAGGGGTTGTTTCCTGTTCCTGAACCAATGGAGAGCAGTGTCAGTGCCATGGACCAATAATAGACCTTTTTACACAGCATGTTCTAAGAGCAACTGTTGGAATTGTAAATAAAGCCTTCTTTCTCTTCTGACAGCGATATGGAGTCAATCTATTTCATGTCCTACTGTGACAAATGTGAGGTGAGAGAGAGAAAGAAAAGGATGAAGTTGCAGCTGCCCAGCATGAAGTGCTCTGGCAAGAGGACATGGAAGGACAGAGTCTCCCAGCAGCATGGCTGGGTTGCTGGCAGTGCTGCTGGCAGGTGCCTCCACCATTGCTAGGGATGGCACAGAATTTCCATCCCTGGAGGTATTTGAGGCTCAGTGAGATGAAGCCTCGGGTGTCTGACCTGACCCAGTGTTGAGGACTGTCCCGTTTCAGAAACAAGCTGGGTTCATGGGCATCCTGTTTTGTGGGCAGAAACACACAGGGAGGGAGAGGAACCAGCGCTGCTGGTGGTGAGCAGTGCTGGTGCAGCTTGTAGTGAGGGCTTTGGCTCCTCTTCTCCAGAGGGCAAAGTTCCGGTGAATGTGCACTTCAGACACATCACCGGTGTCAGGAGGAGGGTCTGCCTTGTCTCTGCCAGTGTTTCCGTACCTGTGCCAGGTGTTGATGTGCTCAGGACACACAACATGCAATGTATGTGGCGTTCTTACCCCTTTTCCTGACAGCTCCCAGCAGGTTCAGCACAGGTTGTCTGGTGTGCTGTGCTTCTTCATTTCCTGCTCACTGGAGCACTGTGTGATCCCGATGATCTTGCCTGCTAAAAATGGCTCTTACCTATTTCTTTTTACCTCTTGCTTATTTAATTTCTTTTTCAGTTGTGCACAATATCAGATATGCAGTAAAAAAAATCCTGATTTCAACAGAAATTTAAAATTTAGCAAAGAGAGAAATGCATTTTAGGCTCTAAATGAGAATATACATCAATGAAATGATAAAACAGGCAGTAAACTTTCACAAGACACGCATCTTTTCAGAAGTCAAAGTATTGTACCACTTGAAAGTCTCCTGGTGTAAAAAGGCTTCCCTTTTCTTGGCTGTGTCTGTTGGCACATATGAAAGGATCCTGTGTTTGGATTTTATTTTTCTTAGCTGACTGTCTTCCAGTTGACCTGGACTGAGATGGAAAGGTTTTGTTGTCCACTGTCTTTCTACAAGTGTCTCAATTATCCTTGTTCTGTGTAGTTCTAAACCCAAAATATTGTCAGTGTTTGTTATTGATGGGATGAGAACAGTTACATAACAAAACTGTTGGGAATCCATCAGACAAACACAAGGTGTTGCACTTGGGATGGTAGAAACTAATGCTTTCTTTTTCTATCTTTTTTTTCAGGTGTAAAGGGAGCACAGGGTTATGAGATTCCTAAGGCTAAAGGTAGGTAGGTGTGAGCAGTTGCATCTTTCCTAAGACTTACAGGACTTTGAATTCTAGCTGCTTTGAATGTTCATATTTTATTGCTGGCTCACCCCACAGCTGTAGGGCGTTGTGGAGAATAAAGGGACACTAATACCTTAAAGCTTGTTGAGTTCTTTTTATTAGGGATGAAAACTGGAAAATGAGGTTAGAACAGCAAAATTATTTTATCTATTAATTACTAATGATTATAAAAAGGCAAATTGGTTAAATGTGTGCTTCATATTTCTGGTTATTGAACAGAGATTTGATGATATTTTTAAAGAACACTGTGGAAATCATACAGGTAATGCTGATAGAGTGAAGTAGGAAATACATTGCATGTTTGCAAGGAGTGAAGGTGCTGACTTTGTCTTATCTAAAAGATTCTTAGTACAAAGCCAAATGTTTTATCACTTCATACAAAAGAATAAAATTATTTATCCATTTTGGCTTGGAGCAAATGGATCCTTTGCCACATCAGATTGTGCTTCATATCTTCTCTTCAACTTCCTTAACGTGGGATGCAACAACTTTTCCATCTACCACTTCTTCAACAATTGTCTTGATCTTTCTAGTTTTGGTTGGATCTAAACATCATGAACAAAACAAAAAAATTTATCAATGTGTTAAAAATGATAAACCAAAGCAGCACATGACCAGATACCCCCTTTTTCTTTCCAATTTTCTTCTGATTTTAAATGAACTCTATGATGTAGTTAAACAAGATAAACATGTATTATTTGATTTATAAGAATGACTTTAGAAACAAAATTTCATTCAACCAGGTTCTATCTTACCTTGAGAAGAGTCCAGTGATTGTGTTTGAGATTTGGACCCTGTCAGGGATGAGCTTTCAAATGTAACTGCCTGTCCAGCGCCCCTAAAATGGAATCAGAGACATGCACTATTGCAGGATGCATGATAGAATCAGGATAAATTCCCTTTTCTTGGTGACATGGATAGATTATTTCAATAGTGAGCAGAATGGCTCGCTCTCCTCAGTCACAGTGATATTTCAGATCACTGTACATGCCTTACTGTCGCTTGGAGAATGTTCCACTTATTTTACCTCTCTTTTTCCTGGAAAGGATTTTGCTACAGCAAATGAACCCAAGGAGGTATTTTGTGTCAATCAGTTCCTTACACAAACTCGCCATCCAGCAGGCGCCGGTAGGTTTCAATCTCCATTTCCAGACGAGTCTTGATGTCTAGGAGCTGTTGGTACTCTGCGTTCTGGCGCTCCATGTCAGCCCTGACCTGGAAAAGCTGCGACTCCAGATTCCCGATCTGCATTTGGATTTGTGACAGCTGAGCGCAGTAACCACTTTCCGTTTCTGCTAAAGTGTCTTCCAGGGATTTTTTCTGTGTAAGGATATTAAATAATCTCTGGTTAAGGAAAAAATCTCATTACAAAACCAACTGAAATAGTTTAAGGAAGTGAGCACAGCTGCATTACTTAGGAGGTTTTATTTTCTTTTTGAAAACATCAGTCTGAAAACTGTCCCTTGTCACTTTCCTAAATGTGATGTAAAAACTCATCTGCTTTGTGACATGCTTTTTGCAATCCAGTTAGATCTATTACTGCTATTTAGGAACTAAAATAAATAGGATTTAATCAGAAATAAATGCAAATCCTCAATTCTATGGAATAGGATTAGGTCTAAAAAGCCTTTTGAAGTAGCTGAATTGGCTCTGAGCAGTCAGCAGCTCCTTAGAACGTACCATGGCGAGCTGAGACTGCAGCTCTATTTCCAAGCTCTGGAGAGTCCGTTTTAAATCTGTGATCTCGCTCTTTCCTGACTGGAGCTGCTCAGTATTGGTGGAGATTTCCCTTTTCAGCTCCCCGCTCTGAAATGACAAGGAAGAATGGGATGTAGTTTTACTGGTCCAAGTATTGAACTCATTTTCCCAAGCATTTTGCTGAGTTTGCTCTCTATGGTTGTTACTTTTTCATTGAACCACGCCTCGGCCTCTTTACGGTTTTGCTCGGAAATGACTTCGTACTGTCCCCTCATATCATTCAGGATCTTGGTCAGGTCAGTCCCTGGGGCAGCATCCATTTCCACGCTGACTTGGCCAAGTTCACTACTTTGGATGCCCTGAAGCTCCTGGAGAGATTGAAAATAAAGAGAAGATTCTGTTAATAAAAGACAAAATAGTTCTACCAAAATATATGTGATATAAATTCTGTTTCAACAAGGATCTGTAGCTTGTTTCTCACACTCTTTCACTTAGCAAACTAAAAAATAACAGCAAACAGAACGTATAATGAAACCCAGGAACTCCCCCTGGCTTAAATAAGTGGGAACTTAAATACCATTTGATGCTTCACAATTTCATGTGTTGTGTTATGGATTCACAAAGGAAAAAAATAACCTCTTCATGATTCTTCTTGAGATAAGCCAGTTCTTCATTCAGGCTTTCAATCTGCATCTCCAGATCTGCCCTGGTCATGGTCAGCTCATCCAGGACTCTGCGCAGACCATTGATGTCAGCCTCCACACTCTGCCGAAGAGCCACTTCATTTTCATATCTATGCATAAAGGGATTAAATATTATTTTTTACATGGCCAGTGGGGTCAAATGCAAACTATTAATGTGTTTTATTTTAGCTTTAATATGAAAACTAAATACACGTAATTATTGTAATATTGTTTAATAATTCTATTACAAGTATTCTACAAGGAAAGAGATTTTTAATACAAAAGACCTTTTTCATTAAGATATTAGTAGAAAGTTTTTGCAGCATTAAGATATCCTTACTTCAGTCTGAAGTCATCCGCAGCCAGTCTGGCATTATCGACCTGCAGAATGATCCTCGCATTGTCAATGGTTGCATTGATGATCTAGAATAAAAACAGCGTTGGGACAATGTTACAGCCCAAAGGCTTCATGGCTTCAAATGGCTTTTAACTTTCTGTTCTACAAGGGTTTGTGGAACTGCATTCCATGAGTGCCTTCTCCTTAATTCAGACTAGACAAATCACTGTGCGACACAGCTACAGAACTGCTTTAATGTACAGGAAAAATTCAGCGCGTCACCAGTGCGAGGTGACAGAGGTCACTGCATGTGTCAGTACCAAATGATAAATGTGCTCTTGGTTTCCAAAGAAATTGGTTATTTTCATTCATAGTATTAAGTGAGTTACAAATATAAAGATACATTAAATACACTGCTTTGCTACCTTGTTTCGAAGATCTTCAATGAGGGGGTAGAATTTACTGTAGTCGTTCCCAGATCCAGGGGTGGCCGTGCCAGGGCCACTTTTTTCATACCACTCACGGATTTTGCGCTCCAGCTCAGTGTTGGCATCCTCCAGAGATCTCACTTTGTCCAGATATGCAGCCAGACGGTCATTGAGGTTCTGCATCGTCTCTTTTTTTGAGCCAGAAAGAATGCCACCATCGCCAGCACCAGCAGGGCCAAACCCACATCCAAAACCAGCCCCTAAGCCACCACCAAAGCCACTTCCAAAGGCAGCACCTGAACTGCTGCCAAAACCACTTCCCAAACCTCCCCCGAACCCACTGCCTAAGCCACTTCCGTAGCTACCACCCAAACCACCTCCAAAGCTTCCACCAAAGCCACTGCTTAAGCTGCTCCCAAATCCTGCCCCTGAGCTTCCCCCAAAGCCCCCACCGAAGCCAGAGCTCGAACCCAACAGAGAAGCTGCACCAAACCCTCCACCAGACCCCCCAGCAAACCCAAGCCCACTGCCACCAAAGCCTCCTCCACCACTGGAACTGGACATCCTCAGAGATCCCCCTCCAAATCCGCTCCGAGAGGAGAAGGGCCGGGACCCGCCACTTGTGCGCACGGAGAGGGCCATGGTGCTCCAGGTGCCGGATCTGCCCTGTGGAGGCTACAACAGGGAGCAGGGCAGAGCGGGAGCACGGTCAGCTTTATACACGGACAGCAGTGGGTGTTTCAGGAGCAGTCCCCACCTCCTGGGGAGAGCTTTCACTCTCTCTCTCCCTCCTATTTGGAGGGGATGTCAGTTTAGGGTGTTCTGACCAACCGAAATGATATGTGCCAACCGAAATTGCCAATAGGAGTGGAAATCTGGTGCCCTCCAGGTATTTGTATGAGGGGAAATGGGTGGAGTGGAGCTGAGACATCATGATTGTGTTCTGCCATGTGCAATGGGGCACAAAAAGTTCTTTTCACATTTAAATCCCTTCTAAATAATTGTTTTGTCATTGCAGATTCAGTGCTTCTTGCATTTGGGGCTGTTCTTACAGGAGTTTGCTAAGTCAGCAAAGTGATCCCTTTGATCCCTGCTTCTCAGCCTGTGTGGCAGGAATGTCTTTCCTTTCATAATACTCTTCTGGCAGGAGCCTCTGCTGGATCACTGCTCCTGGATGCTTGATAGAAAGTAAGAAAAGTGACCATCAGGAGTCCAAGGGCACGTGAATGTTCAGTGAGCTGCAGGGTGATCATTAATATGAAAATATAAATATACCAAATAGGATTTGGAATTGGGTTTATGTCCTAACCCTTTCATTACTGAAATACCTCAGAGTGATATCCTTTTAGTCTAGAGCATATAAGAGTCTGTACTTTGGAGCTGGGAACTCACCATTGTGTCTGCTAAATAGTTTGCTGTTATCTCAAAATAAGAAATCTGATTTCTGTATTTGGTGGTTTTTATAATACAAATCTAAAGATCAAATGTAGTGCTTCTGGGTGCAGGTTTGGGCATTGGAACCCTCCCAAGCCAGTATATTTTTCTTTTGAAGTTATTTTGATAAATGGAAAATTGTTTTTCCTTTGTCCCAGCTTAATTATATCATTGGATTTGTCAACTGAAATGTGTTGATTTTTGATTTATCCGCACCCAGGAGCATGGGGTGCTTTTGGGGTAGATAAGAGCGGAAGATCAAAGGTGTAAGTAGAGCATTTCTGTGGAAATGCACTGATAGCCTGGTCTCAGTGACTCGGGGCAGTGAGAGCAGAGGATTAGCTCTTTGGCAGCTGTTTGTGTACAGTACATAGCTCTGGACAGGTGAGGTTTCATAGGGAAGAGCTTTGTGTGTTTATGTTCTCAAGAGGAAAATGTAAACTCCTGGGACTGAGAATCCAGGTGTGGCACAGGGGCCTCGCTGTGGGACAGAGAACATTACTGGCACAGAAAGGTTTGAGAGACATGGAGATAATTTCAAATATATTCTTACTGATAAAATATCTTGGCTCACTGTACTCCCTGGTGACATAATCATTCACAGAATGTGAAAAATATCAAGTAGGCTTCTTCAATTTGTTTTTTCATGTTACTATAGCATGAAAGCATATTGACACCTCTTATTTATTTGAAAATCAGGTTTTAATGAAATGAAACTACTTTATGTTTAAGTGGGAGTTCACATTCAGAAAAGATGTGCTGAACTGATGTCTTAATGCATTTAAAAAACCTAATACTTCCATTTTTATCTGTGTTGGAAGCAATTATACATTCATACCAGGTTAATTTGATTTTTTTTCAGCAAAGTATTTAGTCCCTAGGTAAGTAAACCAAAAGCCTTCTATGTTATGACTTACAGATTTTTATTAACACTCCCCCCACAAAAACAGCAACAACAAAACCTTTGATATTTTGGCATTTTTAATCCTTCTGGGGTTTAGGGTGAAGTAGATCGGATTTTTTATAAATGTTTTAGTTTTGGCATCAGCTGCAGGGAGCTCAGAGGCATCGTTTCTACTGGTGCTATTTACATCTTCTCTTCAATCTCTCTGACCTCGGAGGATACAATCTTGCCATCAACCACCTCCTCAACTATTGTCTTGATCTTCTTGAATTTACTTGATTCTGTTAAGGAAATTGAAAAGAGAAGTAATTTACTGCAATGTACATTGACAGAGTAATATTGCTGCAGTAGTAGCAGTCGATGAGGAAACATCAAAAAGCATCTTCAATCCACAAGTCCGTGGTAAACTTTTGCTGTGTGCAGGGTGTGGCTTCTCCTCTTTTGGATATTGAGTGTGTTGCCCACAGACTGTAGTGGACACTGGGTTCACTAACACTGTAGTGCTCTTGATAGTTTTGCTTCAGTTTAGCACAGACTTGTAGACCTAAAACCCTGTAATAGACTTAGACCAAACTGGAAATGTTTGCTGTAAAACTGGATATGTTACTTGGGAGCCTCAGCGTCCCTGTACAGCCAGCAGGGAGAAGCAGACACTTCTCCAGAGGGGAACTCAGTAACTCTCTGTTGTTCTCTTGGCTCTCTGAGGACTCACAGAATCACAGAATGGATAAGGTGAGTCTGTGATTTTACACCTGAATTGTATATATAAACCCAGATTTGTACAGTCCCCATACAGTAACCATACAGTTCATTGCTTTCTTGATGTGAGATTCCACTAGCTGATTATTTGCTCTGAAGCTGTTATTTTATATCAGGCCACTTCATTCCATAACATTTCAATAGGCAGCCATCAAAACAGAAAGAAGTTGGTGGGACATACCTTTTTCAGCCTCTGCTGTAGTCACTTCTAAATGCCTGTTCAAATTATAAATTAGAAAATGTAAATGTATGGCAACTTATGTATTGAAGAAACATCCTTGTGCATTTCCTGTGTGTTTGATCAGGACAGCTAATCCCCTTTCATGAAGATATTTAATCAGGAGATAACTCAGTAAAATGAGGCATAAGCTGTGGGTGCAGTTAATCTGCAGACACATCTCTGCAGTGCCAGGACTTCAGCTCACACAGGTACACCGGATCTAGTTCCTGAACCTGAACAGCTGAACAGGTAGAATCTGGGAGGAAGTCCCACTCTCTGCTTATTCCACACGGACAATTTGATCGAAAACTGCATTACTGGTGTTCCTGGCATGTGAACATGTACCCAACTCCCCAGCTCACAGAGGGACAGTCTGTAGGCTGGGAGAACCCACGTCCAAATTCCTCCAGCTCCAGCAGCCCAGCCTGAACGGCAGCCTGCTCTGATTCTATGGCTGAGAACTGGGCAATGGGTTTCCCCACCTAAAAGCAGTTGGAGAGAGGCAGATTTGACACAAACCCCAAACCAACACGCAAAGCCATGTGTGTGCTCACCCGCTTTCCTCTCCCTCCAGCAGCCTGCGGTACGTGGCGATCTCCATCTCCAAGCGAGTCTTGACATCCAGCAGGATGCTGTACTCACTGTTCTGAGCCTCCATGTCGGCTCGGAGCTGCCGCAGCTGAGCCTCCAGACGGGAAATTACTCCCTGTATCTGCTCAAGCTGGTAACTGTACCGTGCTTCTGTTTCAGCCACAGAACCTTCCAGGGTCTGTTTCTATAGTCCATGGGAAGAACAGTGACATATTATTCAGAGGACACATTTTAAAATAACATTTTGATTGTAAAGCCTCTCATTTCTCTATTTATCTGTGTAACTCTCTGCTATCCACAGTCCTTGTTTTGCCTTTTTTTTTTTACCATGGTCAGCAGGGACTGTAATTCCAGCTCCAGGTTCTGGAAGACCTGTCTCCGTTCTGTGACCTCTTTCCTTTGGACCTCCAGCCGTTCAACATTGATGGCAACTTCCTGGTTCAGTTCTGCTGTCTGGAATGAAGGATGGAGGGACTGTGAACTGCAGCCAGGCATGACCAAGGTTCTTGCTAGTGTTTAAGCAGTTGACTTTACCTGCTTTTCAAAATGTTCTTTGGCTTCTTGGCGGTTCTTTTCTACCATTTCTTCATATTGCTTTCTCATGTTTTCCATAATAGCTGCGAGATCAGTGCCAGGAGCAGCATCCACCGCCACGCTCACCGAGCCGCTGGCCTCTTTGCGCAGCCTGTCACGGTCCTGCAGCAATGGGGACTGTGTTAGCACCAACTGCAGGGATCTGCCACTCCTGGCCTTGCACACAAACCCAACATCTGCACACGCAGGACTAATCCTTAATAGTACCTTGGGGCAAGACAACTTAATCGCTTTGTAAATACTGTTTAGTGCACCTCATCTTAGAATAGTTTACTTACTTTATAGCAATAAATGTTATATCATAGATAAATGTATCATAAAAATTATTTCCTCAGAACCAGACCTGTGGAATGAGGGCAGAAATCATGGCTCCCATTTGTGTACTTTTTGGGGTAGCAATTCCTGAACTGTAAATTTTTCTTAGGAAAAACCTTCACTCCTTCATTCCTGGAATGGAGGAGTGTTCAGCCTTTGATCCCCGACAGCTTGAATGTCCGTTAGGGCCACACATAGTTATATGCTGCTTCCAAGAAGGATAGAAATGCTTCCTAGTGAGGTTGTTGGTGTTTGCCACTCAAAACCCCTGTCCCTGGCAGTGTTCAGCTGCTCCCACCTCCTCGTGGTTCTTCCTGAGGAAGACGAGTTCCTCGGTTAGGCTCTCAGTCTGGGACTCCAGGTCAGCTTTTGTCAGAGTCAGGTCATCACGGACACGCAGCAGCCCAGTGATGTCGCTCTCCACACTCTGCCTGAGCAGGTGCTCGTTCTCAAACCTGGACAATACAGTGCCTTTTGTCATCATTGAAATGCAACAGTTTGGAGTAAATGTTAGAATCAGTAACTACCATAGTCATTAGGAAATTTTCATTAATCTAAAGTTGGAAAACGTTCACTTGTTGGCACTGATTCCAGTAAGTGGAAGTTTTCCTAAGTAAGAGGAGCATGAAAGAGAATTGATATAAAATCATGGAACTTACTTCAGCCTGAAGTCATCAGCAGCCAGCTTGGCATTGTCGATCTGCAGGACAAGCCTGGAATTTTCCATCTGGGCAGCAGAAATCTAAAGGGAATGGTGGGCAAGCAATGAAACTTTGCACAGAAATTCACACTTCATCCTTTCCTTGGAATGAATACTGTCAGCGGGCTTCATTCTCCTTCACTTCAGCTGTCTGTCAATCAGCTGGCTTTAAGCTAAGTTCCATCTAAAGTGTATGAAAGGAATTAGGGATGTCCAAGACAAATTGTGCTGCCATAAAATAAGTGTATCAAATACTTGGGATGAACTGCTCTCTGAAGGGATCTGCTTTTAAATGTTGGGAAGTAGAACTAATAAAAAACAAAAGGGAAAAGACTGAAGAAAGTTCTGGAAACATGATCTGACAAACCTGTCAGTTGATTGTTGGGAATATTTCATTGTTTCCAGTAGTATTTTACTATTTTAAGTAGTGGTCTTTAATTATTTTTCTAAGTGTTTGCTCTTCTTTTCTAAAAAACCACTTTGAAATAGACTGTTACCAAACTATATGTAAATACATAGATTACCATTAGTACTTTCTCTAATTAAAGCCACCTGAGGCAAATATCATAGAACTAGTTAATTTTGAATCATAGATTTTTCAGGTATGGGGTTACTCACAACTGCAGGCACATACCTGGTATTACAAATGATCTAAAATCAGTCACTAATTTGTAGCTGATCAAGAATAAACTTTTTCTTCCCAGCTAGGCCAATTACAATTTGGAAAAGTACATTTTCTACAACAGATTATTCTCTGTTTCACTGATAACTGCAATTCCTATATTTATGGAGGACTTTATGATCTCTTACCTTATTTCGGAGCTCTTCAATTGTTTTGAAGTAGGAGCTGTAGTCCTGCCCTACGTTTATGGTGTTCTTTTCATACCATTCCCTGATCTGCATCTCAATCAGGGAGTTGGACTTCTCCAGGGAGCGCACCCTCTCCAGGTAGGCAGCCAGGCGATCGTTCAGGTTTTGCATGGTTGATTTCTCGTTGCCAGCAAGCAGCACATCGCTCCCCGTGATGCTGAGCTGGAGGCTCCCTCCGAGGCCTGGCCCAGAGCTGGTGCTGGTCGATATGCGGGTGCCATAGCCCCCGGCGCCCCCGTAGACGCTGGGTGCCTGGATCTTCTGGATGGACATTTGCCTCTGGATGGTTGGGCTACTGACACTGGGTGCAGAGGGCTGGACACGGCTGCTCGTACCCCACTGGATGCTGCGGGTGGAGAATGCCATCTGTGCTCTTTGTCTTCTGGACTCAAGCAGGTAAATCACAGACAGAGAGGGCAGTGAGGAGCTGAGTGTGCACTGTGCACCTTTATACAGGTCCAAGAGGAAGCAGTGGCTGGAAACCCCACCTATGTTGACGCAGAGTGTCACTGGTATCAGCACAAAGAGCACACGGGATATTGCTCCCACTCCCCATAATTAGAGGGGTTCTCATCTGTTCATCTGTGTTTGAGGAACACTCCCTGGGTAGTTTGCTTGCTTTGTTATTTTGTATAACAGGTAAAAAATAAATGATCTCTTGAATCATTTATAACCATGTACCAGCAGCCAATCCTCTCTGTAGGCCTTTGGAACAAATGAGTGGGTTCTTAGCCTACTGTGCAGTGCATGAATTTAAAATGAGAGTGGCCTGTATATGACAAGAGACTTAAAATATTTATATTTCTGTTGAGTAAGCAATAACTTGGGCCTCAGAACAGTCTAGAATGGTGTATAAATTATTAGGAAGGAGGCAGGTGTACTACCATGTGAATTCCATGCATAGTGAGCACAAACCAACATCTGCACTGCCGGTGAAGAGTGGAGGCTGTTGCCATCAGCTTGGATTGAATATGCATTCATCTGGTATTAGAAAACCCTTGCAAGTGGAGTTTGAGCTTTCACTACAGCTGAGATTGAGTGGGAAGGGTATTTCTTTGTCTTTAAGTGAGGTAGGAGGAATGAGAATATTGGAAATCTTCACAGCCCACTGTTTCACATGTGAGATGCTGAGGACCATGGAGTTGCAGGAAGTGTTGAGTTCCAGCTTCCAGCAGAATGAGCCTCCAGCCCTCCTGTGTGGCTGAAGTTAAAGCAAAACAAGTTTCCATCCTGCTCATCAGAGACCAATGGCTAACAAGTGCCATGCTGGGGGGCTCTGTCCCCAATGCAGGGGCTGTGGTCATTAACAGGAAACCAGCTGCCTTTCCATGGCATGAAGAGACTCAACAATCCTACTGCTGATCATGTGGAGGAGGCTGCTGGGCTGACTGGGCTGTGCACTTGATACAGAAAGGGCATGGAGAATTTGTAAAGCAAGAAGAATTTGGTTGCTGAGGAGTTGTTAGTGCTGCAGGAGAGAGGGTGGCAGGTGTGTGTTGGGACAATGTGGAGGTGCAGCTCCTGGAGCATTGCCCTGACAGTGCTTGTGCATGTTACTGATATTGTCAGGTAGAACAATGAACACACATGGCTTGTGTTAGTGACAGCAGCTGCTGTATGTACCAATCTCCCACCTTGGGGCAAGGAAATTGGTGAGACACAGAGCTTTGGAGGCCTTGAACTGTGTATTGGAGGCACCTTCAGCTTTCTGAGAGCACCTAACCCAGAACAGTTGGGTATTAGGGAATACCCAATATATTAGGGAATCAGTACTGCCAAGTTTTTAAATTACTGTGCTAGGGATTAGTCTAACTGGTCTTGGCTCAAGGCAGAGGGTTAAACTGTTGTACTTGGCTGTTCTGGACACAGCTTCCAAACCAAAGCAATCAGTGTGCAGGGAAGGATATTTTTTCCTAGGAGGATGCTTTTCGCTGTCTTGGACCTTGAACTTCTTTGGGTGTAATTTGTAATAAAAAAAAAAAACTTTATGAGATGTGAAACCAAAGTACACTGGCCATGACATTTGGTGTGTCATTACAGTGACTCAGGGTGGGTTGTCTTTTGTCCATTGAAATTATTCAGGCTGAGTAAAAATTCCTCATTTCAGTAGAGCAGAGTCTACACCTTTAGACTGTAAGAGGAGTACAGAAGAGATCCTGTTATTCTTACATCCCTTGGCTCTATGTCTCACTGCTAGATCTCTGCAGGATTGTGTGGCAGTCCATTTAAGAGCAAACATTATGCTTTGTCTTCTCAGTATTAAAATTAGTTTCCATGTTACCTTGGTGATATTTTTCTAAACAGCATTTGAAGGCTCTATTTTTTTCATTTCGTGAGCAAATGAAAAAAGAAGTCAGTGATCTGAATTAAAGTGAACATCAGGCTTAGGTCAGACGTTTGCCTTGTGTTATGGCTCTGCTGCCTATGTTCAAGCTGAACGTCCAGCAATTATTTTTCTCTAGAGTATTCAGCAGAAGCATCCCAGATGTATGCAAGAAGAAGCAAGGAGCAATGGCATCGTGTAAACCTGACATGAAAAGGTACAAGACTGAATTTTCTTGGTGTTCTTTTTATTCTCATCCCTCAATTGTTTACTGAGAATTTCTCTGGTCTTATCATTTTATATATGCTCCTATCCTCCACCAAAAGCCAGAATATTTGCAAGAATACTTGCTAGGATCAGGATAGATTCACATCAGAGGTGGGGTTTGCTCCTGGTTTTGGTTCAGTACATTTTTTTTCCATGAAACATATCTTGACTGGTTGTATCAATCACTGGAAACTGCCAGAGGGAGCCCTGAAGCTGCAGCCATGGCAGTGAGGGGAGGGCAAGGCCCCAGCCAGGTTGGAGGGTGAGGGGCTCCTCAAGATGTCAGTTGGGAGTGGCCTCAGCATCCTCCACCCCTGGACTATGCCCAGGAATTATCTGCAAGAACATGGGCTGCCTCATTTTGATTTATTTTTTATTTTATTGCGTGTAAGAGTAAGTTATCTAAATAGATGTTGGGCAACCTAAAAATCTGTTGTCCAGTACTGCAGTTTGGGTCAGCATTGAAGAAATGCTGTAACAGTTTGCTGGTGCTTTAGCTCAGCAGAGCAGTTTCAGCTCCGGACGCAGTTGTGGGAGCTGTAGAGGACAGTCTGTGGGTTCCCAGGTAGCACTTCCCTTCAGTGACGTGTTTGGTCAGAGTGATTGCCTATAGACATAATAAAACATTTATAGCCACACTAATGAATTGTTTGATTTTGTGAAGAGATGTCGCCTGTGTGACAGGAGTTTAATGTGCATTAGAGGGCCATGGAGATAAGTCCTGCAGGGCTCTGATAACGTGGATGCCATTCCGTCTGACTCACCTGTGCTAACCAGCCATGGGCAACCAGTCTGGAGAGTTCAAGGAAAAGACACACCCAGCTGTGGGTCTGCGTTTTTGCTGCCTGTAGGTGCAACAGAGACTTTTCTTTTGCCTGACATAGAGACTGAAATAAAGCAAAGTCTTTTAGTTCTGTAGAAATGATTCATTCTAGGAATGAAATCCAACACCCTTTTGTTGGTCCCTGTGTTTGGGTTTAGCATCATAAGAGTTTGATTCTGAAAGATCTACACTACAGTCCTGAAAGGACATTGCTGTGCAAAGTGCATTCAAGAGAGATGCATTCCATGTTCAGTGTTCCAGCCTTATTCCAATATTCAATATTTCTGGGTCTGCGATACTCCCTTCCTTCTTTTCTTAACTACCTTTGCAGCTCCTGTTAATGCCAATGCCTGTGAAACCTGCTCTCTCCACAGAGCAAAGCAGGGTGTTTGTGCTTTGCTGAATGGGATCAGAGGAGAAAAAGTTCTGGATGATGTCACCAACTCAGCTGGATTCACCTAAGCCCTGAACATTTGCAGCTCAAGATCTTACACTGTCTGCCTCACGTATTTTTTCCCCTCATTTCCCTCTCCTTTTTATCTTTTGTCCAATGAAAAGATCTCAATCATCAAACCACTGCACCTTATTTCTTTCTGCTTGGGGCTTTGACCAGAGGGGTAAGTTAAAACATTATTTTGCATATTTATGGTACTTAGAGAGGTGTTCCAGCTGCTGGAGTGGTGCATGAGGCAGTGTGTGGATTCCATCCCTCCCCAGCCACAGGTGGAAAATGAAAGTCAGGAGCTGCCTTTCCTGTCTCAGCTGCTCTCCTCAAACAGAATCAGATCTCAGTGCCAACAAAAACAGCTCCAGGCCACACAAACGAACCTTCTCTTTTTTCTTCCCCAAAAGTGCCATTAAGATCAGCTCTAACACAGGACTGCTGGCAGATCTCTCTCCCTTGGAAAAACCCTGTGCAACTGAAGCGTCAGGGGAATGAAAACACCAGTGAACTGGAGAGAATTTCAGCCTACTGACTCTCTCAGTTTCATAATGCTGGAGTAGTTCAGTATCCATGAAAAATATTGCATATTTCTGTGATTCAGGAGGCAAATGCAATTTTCATGGCCCTGTGCAAATACAGGTACAGACTGATCATACATCGTAAAAGGTACGTACAAACACACTCTATTGCACGTGTTTGTATCTGTGTAGACTTTTTTGCTAACTTTAAAAAAAGTTCTTGTGGTTCTGGGGATCTCACTTGTGTCACACTTGGAGCCCTCAAATCAGAAGAAAATCTCAATTTTTCCCCAGGGTAAAATTGCACTCATAATGCCAGGAGGTGCCTGGGCAGAGGTACAGCTGCAGCTTCTTGTTTGGGGACTGCTCAGAAATATCCTTTCAGTGCATCCCAGCGATCCCACGGCATCCCCGCTCCCGGGGTTTGTACAACCAGGAGCAAGCCACGGGCTGCTTGGAACCCAAAATACCCTTCCAGCACCAAGACCTGTGTCAGGAGAGCAGACACCAAAAAAGCAAAAGAAAGGAAACAGGCCGAAAATCCGTCTCCATACCCCCCTGAAGGAAGGCTGGCACTGTTAGTAACGTTCATAGCACAAACACTGCGGCAGAAATTTCCAGTTAGAAGTTGTTCCCCAGCCGCAGGAGCCCCGAGGAGCGGCAGGAGCAGGAGCAGGAGCAGGGCCGGGCTCCGTGCGGATCTACCCGGTTGTCACTAGAGGCCACCAGCGGCCTTCGGAACGGAGCTGCCTCCAACCCTCCCTGGGCAGCGGCAGAACCCGTGCGGACCTTGAACGACGGAATAAAGCTTACAGAACAAAATTTCCCATATCATCCACTTTTCTGGCCCTATATCCACAGGAAATTTCGTTGCATCGCTCTTGTGACCAAACGTTTAGAGGAATATTTCTCTTCAGAGCCACCAACCATAATTAAGGAGTTCAGTGCTGTGTATGGAGTGGGTTTGGCAGCAATAGCAAGAGGAATGGGCTATCCCTCTAAATTCTGACATCTGAGTCTTTCAGGACAGGGAGTGCTCATTATCTTTTTGAATTACACCCTTTTAGAGGACTGATGCTTGAGTATCTCAATTTTTAGGCAGACAGGCTGTAGACATTAAAAAAAAAAAGATTATTTGGTTGTGTTTTTAAAGTTTTTGTTCTGTACAGTAGCAGAGAGGGATACATTCTCAGAATATCTTGAGACTGTCTCTTGTGATATTAACGTGGAAGGAGAGCCTGGGTGCTGGAACGGCTTTCAAAAATCCGTCATTTTTCTCATTAATAAGACAAAAGAATGTATTTTCTTTCCTGCACAGGTAACCTTACAATTTCTGTCTGCTTGCAGCAATGTTACAGGTTTTCTGCTTTGAAATTGTTCTGGCAAGAGTCACTCCCAATGTTTTGTTTTGATATTTTATTTTCTCATATGTTGGTTCAGGGGTGCAGAGCTGAGCCAAAGCTGGTACTTCTCTAAAGGCAGCACACCTTGAACTTCTGTTCTAAGGAAGAACTGTAGTTTGTAGCTACTTCAGCCTGTTTGTTTCTCCATTTCCCTGCCTGCTCCAGCTAATTATGCCTCTTAATTGAAACACATTTTTCCAAATTATATTCCTCATTTTTGTTGCTTTCTATAGAGCCTAATTACAACCCATCACATCGACTCCTTTGGACTTGTCCTTAGGACATTGAAAAGCCGAAAAATTTACCCCCAAAGTCTGTATAGTTATTGAAAGTGTCTTTACCACAGCTGGTGTTATGATTTTATGCCTTTAAGGTTCTGATGCATATTCAGACATTCAAAAAGCAAATTAACATGTCCAGAAGAAGCAGCCCTGCACCTGCCTCACCATTAGGTCATGTCTCGTGCTGGGAGCTCCGGCCATAGAGACACTCCAAACTGTCTGACACTGACACTTCTGTTGCATGGAATATTTTTGCAGACAATTGGTTTGTGCCAGTCCTAGGCCAGGAACTCAAGTAGGTCATTTCAGTATAGTCACACAATTAAAGATATCATAAAAATACAGCTTGAAAAGAATCAAAAATTTTACAGAGGGAGAAATGATGAGGAAACACATGGTAAAACTTTAGTTGGTATTTCACCAAGCCAAATGTCCAGGTAGAGTCAATAATTAAGTTGCCTTTGCAGTATAATGCAGGACATGGGGGGACAGGGGGTGCAGCCTCTCTAGCACTATTCTTTCTTTGCTTCCCTGTTTATAGGTTCATCCTTTTTCTAAATGATTCATACACAGGAACAGGCATCTCCTAGCAAAACTTTAGAAACCTTTATAGGTCAGGGTGTGGACATTGTGAAATGTTTTACCGGCTCTTCTACCTATTCTCTCTGCTTCAATAATCCATAGAACCTGTGGGTTTAGCAGTGCTATAAAGGCGAGATTTCTTTTCTTCTCTTTCTGAAAGGACTTTGTTAATTTTGCATCCGCATTAACCAGGAAGGCAGAAAGCAAAAATTCTGATTCTACAGTTGTGGCTGTTGATAAATAAGGCTGAACCCCAGCAGTGTGGGGCCAGCTCCCCAGAAGAATGTGTGATTAATAGCACAAACCATGACTGCATTACCTCATCGCACACTTCTTCCAGGGGATCAACACTTCACTTACCAAAGCTGCCTATTGTAATACACCTTAATAAGTTTTAACATTTCTACAAGTGAAATGAGCTGTGACTCATGCCCAGGCTGGAGTGCAGTCAAGGCTCTTGGAAATCATGCTGAGGATTATTCCATGCAGGACTGCCTTAAATGGCAGGTGAAACTGCGAGGAGCCGGTTGTGAACGCTGATGGTTTCAGCCTCCTTTTATAGGCTAAGTTCCTGTATCTTGTTGGTTTGCACAAGTATTGTTGCATCATTCACTTAGACTGAGAAATGCTGTTCTCTCCTGCTCATGTTTCTTTGCTATCCTTTTCCATTTATGGGAAATAGATTTTATTAACTTGGAGGGTGTTGTTTTTAACGATGCTTCATATTTTTCAGATTGCATTTCTTTGTGCCTGGGTCCATCACTACCTTGGTTTCGAAATGGCCCTTCTGTGTGTATGGAATACTGAAGGAGAACAAATATGAGCTGGCAGAGTTCAATCAGTTTCCATACAATGAACTAACAAAGTCACTTTTCAAGCCATACATCATCACAGTCCTGAATATTTCCTTCCCTTCAAGCACTGCTCTGCAGTCAGAAGCAGCACCACCTGTGCTCCTAAAGTCTCCCAAATACTACAAAGCTGCTGGAGCTGCCAGCACGGGGTTCTGTACAGGACATTTCAGTTGGGCTGTTGCCACAGGTATGTTGAAGAACATCATCAGAGCATGTGCAGGGTCCTGACCAGCTATAAACACTTGGAATGAATTAAGGGCATTATCTCTTCCGAGCCATCAGACACTGACAGGATTGCTGTGAGTGGGGAATGGCTCTTCAGGAAGTTGTATTATCTAATAGCTGGGCTAAGTAGAAGCTGTGAAGTGATGGATTCTAATTTAGTGGCTCTCAGTGACTTTCTTTGCAGCCTTGAGCGAGTTATGTCATCTCTTTTTCCAATTTCTCAGGCAATAAAATGGGAATGATAATACTACCCCCATTCATTATCTCCCTGACTTCATCTCTCAGCGTGGTGTGAGAATGCGATGTTAACAGTGCATGCAAGTGGTAAGTATTAGCATCATTATTTATTATTTAGGGTGCAGACCCACCCTAAATACATTTAGGAATGCATAGCTTATCTACCAGAGCACAAATTCAGAGGTAATGAGTAACCACCAGATACAGGGCACACATGGCTGATGACATGGTGTCACGACCTGTTTAACACAAAGGAGATCTGCAGCTGTACAGAGCATTCTGAAGCTGTAAAAGATTCTCCAGAAATAAGCAATTTTTTCCAGAAACAAACAGAATGTGGTGTAATGCCTATTAGTATGTTTAAGGACTAATTGGTTTACTCCATTTAGTAAAAGACACTTGAATGGCTCTGTTGGAGTCATCGGTGCACGATGGTGTCAATAACGGAGTGAGTTGTGAGGATGGTGCTGTGAGCTGTACTCGTGTGACCTGTACAGAGTGCAGCAGCACAGGTGTAAGAGGAGCTTAAAATCATCAGAGTGATGGAGTGGAGTGGGAATTCTGCTGCCTCTCAGCAGAGAACAGGAATTTTGCTGCCTCTTAGCACGAGAGAACAGGAATTCTGCTGCCTCTCATCCAGCACCTCTCAGACCACAGCCAAGCATGACACAAGGCACGGGGAGTGCGTCTCAGCTCTGCATGAGGGGACACCAGGGCAGAGTAAAGCCAGAGCATTGCTCAGGAACATGAAATAAGGACAGGTGTATCCCATAAGGCACTTCAACTATTTGCTTTTCCTTCTTTCTTTCTTCCTTGTAGTTCAGCACAGTAACCCAGCACAGAGGACATACTTTCCTTTGATGTAGAAATAAAGGGCTACTTAGAAGTTTTTATAATTATTTGTGTCACAGCAATGTGGCTCTGCTATGTAATTCTGATAAATGAACATATCTTTAAATAACACAGAAAATTGTTCAAGAATACCTGGGCACATTTTGTCCAGATGCTGCTAACACCAGGTCTGCCTTGTTAAATCTGGTAAACCATAAGGAAGGACACTCTTAATTAGCCAGGAGTTACTAATCCTGTATTACAAGTTTTACCCAGTTTAAAGAAACCATTAGGTAATCCATCCAATGCTTTTGGGATCTCTTTGTGCAACAAGGGTGGAGAGTTGGGGTGCAGGGGGCAAAGGGGGATCAGGAACCGGTTGGAACATGCCAGTAGCAGAACACTGTATCACAGAAGTGGACTTTGTTCAGTTGAATCTTCATTTCCTTTGAGATTTCACCTTTGTGAGCCGTGTTTCAAAGCAAGGCAGGTAACAAGAGCCCTTTTGTGAGAGTCCATGGTGTGTGTGGGGATGACGGGACATGATGACAATGTCGCTCATGAATGCGAGACTGCCCTGGACACACAGACAATGACTTTGGAATGCAAATGCCTGACACACTCATTATGTTCCATTTGGTCTCTCTTCCTTCTGCCTTACACTCTTCCTCATCTAAACATCCTAATGGTATTTCTCTTTTCCTTGCCCAGATTTTATCTTTGCATAGCTCTATTGCTGTCGTTCTGCTGCTGACTTGGGCATTGGGCTGAGCTGAGAAAGGCAGGAAGACTGAGTTTGGCTAAGGCTGACAGCTCTCCCTGACATTAGCATGCACTGTAAACACCCGTCTGGCCTGACTGCAGAACCCTTTGACAGAGACCAAATAACTGAGATGGTTTTTTGAATTACCTGGGCTGTCAATGAGTGTCTGGAAAAGAACTTACAGGCTCTGAGGGAAAGCGTGTAAAGACAGTGCTAGAAAATTTCTCTCAAACTGAAGAATAAAGAAATGTTTCTGGGGGACTATTTTTAGTAAAGTGACTTTGCAACTCTCCTACTCATAATGGTGTTTTAAATGGTGACATTGATAAGTTGTATATAGGGAAGTTGAATAGTTTCGCTCACATAAATGTCACCTGTAACTTGTGTCTCCTCTTTTCTTTTTTGTGTTCTTCCAGTATTGTCCCTCCTGAAGCAATGGGGCCTTGGCTGTCCTGAGCCATGTCAGTGACGCTGCCACAGTGGACTGGGCATATGTAAGCAAAATCAGATAGTCCAAGGACCAGAACAAATAATGGATAAAAATTTATTGGCTGCAGTGAGGTATATGATGAGAGGCATAAGACCAGGAAAAAAGTTGAGAGATTATTCCCCTTAAATTATAGCTAATTTGCAGAGTGATAACTGAATCCCAGATGGATATTCCTGCCCTGGGGAGATGTGCACAATACATCTGTCACTTGCTCAGCCAGTCACTTTAATTCAACAGCTTTTCTTCAGCATTTTGGTGACTAAAAGCTCTTTAAACTACCAATGCCAGCTATCCCCCGCTCAGTGTGGCACTTTGCAGTGTTAGGCTGCAGATCATTTGAGAAGCGCGTTGGCTGCAGGATCCCTGTTTGACACACGGGTGCCAGCCCACGGCGCTGTTCCCAGAGGGGCCGTGGGAGCTGCTGCTGCTGGAAAGCTGCTGGCTGGCAGAGCTTTCCTTCAGGCTTGTGGGGGGAGCTCGTTGATGGTGGAGGACACCACCTCCCCGTTCACAGTGTCGTGGACAATCGCTTTGAGCTTCCGGTTGCTCAGCCCAGAGTGTTCTGAAAGAAAAGAAAGTTTAATTAGCTGAGGAGCAATGCTGAGACAGGGTGATGCAGGGAAAGCCTCATTTACAGTCATTTGCCTGCTGCCTCCTCAACGAAGTTTTCTCTGCATGTTTTCCTTCAAGTCAATATTTGTTATTTCTCTGTGTGAAATGTGCTGGCAGAAAGTCACCCTGGGTCTGGTCCAGGTCAGGGCAAATGAATAACACAGGGACAGCCCAGCCAATGCAAATCCAACAGATTATCCTGGATGTCTGCAGGTCATGCCCATACCAGAATATGAGTTTCCAGACATGCAGATTTTCAGTTTGCTCTCGAGCCCTAATGCTGTTTTAGTCACCCAGTAGAGTCTCCTCGCCTCCTCATATCCCAGGAAAGCTTTAGTCTGGAGCCTGAGCTGTGGCCTCGTGTGTGACTGGGCCCATGGGCAGGCACAGCCCCATGGGCTCTGCAGTGAGCCCTTCACAGCCCTTCACTGAAATGCTTCTCAAAGCCTGAGTGAGCCTGCCATGCACACCTTCCACAGTTCACTCAGGTGAGGTTAAAATTGCCCTGAGTAAAATTTGATTGGAAATGACAGTAATTAAGAGTCACTACAGAGAACAAAGTAAGGAACTTTTACCTTTAGTTTCAGATTTTCTTACTGTCCTGTGAAGATAATGAAATAGAGAGAAAATAATGTTACACTAATTTCAAGAAGTTATTCACCCCCTTCTGCCTGTTTCTAAGGAGACCTCATCCCACTGTGAGATATTTTTTTTTAAAAAAAGGAAAAAGAATTATGATTTTATACCATGTGAGCTTTCCCTTTGGAAACCATCCCAGGGCACATTCACTACTGCTTCCAGGGACAGGTGCATTGGTTCTTATGTATTTGGAGTTGCTCAGGTTGATCCCAATTTGGCTTCTGACAAATACCCCCACATTTGGGGCCACCCTGTCCTGCTTGTCTGAGAGTTGCAGTTCTAAAGACTGCTGATTTTCCTTTCTTGACTTCATACAAATCAGATGAGCGAATAAAAATGAGGCCAGCATTCTCCTATGCTGAGATGGCCATGCTGTGGGAGTGGAGAATTTTATTCTTTTTTTAATAAAAAGTTATATTAATTTAGGTAATCCAAATTACATGGATACCAGTGTCTCTGTACTCTAAGTGGCTCCGGCTTTTTATTATGATCTGTCACATTAAAATACCAACCCTTGATGTAGTATGGGATTCACAAGCTTTGATTAAGCATAAACAAACAAACAAATAAATAATCCAAATATGAGGACTCTCATCTGTTCCAGTCGGGGCAGCTCTGCCTTACCCGTCAGCATTCCCTTCCAGCAGCAGGCGGTATGTGGAAATTTCCTTTTCCAGGCGCGTTTTGATCCCAAGAAGAACCTTATATTGGTTATTTTGCTGCTTCATGTCATGACGAACCTGGCTCAGCTCTTCCTCACACCTGGAGATGATCTGCTGCATGTTCTGAAGCGCAGCAGCGTAGTAATTCCGAGTGTCAGCCAAGGTGTCTTCCAGCATGTGTTTCTGATGGGGCAGATAATACCAAGACCATGATTATTATTTATGTGGTAGATACAACACAGAAATACCAGCAAATTTGGTCTCTAGCTAGAAGATTGCAAAATTAAGGCTGTGGTAATTTAAACACTTATGCATTTGCATAACTATTCTTGTGAAGGCAGCAGAACCACAAAGCTGTGCCGTGTGTGCATGAGAGGCAAAACGGAGCCATTTATCCCTGCCATATCCGTTCTGCTCAAAGCCCTGCTCCTGAAACTGCTGTCTGTCCTGTCTGTTCCGCATGAACTGTGCAGAATTGCTCCAAAGTCTTTAACCTGTGTAAGAGCTATGTAATATTTGTGAAAGTTCCCCACCAATATTTTTCATAGTTTGTGTCTTTCATGCCTGGTAACAGGGCTTGTAAATATGAACTTTGCATTCTTTGTATTCCTGTCTGTCTTCTGGACACACTTTCTTTCTAGACCTGGAGTCAGCTATCTCTTCTCTTCCTCTCCTCATATTTTGTCATAAGAAGAAACATAAGTTTTTCACTTCCTGGTGATGGTTGCTGAATCTATTTTGCATATTTTGGCAAAGTCAAGCACGATCTGAATTCCACTTTCCCTCATACTTTAACAACTGCAATGAAGTTATGCTAGGCTATGAATTTAAATGGAGAATTGATCCATGACAACTTCTGAGAATACATGGAGTGAGTGAGCAGCCCAAGATGTCTGCAGCAGATACCTTACTAATCTGTGCTTGCAGCTCAATGTCCAGGGACTGCAAAGTTCTCCTTAGCTCCTTGATCTCGTTCTCATTGTGCTGGATCTGCTCGGGATTAGGGATTGCTGCCAGGGACATTGCTGCACTCTGTGGAGCAGAAGCAAGAGAAAAGCTCACAGACTCTGGTCAAGCAGGTACAGCCACAGGGGGCTTGGAAATGAGCAGGGAATAGCTGTTACCTGTTCTTTGTACCAGTTGTCCAGGCTTTGACGATTCTTTTCAATTATGGCTTCATAATCTTCTCTTATTTCTGCCAGAATCTTGCCTAAGTCTGCAGGAGGGGCTGCATTTACTTTTACATTGACTTTGAAGTCTTGTGAGGAGCGATTGGCTTCCATATCCTGTTCATGTATTAGCAGAGGGAACAAGCAAACTTGTTTATGGATGTAGAAAGTTTTCAGAGAGCCACAGAATCCCAGAGAGGTCTGGGGGGTAATTGTTATATATACATTAGATTGATATTATTTGAAAAATTTATATATTGATAATATTCTTATATGACTTGAACCAGTGACATAGTTGCTTCTGTGGCACAACTCAATAAAAAACACGTGAGAAGATCTTTTCCTAGAATGTTTCTGGAAGAAATGGGCTCAGTGAAGAAGCACTGACATTTTTTATTTATTTATCTATTAGAAACCCAAAACCTTGATGAAAATATAACAGTAATTTCATCTTTCTTACCATTTATGTTAATATTTATGGAACTATAACTAAGTTTACAGGAGAGTAATGTAAAAGTTCTATGTAATTGTTAAAGGCATAATTGGATTAAAGCATATAATTACTGTGTAAACAACATAATTACAGGACCAGTTGGGCAGGTAGGGTAACATTCCTTTCAGTGTAGCACAACCTTCTGTGCCTGGTACCATTTTCAAAGTACCAGGCAAAAGAGCCTTTCGGGGTATGACATCACGGAATGCGGATCAGCTGGACACAGGGATGGCTATGCTGGTCCCCTGTGTCCAAGAACTCTCCTGGGCTGGAAGGGAGTTGGCCAAAGGCAGCTGCACCTACCTCTGTGCAGCCCCCGTGTTTTATTCTCTGCTTTAATAACCCACAGACATGGAGCAGAACGTTTGGTCCGGTGTTAGGTAATAACTGCTAACAACACCAGATCAAGCGAAACCAGCAGGTTTCAAGCAGTGGAATTATAAATGTGGGAATAACAGAGAGCACTGAGTATAGCTGTGGAGAGTTCAGAGTAGTGTGGCTTTTGAGAATTATCTAATTACTGTGCTTAGGATTTTGCAAGAATGAGTAATTTTGCCTGATTTCACCAACCATTCTTTTTAATTCTGATCCTTCAAGAATTTGAGCTCTGTTTTGCTCAGGTCAGCCTGTTCTGGATGACCCTGCTTGAGTTTAGGGGGTATGGACAAGGGGGCCTAAAGAGATCCTTTCCAGCCCTCACCCTTCCATGCTTCTGTGAGTATGGGAAATTATATATTCAGAACTGAGGAAAAAGTCTGTGATGACTAAAACCCGGCAACACTCTGTGTATTTATATCTAAGTCTTTCTGAGAACATTTCTGTCCAATATGTCAGTTATTATTAGCTGTGTATGACAGATGGGTGGGAGAGACTCCAGCAATCTGTTCTCTCTGAAACCCCAGTGTAATTGGTAAAGCAGACACAGACTTTTTGCCTCACCTGACTCTCATTGGCTGCCTCAGAAACAGGATTAGGTCCTGAATCATCAATCCCACTTACAGATTGTGGGTCTTACTCAGTTAATTACATGGTAGTAAAGATTTGTGCAATAGGATTTTACCAAGTGGAACTTTTTCTACCTCCTCATGGTCTTTCCTCCTGAGGATGTGCTCTTCTCTCAAACCTTCAATTTCCATTTCCAGATCTGTGGTAATAATGGTCATGCCGTCGAGCTCCTTCCGCAGGTTCTCCACATCCAGCTGCACTCCCTGCCTGCGACACTTCTCGGCTTCATATCTTTATGAGGAAAGAGAAGACACAGCATGCGTGTTGAGAACTGCCCGATTCAGGCTCTTGTATAGGGCCAAGGAGACTGGCTTAGTCTATGTAGGGAACTAAAGAGAACGAACAACCAAAGGAACCAATTCTGTTTCTAACATACATTATTTAAATATTTTTGAATAGTCTTAACAATACAATGAGTTTTATTAGTTTTGTATTTCACTTTCCTTTCTCCCTTTATGTTAGGAAATAAAATTTCTTTTTTTCACTTCCCTTTTGGCATGTTAACATTCACCAGGTTGTGAAAGCTTTGAGAATACAATTCTCTGAAAACAGTATCAGCAAGCACTGATTGCTGTAGTTTTTCCAAAATGGTAACTTTTGAGTCCTTCAGAAAAATAAGAAAAAATGTGATGGAAGCCAGTTACTAACATTCCTCTCTAGCCTCTTGCAGTGTCTGTAGTGAACCAAAGGCACAGAGATGCTGCTGTGATTCTCTTGGGCATGGGAAGTGCTTTTGCTCCTCAGCATCTCTCCCTTTACTCCATGTTTTGTGGGCTCTATTGGTGCTTCTCCATTCACCCAATAAACTCAGTCTGAGTTCCATCCCTCAAAGTAGTTCCACTGGTTCCTTTTGTGACACTACTGACTGATAATGGTTTCCAAACTTGTCACAATATTACCAAAAGCTGAGATATTTTTTTTTTTAATGGCTGATCACCAACTGCTAGGAATAAGACAAATCTTCCTGATTCCTAAGAAGTCTTACAGAACTTACAGAAGTGTCAAACCCTTTCCTTTGGAAAGACCTGCCTGAAAGTGTTCTTTACAAACTTTTTTGTCTTTTTAGTTATCTGAGAACTCTCTTTCAATGTACTGAAAATCAGCCTGTGCTGGGAGCCAGTGATGCACCAGCTCAGTTACTGTGCACAACCTAGGGGACTCCAAAGCAGAAGCTGCGCAAGGACAGGGGTTCCCTGCAGAGCGGGACAGGAGAGGTGATAAATCCTGGAAATAGATTTGGGCTGGACTAGGAAGTGCTGTGCTTAGAGGGGATAATTTGTAATCCCAGATGACAGTTTTAAGTGCCTTTTGTCACAAGTATCAAGTGTCTGCTGTCAAACCTGCTCGTCAGGACCTGCACTAAGTATCATAAACAGGGTGACTCAAGGTTCTTCAGCAATTGTTTGTCGGTTTTATGTCCTTTTGGGGTTTTTCCCCTGTTCTACATTGTTTTTATTCATTCAGTATCAACAGAAAACCTCAGTAAAATCACTTCCCTATTAGATTAGCAATAAAAAGTAATGTTTCATTTAATGGTCTTTCAAATCTAATGAGGAAACCAAAGAAGAGCTTACTTGAGCCTGAAGTCTTCAGTTGCCATGTTAGCGTTATCGATTTGTAAAAGGATGCTGGCATTGGTGATCTTGCTATCCTCAATCTGGAAAACAGAGAATCCAGCAGGAGAGTTGGTGTTGCCATGGAGTGATAGTAAATAATCTGTGCTGGTTTAGCCTTTTTGCTGCTCAGAGGAAGCATCTAAATAGTGGAGTTCCCATGCTAAGGAGACCATAGGGATAAAAGCAGCTCAGTTTCCTGATTCTCCTAGATGTTTTGCAATTTTTGTCCGTAGTCTTACTTTACTCTTTTTCTTACATTTTTTGAGGGTATGAAGCAGAAGGCATCATCTTACTCCTGGCTAGGTAAAGGATATGAATTGCATTACACAAGCCTCGTGGTCTATTACAGAGTAACAGTCGCTGCCTTCCTCTGGTTTTGAGACCAGATTCTGATCCTGTTCAGCATTGCTGACAAAGCTGCCTTGGGCATCTTTAGGGCAAATTTTAGTAAGAAGCATTCAGCTGTGTCTGAGTACAGTCAAAATACTGGAGTTAATATACTGCTAAAAAGTAGCCTGTGAACACTGCTGAGCTGGTGTTGTGGTGTACAGTGGTGATGGTGGCAGCCCCTCACTCACTGGCAGGACCCTCAACCCACCACAGGCTTCAGCCTGGAGTTACATGCACAGTACCACTGGCGTCTGGTTGTTGTGGCCCATTCAGTTATGCACCTATAGCTGCTCTGAATCAACCAGCAGCATGGAGTGATTGATTCAGGTGTTTGATTTTGCTTTGGGATTTGAAAATTGCCCTAAAAGCTGCAGGATGAAGCACAATCTCATTCCTTTGGTGCACTCAGCACGCAATGGAAAGGCTCATGTGTCCCTGATAACATGGAGTAGCTTTTAACTATAGATCTGAATGTGAAAAGTTCAGTATTCTGTGCCAAATCTTTGAAAGAACTCCAACAGGAGCTCATATATAATTATCGGGAAATCATAAATGCAGGGCATCGTGTCCTTTTCTAACACAGAGGAAAGGGAAGTGTGGTCACCATTCTACCAGCTCCCTTCCCTCAGCATCCACAGAGCAAACCAAGGGCCACTGTGGCTGTACTGAAGTCATTTACAGAGCTCTTAATACCTTGGAGTAAATTTCCCACACCTCAATGAATCACAAAGAAACAAGGAAATGATAAAACTCTCCTGAAGTGTCAAAGGTTCACCTCTGTAATGAAGAAGAAGGTGCTGTGGAATGTTTAACTAATCTGCTAACAGACTGTGCATTCCTGCGCAATTAGCAGCGCACCTCGGATTCTGCCCTGGGACACAATCAAGGCCAGCTCAAGAACTCTAACAATACCCTGAGTGTGCGGCTGCCTGGAATCTGGTGACAGAGAAGAGGCAATTTTTGAATCCAGCCTTGTCGAATGTACAAGGCAACGAGAAAGCAACTTGAGTTGTTCAGCTGTGTGCCGTGTACAGAATCGCTGTGCGAGCCGAGCAGTGCTCAGTGCTTTGCCCACTGCCGTGTGGCCCCAGTCCCTCTGCAGCCAGCAGGGGATCTCACATGTGCCACTTATCTCTTAACAGTCACATGGAATTCCTTACTGCATCCATCGCGAGCATGGCTGTGTCTCTAGTATCAGTCTGCAAACTGTCAGCTTCGTTAAGAACTCACACATTATTGGATAGGAAATACACTCCGATTCCTTCTCAAAACAGGGATTTTCCAAGAAAGCCTCCTGCACTGGCTTTACCTCTCATGTCTCATGTCCTTTGACCCATCCCCTGGAATGCCCTGTAGATCCCTTTGCTTATTTAGTGGCACAAGGTGTTTGAATGAGACAGTTTCCTGAAGAACAGGTGCCATTTCATTGTGTATCTGGGTTAGGAAGGAGTCAGGCTGGAGCAAGGCTTTTCCCAAAACTTGTTGCTCCATCATGCATTCATCCTGAATTCAGGTATCCAGGAGAGTGTGGTTAAAAATGTAGGACCCAAATGATTGTATGCCTCCAAGATCAGACAGCCAGCATATCATAGACATTCTGGTATATTGGATAAAGGATCCTAAATTTAGTCTAAATTTTATTTTAGGTGCTAAATTAGTTTCACCTTTAAAATTAACATTTAATTAATTTAATTATAGTTAATAGTTAGATGCTATATTTTCAGTCATTTTACTGGCAGACATGCTGCTAATTGCAATATTTTATAGAGAAAGTAAAAATTCTGGGTTCAATCACTGAATTGTCACCTGTAAATGATCCTTTCCTGGCCTTTCCTTCCACATTCAGGACAGCCACCAGCCTCCAGGTGTCTGTGGCCAGGGACAGCTGTTTCAGGAGTAAGTGTGAAAAATAAGCAGTTTGGGTACAGCCTATTTAAAAGTGAGGGCTTTACCCCAGTCAGCATCATGGTTTTATGCTTACTGTTTTCCTAAAACATTCTGATTTACTAATTCCAAATCAACCCGAACACATATACGTTCTTGATGAGCAAGTTTTTATTTCTCTTTCTGTTAAAAAGCAAAGTGCCCAAGTGGCAGGTCTGGGGATGGTGACCTTTCTTTATCCTTAAAACAGAAATGGGTGATGACAGTTCTGGCTCTCCGTACACAGCCTGTGGTCCGAGCACCTCATCTACTGCCTGGAGGCAACACTTTCAGCTATGAGCATGGAGTTTGATTAAGTCCTTGGCCCCAGTCATCAAAGATGTGAATTAATACCATTTCCAAGCCTTTTTAAAAAGAATTTCTCAGGATCTTGAGAATGCCAAGTAATCGTATCATAAAAAGCGGAGGGCAAATGACAACATTGCTTTTTGGAAGAGCTTTGGGTTTTGCCCCATATGGGTATGTAAAGTTAATTACACTGATTAGTCACACAGATGGTTACAGTGCTAAGGATGTTCATTATGAATACAGATTAATATTATGCTTAAATTTGAAGACACGTGAGTTTGGGAGATTGAAAGAGTTACTGTTGAACATTAATATTAACTACTGGCAGGAACCAGAAATTCTCCTTTTAATTATAGTGAAAGCATCCACAAGGAATTTGTCATTGCTATTTTCTTAATTACAATGAAGTATTTTTCCATCTGATTACATAAGCTCATTGGTCCCAAAACTCCTGTAGTTTCATTGTCTGCTACTGCAGGAATCAAAGAGCTGGAATGCCCCAGTCTGTCTGGAGACAGCGGCAGCAGAGGGGCAGGCTCTGCACTCCTCCTGCTTTGTAATTTACTCAAGACCTGTGCAGTCAAAAAGACCAAGTTCTGCCATCTGTAGTTACTCAAGCCCCAATTTCAGTACAGAAAGGAACACTTGGCAGCACACAAATCCCTTTATTCTGCCAGTCTCTGCAGGACCCCCCCTCACCCCTTTCCAGCCTTTCTTGAGCCCAGTCTCCTCCTTGTGAACACAAAGAATGTTTATGCCCAGGTCCTGGAACTTCCTTCCTGAGGATTTCTAACATTTCAAAGCTTTTATTTAACTTCTTTAAAGGAAAGCCATCAGCATGAAGGAGAACCCCGATTCCTTAGAAGAGCACAGAATGACACAGTCCCAGCTCTGACTTACCTGTCTTTGCATGTCAGTGACGTTTTGCTCGTACTGGTTGAAGTCATACCTCTTTCCATGAGACTTTGTCCTGTGCCACTCTAGGATGCAGCTCTCCAGCTGAGCGTTGGCTGCTTCTAAGGCACGGACCTTGTCCAGGTAGGCAGCCAAGCGCTCATTCAGGTTCTGCATAGTCTGTTTCTCATTCCCCCCCAGGAAGATGCTTTCCCCATAGTGCTCGCTGAAGCCTCCCCAGGGTGCCCCTCCTGCAGCCAGCCAGAAGGGTCTGGCAGAGGGGAAGGAGGGATGTGTGCTGCTGGCACCATCATCTGCACTTGGCGCTCTGTAAGAAGTTCCTTGCTGGGCCAAACCACACCCTGAACTACCCCTGAGGGACCCAGAAAAAAACTGGAAAGGGCCTTGGCTGGTGCTCATGCTTAGCTCTGTGTGAATCGAACCCCAGGTTTGGCTGCCTAGCACTGAGCAGCCTCTTCGCCTTCCCTGAGCAGCTTTATGCCTTTTCCTGTGGGAGTTTCCCTTCGATGAATGACTACAGCAACAAGATTGTGTCATCACAAAACGTGCTTCCTCTTGGTCAATTCTGAAGCATTTATGAGCCTGCACGCTGTTGTTGTTTGGAATCAGCTACATACCGGGCTGCTTTCCTTTCTCTTGTTTGGGTTTTTTTAAATTTTTCTTTTCATATGATAATAGTGAGGTGTGGCCAAAATCCGTAGGTGTGGAACAGGATCAACTCTGCCTCATACTTCTCTCTAACCCTGTTGTTAGTATGTTATGTTTTCCTGCTCGTGAAGGGAATAAATGGGAAGCTGGGGCAGGAGTGCAGATACTTTCTGTGGTGATTCTCAGGCTATAGAATTACAGCAGCCCATGGCTCCTCAAACGTGTGGATTCTCAAATGCAGTGTGTCCTATCAGCTGTCAAACAGCTTAGTGACCAAACATCTTCATCCCATGGGAGATGTGAGACTTTCATGAAGTCATCCAGCTTCTAAATTAAAAATCTCCAGTCCAGAACCAGTAATGCCCTGCTGTTCCCTGCAGCTGCCCATTTCCAGGGGAAATACATGAGAGTTAGATACTTTTATACTGATTTTCTCATGATTTGAGGTGCAGTCCTGTTTCAGTGGTCTTGTCTCAATATGCAGCAATGCAAAGATTTCTTGCTGTTCCCAGCATTAATACTATTAAGACACTTATCTTAGCTATAGAAAAAATTTACACTACGAGTTTGTAACAGCACTCAAAACAAGTTATTATTTAAAGCTGCCAGCCCTAAAAATTGACCTGGCAATCATGCAGGAGTAGTCTTTCTCTGAAGTCTCAGTGACTTTCTGTCAAGCTGTATCCATCCAACAGGGAAAGGTGCAGTGTGGCTGTTGCATGTTGGCTTATTCCTCATGCTGGGAGGGGGCATAGACTGGGGAGTGGTCCCGTGGCAACTGCTGGGTTTAGTGAGTTTGTCTTATCTTCTAGTCCATGGCTGAGGGATGAGACAGAGGAGGAAGATTTGGGAAGAGGCAGGAAGCTGAGTGGGCACAGGCTCTCCCAGAAATGCTGCAGCTGGTTTCCTTAACCTAGCTGAAGGCTGAACCCCTTCCCCAGGGTCTGCTCTGGCCCTGCTGCTCATCCTGGCTGGTGAGGGAGACCGCACAGTTACACTGTCCTGGGAGAAACAGGAAGGGATGTGTTTTTCCCTGTGTGTTTCATTTGGAATGCTGCCGCAGTAAGGAATTGTTGCACTCCAGCTTTCCTGGTACCTCCCTGCCTCATTCCTGATGGAGCAGGATTCGGGCTCCTCCTTGCGGCTCGGGCTCGCCTCTGCTCATCACCTGCTCCCTTCTTCCCCAGCTCCCTTGACATTAAACTCATGCTCCTCTTCTTTCCTCAGACACTTCCTTCTGTAGTAACCCTGTCATTTCTAACTATTTGGGGAAAGAAATCACTGAAAATAGGGTTTTTCAGTGAGTACAAGATTTGGCACTCCTCAAATACTGTGGTTACATCCACTATCCATAGCTGCAGTCCAGGGTCAGCCCTGCTGCTAGGGAGGGGGATGAGCTTGAAGCATCAGACAAAAACTGAGGCCCTAACTTGAAAAAAACTCCCAAATTATAATAGAACTGATGACATCCTGCAGATCTCACCAGAGATCAATTTCAGTTGAATTTTCAATTTAGCAAGCTGGTGTCTATGAACTATCACACCGAGATGGAATTACACATGGATGTACAGAACAGAATGCGAAATAAAATGAATCCTCTGTTTCACCTGAAATTACTCCATGGCATTCGCACCCCATCTGGCAGTGAGGCTGACAATGTGAGAGACCACAGAGCCTCAGTCCTGAGAATATCATGGAATTACCACATCATGAAAACCAGAATTGTATTTTCTCTTGCAATTAATCCAAAGTACAGGTGATCTGGAACATGGGAAGTGTTTGCCCTGAAGCTCAGCCTTTCCAAACTGGAAAAGATGCCACGCAGTTTTGATCCACACATGTTGAGGATTGATGAAAAAGACCAAACAACTTACGTCAAAATATGACACAACTCTTTATCAGGCTGCAGTGCTGAATTTGGTTTAGTCACCTTTTTAATCCTGAACAGAGAATGGAAGTGACTCTTGGAGTAAGGAAATAAACTGTTGTCAGCAGATGGCACCCTTGGATGGGGACTGCTTTGCTCCCTGGGAGATGGGTGCTGCTCCTCAGCCCCAGCTTGCTTCTTCTGGGAATTATGTTTGTTTTACTGAATAGGAACATTGGAAGCAAACTGAGCTGAACTTCTACCTGCAGTTTAAATACAGGCAGAATATTTTGACAACTACATTGTACAGGTCAATGTCCTGCAACAATCACTGATTGATTCAACTCCTCATTCGGGAATACAAATGGATGGACAGCTGCCTGTGGCTGTAGGAATTCCCTCTCTTGCTGTTTGAGTGATATAAGAAATAGTCACCTAGGTTTTGGATCAGGAAAAAAATATCACTTAATACCATTCAGTTTTCCTCTCTAGTGGATTGTGATGTTGCTTTGCTGCAGTTTGCCAGAACCTCTTCCAAACTTCTTCCAGTGGGAATGCCAGCAGGAGGTGCATTTCTTACCAGCAGCACCAATGATCTCATGGCCAAACTGGTGATGCCAGGAGTGTATATTTCTTTTTCTTAAATGTCAGAAAATAGAAGGCATAAAAGTAGTGTCTCTAAATGTCGGGATTTTCACCCCGACCTCCCCCTCATTAGGGGTTTTCTGTCTCTCAGAGTGCCGTACCAGGGTTGAAAGATGAGATGAAACCTGTGGCTCGGTCTTCAAAGATGTTTATTCTATTTCTTATCTCAAGGTCTTACAGGAGTGTCAGTGAGCTAAGGGAAAACCCCGCTACAGGAACATGGATGCAGGGTGCAAGGTCGTTTTAAAGATTTCTAATCCAATTAACTCTAAAAACGTACTATATTTATGGTTTTGTGCCAATTACTATCACCTATTCTAAACACGCAATTCCTACCTTGATTTCATTCTACTGATGTCTTTGTGCCACCGTCACAGCAGAAGATGGAGTAGATGAAGAAGAACATGAGACAACACCCCAAATTCTCCATCTTGCTCCAATCTACTTCCATATTAAAAACCCAAACCTAGAATTTTTCACCCTGTAACAAACTAACTCTATTTTAAATCTTTATTATTTCTTAACTCATCTATAAGTGTTGGAAGTTTTTCCCATGGACTAAGGTCAAAGACTGTGTTTTCCTGGGGTCTCTGCCAGGGTTTCAGACCCCCCCAGGGCAGTTTGAGGGGTTTTCCACCTGCCCTGGACTCCACCATCTAAGGAGCTTGGAAGGGAAATAAAATACATAATTCTAGAAATTATATTTTTGCAGATGCTATAATGTGGACTGCATGTCCAGTGATGGAGCTAAGGATGCATTTTCCAAACACGTTATGTGAGCAAAGTAAGCGCTTAGGAAACTGCTTTGTGTGTTTCTGGGATTCACCAGGCTCTTAAAGGTTTATCAGCTTCTCTGCAGTTCCACTGGTGGGGGATTTGTAGCTGGGAGAAGGTGGTGTGGCTAAAACAGCAGGCACAGCAGTGACGGGGGCTGGGGATGTTCTCCCTGATGGATGAAAACCAAACCAGTTGCAGCAAACTCTGAGCAATTCCTTCCCCCTGGACTGTGCCTGCTGCTTCCTTAGGAGCTGGGGAATTTGCCTTGGTGCTGCAGGCAGTGCAGGAACACAAATACATGCAATTTTTTCAGAGAAGCATTTTATTTGTGCATGAATTGCAGCCCTGTTGTGCCCTCGCAATTGAGAACAAAGATCTTAATGGGTTTTTGTTCTATCTTCTCTGGTTTTAACTGATACCGGCTCCAGATGGCTGGCAGAATCTAATGGTACTTTATCTGTCCATTCATCACCATCTTTATGACTATTTTAAAAGTTATTATTGTTACTGCTGTTGTTATTCCCAGAGTATCCCCTGCTTGGGTTTCAGCAGCCCATGCTGGGAAAGCCTGTGGGCTGTGTGTGGCAGTGCCACAATGGCTTCAAAAAACACCATTAGACTGGATTTATTTGCAGAAGCAGAACAGAAACTTTATTGTCAGGAAACAAAAGAGTACCAGCAGAAAACAGGCTGGGCATCTCCAACCCAGTGAGCCAATGCTCATGTACAAAGGCAGAGCAAATTGAAGGAAAGACATTCTTGGATACATTCTGGTGATTTGGGGAAGTGAAAGGCTCTTTCTTTCAGCATTAGCCAGTGTGGAGGCTGCACTGGGTCCATGGAGGGATTCAGTATTTCTTTATTAGAATCTCCTGTCACGGGTAGAACCAGATTTTCCATCATCTTCTATGCCAGCACGACCTCTTCCACTGCTACCAAATGCTGTTGTACGGGGAATAAAAAAATTAAATAGGGAACAAAAAAACAATAAGGCCCTGCCAAGACCCTGAGGAGCTGAACGCTGAGGTTATGTTTGTTTTCTTACAAGATCTTTCACATATCAAAGGCAGAACTGCCTTTACATCTTATCCACTTTCCCTCCTGGTCCTCATCCATATGGATTTGGAAGTATCTTGTATGTTATGTGAATCAGCAGAGAAATTTAGGAATCTTTGGGAGATTTGGGTATTTTAGAATCCCATGGGCAGTTCATGCAACCATTTTGGAAATCTACTGGTTTCAAAAATGCACAAAATAAAGTACTATATTTTTGTCTCTACATGATACAGAACATGCTCATTGTGGGGTGAATAGAATCTGTGGTAGTAAGAGGAAATCCAAGGCTAAAAGGTTTATTTAATCCTATTTTGCCTGTTCCTTTCAGCCCCTCATTAAATAAAAATGTTTCTTACCATCCTTGGGGTTCAGTCCTGACAACCTGTAGAAAAGAAATACTTGATTAATGACCATTCCTGTCCCCTGAAACCATTGAACCATTTAGGAATTTATGTGGACAGCCAGGATTTCACACGGCTGCTCTCAGTGGCTGGTTCTCAGGTGTGTTGTTACTAGAGGTGGTGTTAAGGTGCTTTCAGCTTTGAAATCCACTCCTATGTACTTGAGAGGGAATGGGAACAGTGGTCAGACCAGTTCCTTGTCCTAAGGTGTCTCCTGATACTGCTCCTCCCTTCAGAATGCCCCTTCTAGAAACTATATGAGGAGCTGATTCCTCCTCAGAAATCAAAAGTAATTCCATGTATAGATCAGTTATGAGAAATGGGCATGAAAATGTAGATTTTACTGAAGTAAGCTGGAGTCTGTTCCAGGCTCTTTTCTGGCTGGGGATACTGGTGTGTGAGGATGAGTATTTTCACCTCCATGCACAAATAGAGAAAACCAGGAATTAAAGAAAAACTGGGAGCAGGTTTTTATAGGTTGTCTCAGGTTGAAGGCTCTAATTCCAGTGCAACCAGAGGATTAAGGGAGACATATATATGGGGCCTGGTGCCTTCTGTAATTCATCATGGTCAAAAAGGTGGCATTTATATTTTCAAATCCTCCACCTCCCTGATGTGCAGATCGGAGTTGTGGCAGTGCCGGGACTTTGCCAGTCACTGCTTTGCCAGTGCTCCGAAGGCTGTGTGTGCAGGGAGTGACAGAGCACTGCGGGGTCAGGCTGGCAGCCCCTGCTCTGCTCCAGAGCGTGTTGTTACCCTTATCGCTCATCAGGAGGGGAAAAAGGGACGTACTGTGAGTCCTGCCCCTCCAGCAGCTGGCGGTACGTGGCGATCTCCTGCTCCAGGCGACTCTTGATGTCCATGAGCATCTTGTACTCCTGGTTCTGGCGCTCCATGTCGCAGCGGAGCTCGCTCAGCTGCTCCTCCACGCTGGTGATGAGGGCCTGAATCTGAGCCAGCTGCGCGCAGTATCGGCCTTCCGTGTCCCGCAGGCTGGCCTCCAGCCCAGCTTTCTAAAGAGCAATAATGGCAGAACAGGTTAGAATGAAGTTAGTCCCTCAGAGGGGAAGGGGAGGAGAGGTGAGACAGCCAGTGAGGCAGGGGACAGTGTGAGGCAGTGCCCTGTGGTGTGCTCGGGGCAGCTCCGTACCATGCTGATCTGTGACTGGAGCTCGATCTCCAGGCCCTGCAGGGTGCGGCGCAGTTCCGTGATCTCGGACTTGCTGGTCTGTATCTGCTGCGTGTGGGTGGCAACTTCACGGTTCAGCTCATCAGTCTGAAAGGAAAAGCAATGGTAAAATCCCATACAAACGTATAGAAAATCAATCGTTTTGAGAAAGGAAGGTAGAGACCTGCCAGGGCGGTACTTCTGAGTCAGTGCATTACTGTGACTGTACCTGAGTGAAGAACCAGGCCTCAGCATCCTTACGGTTCTTCTCAGCCAGAGCTTCATACTGTTCCCTCATCTCAGCAAGAACTCTGGTCAGGTCGATGCCAGGAGCTGCATCCATTTCCACGTTGACTGTTCCACTCAGCTGGTTCGAGTACTCTTTCATCTCCTGCATGGGCACAAGGCAGAGTACACAGAAAGATCAGACTCTCTCCTCTCACACTGCTCCTGTCCCCAGAAATCCCTGCTGTGGTACACAGTACCTGTGCTATCAAGTATCACAGATATTTATCACATTTTCTCTCCCATTGCGCCAGCTTCCCTACTCTCTGTGTACTTACACAGGACACACGTATTTACAGGTAACTTACACGTGTGTTTCATTTACAAGAGATCAATTCCACAGGGGAGTTATCTCCTCTCTGCACTGTCCGGACTCTCACCTCCTCATGGTTCTTCTTCAGATAAGCCAGCTCCTCCTTCAGGTTCTCAATCTGCATCTCCAGGTCGGCTCTGGACAGGGTCAGCTCATCCAGCACCCGGCGCAGGCCGTTGATGTCGGATTCCACGCTCTGGCGCAGGAACAGCTCGTTCTCATACCTGCAGTCCAAAAATGAAACAAACACTGGAACGTGTCCGAGTTTGTATTTGGTAGAGCTATAAAATGATCACATAGAGGAGGAACAGTGGACTGTAGATGAAAACACGCAGATTTAGAAGTCTAAAAGCAATAAAGCTGTTTTTTTCCAATATCCAGCTACAGCATAAGGAAGCACAGACAATGCTGTATGATTTTGTTCCTGAGGAGGACATGACATTTCACCTTGCAGAACCTAATAATGACTATCAGCATCAGTAGAAACATTGTCACACAGTACAGGAGTTTTGCAGTGTCCTCCCAGATTTGGTGTGTAGGAAAGCATAAGTGGGCCAGGGAGGGAAAATAGAAGGAGGGAAAATAGAAACCTGCAGGTGCATTGCTGCAGGACCTTTATCATCTGATGTACTGCTGAGTCTGGGAGCTGGAGCTGGGAAAGCTCCAACTTCCTCTAAATTTCAGACTCCAGGAGAGACCTTCTTCAGCCCCACAGCAATCTCTTCCTATCACTCAGTTCGTTCTAAGTGAAAATCCCCCCTATTACTGCCTTCTTTCCCCTGTGATTCAGGCTAGTGAAAATATTTGATATCACAAAAAAATGAAGAGATGGGCTATAACTGATCATGAAAACAGCTCAGTGATCTGCATGCTGTGTTCTGTCAGGTTTATACTCTGAATTGGTCCTTCATCAATGGATTGTGCTTGCCAGGGTGTTTCGCATCTGAAGTTACTGAAGAAAAAACTGTTTTGAGAGAGTGAAGACAAGCAGAGTGAAGACAAATGTTCTTCAGGTGAACTTACTTCAGTCTAAAGTCATCGGCAGCCAGCCTGGCATTGTCAATCTCCAAAATGACCCGGGAATTGTCAATGGTAGCAGCAAGGATCTGGCAATTAAGAGAAAGGTTCCCATGAATAATGGTAAAATCTCTGATCCACATTTCATGAACAAACCAGAAGGCTGTGATACTCTGTGCAACATGGATTAGAACCATAATACAAAAATATGTTTGTACAACGCCTGATCTTATCTGTAGCCGGGAGAATTATCTTTCCAGCCTTTGAGGCCTACTTGTCACATTCTTTACTATTTGATTCCTGAATAAATATATTGATCATTCTAAACACATTTTGCTAACTTTCACTGCAATCATTTTAATTTCAACAAGCATCACATTGTGTTTCAACATCACATTTAATTTCAACAAGCATAAGATATTTGGTGTTTAAATTGAGAAGAGGCTACTCTTTTCTGCTAGAATGCTCAGGACCTCAGTGTATTTGGGATGAGGAAGTCCCTACTTCTTTTGTAATTATTCAATCTTATTTTAAAGACGTGAAACATGCAGTTCCATAAATGTCTTGCCTTCTTATAACTCCTCTACATATGAATGTCATACCTTGTCTCGGAGATCTTCAATTATCTTGTAATAATTGCTGTAGTCACGGGCAGGGCTGGTGGGAGCTTGTTTCTGGTACCAGTCTCGGATTTTCACTTCTAAATCTGAATTGGCCTCTTCCAGGGCTCGTACCTTGTCCAGGTACGAAGCCAGCCGGTCATTCAGGTTCTGCATGGTTATCTTCTCATTGCCAGAGAGGAGGCCATCGCCACCACCAAAGCCACCACCAAGGTCAAATCCTCCACCGAAGCCAGCGCCCCCTCCAAAGCCGGCGCCCCCTCCAAAGCCAGAGCCCCCTCCAAAACCGCAGGCTGCCCCCCCTCCAAAGCCTCCTCCATAGCCCCCCCCAAAGCCGTAGCCTCCTCCTGCAGAGGAGACGTACCTGGCCGAGGAGACAGAGACGCCGCGGCCGCCAGAGCCGCCGTGGATGCTCGGGGCCCGGTAGGTGCCTCCAGAGCGCACCGAGGACACGCGGCAGCTGCTGCCCCCAGCACCCCCAAAGCCACCCCCGTAGGTGGAGGAAGAGCTCATGAAGGAAGTGGCCATGGCTGAAGCACAAGAAGGAGCAAAGGTGAGTTATGCAGCCTGGCAAGAGAAGACAGCCTGTGCCTGCACTGCCCTGGTGCCTCTTTTATATCCTCATGGCAGGGTGTTGGGAGACAAACCCCACTGCAGCCCTCCCTCCAAAATTCCTCCTCCCTAGAGGTGAGGCCAACTATGATGACATTCCTGACAAGCAGTGCTGGCAGCACATCGCAGGGGCTTGGGCTTGGGGTTTCTTTTTTAATTAAACAAAAGGCATGAATCAGATGATGTTTTTTCTTCAGGCTATAGTTCTGAAACTTGGAGTTTATTTCTCTGACATTTAAGAATGGAAAAACAAAGTGAGTTCAGCCCCACCCACTTGGCTATTTACAATGCTCACCATGGCTACCTTCAGAAAATCAACTTTTTCCAAAAATGAGGCTTAAGTAAAATTATCCTTTTGTTGAAAAATGAACAATCGGCTCTTCATCTCACCGTTATACCTTCTTTTCTATCTGCATTTTTTTCCCTTTAAAATTTTGGAATTGAATTAGAAATGTTCTTATTCTTGGTTTTTTTGTTTTTTTTTTTTCTTGAAACTAATATTTAAACTTTGGAGTCTGAATTTTTAGTACAAAAAGCATCTATTCATGGCATTGTGTGAAGAACAATCAGCATCCATCGGTGTGCAAGGGAGAGTGGGAACAGTAAATTTATTAATTGTTATGAAATAGTCCAGAAAAGTAACACAGGTTGAAACAACTCAGTTAAAAGAGTAAATGTGGGAGGACTAAGTTGCTGTTACTTTGAAAAATGTAAAGAGAATGGGTTTAAGATAACACTGTTCTGATAGCAATACATGTGTTTAATGCCACTGTGCACCAGGAAATCTAGTAGTATTTGAAAATAAGGCTTGAGAAACACTCAGAGGAGTCACCTTAATCCTCCATTTAAAGCAGGAGTCTGAAACAGAAATAAATTGCAGAGCCAACAAGTTGCCAGTGAAATTCAGGAATTCCATCCTGCAGCCCTGCTCGCCCTGCACAGCCCCGGGCAGGCAGACGTGAGAGGTGAGTGGGGAAGCTGGAGCTGCCCACGGGCCCTGCTGGGGATGGGGTTGTGGGGTGTTTGCAGAGCGCCCGGCTCCCTGCACAACACAGGGACCTCAAATAAAGCTTAAAGAAGAAAACTGATCTGTTTGCTAAAATCATCATAAGAGCATTGTTTTTAGCAGTCTTTGACAGTACAGAAAGTGAGCTTAGGACTCAGGATGGGAATTTCAGACAACCCAACGCTCACAGGAGTTGTTGGAATAAACCACAGGGGTTTCTGAAATTTCCAGCTGAGATGTTAATGCAGGCCCAGGGAATGCACAGCATTTTCACTCGGAGATGTGCACTTGGGAAGGAAGAAATGGCAAAGTCCAGCTGTGATGTGCCCTCTCAGGCTGGCTCTGGGCACAGCCACTCACTCCAGGCTGAGCAGAGCAGGCGGGTGGGTGTTCACTGCTTTGGAAACATGTTTCAAACTGAACCGGGCCCTTTGCCACAGCCCTTCAGTTTTGCTGCTGGGCAGATTAATGGTCTGTGTACCTTGCCAGATCCCCGTGTCTCCAAGGGTTGGTGGCTCAGGAAACAAGTTCATACAAGCCCTCCTGAAGATAAAAAATTGTTTTAAAGACCCCTGTAGTGTCAATGCCCTGAAAAGTGTGCACTGCCAGGGGCTGTTCAACCAAGAGAGCCCACAATAAGCAAATCATGTTCCATTAAAAAAACCCAAGCCACAAAACATCACAAAATTTAGTAGGAAACTTTGGGGAGTTTTCATTGAGTCTTCTTTCACTCAGGTGTGATAACTCTTTGGAAGGTCAGTGGTGAAACATACTTTGCTTCTTTTCTAACATGCCCCAGGCGTCACGCTGGATCGGTATCAGATGAACACTTAAAAAAACCAGATAGCACATAAAAGCTGTTTCTTTCTGTTGAATATTTACCATTGGGAAACAAATCAAGCAGCCAATACAGATCAGGCCCCATAACATAATTTAGACAATAATTTCTACAGCATTTTCTCTTTATAGGCTGTACAAGGAAATAGGAGCCAATTGCCTGCTGAAGTAAAAATAAAAAGGGCTCTTTCAAGCCTTTATTCTGGTCTCACTACCTTCACTCAGAGATTCCTTATCCAATGTCTTGACACACAGACTCGTCCCTTGCACAGTCTCAGCATTGTACCTGTGGTACCTGAACTCCTTAGTTTGTCATCTTCCACAGAGCTTTTCTGGAAGGCATTCCCTGACATGTCTGTGCTGCACAAACTTTTTTGTTACCTCTGCTGTGGGATTAACGGAGCTGACACACTCCAGCCCCTCCTTGCAGGACAGCAAGTTCCAGTCAAGCAGCAGCTTGTTTGTCATCTCAGTGATCACTCTATGAGTGATAAAACCATCACTCAGGGGAGACATGACATATCTTTAAAAAACTCTTTTTTTGCCTGAACCAGACTCTAAAATTATAGTGTCTGAGTGATTTATATCAAACATTTCACCAGAAATCCTTCATTTCCTTATAGATACAGGACAAAATCAGTAAAATTATAAAATAAAATTTAAACTAAGCTATAAAAACAAGAATCCAGGTTTTTTAGTGCTTGCATTCTTGGAGCATGAGAATTTCTTGTCAGACTTGCACATTTGCAGCTGGACGTTACCAGAAATCTGCAACAGTGAGCTCCCACCCTGACTGGTTATGTCAAAAGAGATTGCTCTCAGGGAATGGGATTTGTTAAAATTAGTAAACAAACCTGGAGCTGTTTGTTCTTTCATGTATGGAGGTTTCCAGGGCTTGGTGTTGTAGGGAATAAGTTTGGTACAAAGCATGTATTAATGTGTCTACACTCAGCAACTGCCTGTACTTAATGATATTCTCCTGGCTCTTCCAGAAGTGAACCCCACAGAAATGGGTGAACGCCTGAAGGATCCCCTGCACCCCGTGTGCCTCTCGGGCCCGTTCCCTTTGATTCTGCCCAGCTTTCCCCCTGTTCTCCTCATCTTGTCCCTTTCTCTGGGTCTTACTTTTTTTGAGTGTTCTCCCCTGTCACAGTTTTCCCCTGGCAAAGTGAAGCCCCTGCTTAATGTCACCATGCTTCATTCCACAGGCTGAGCTGGGGCTCTCGGTGTCAGTAGTGACAGCTGATGTTGCAGGTCCCCTGAGTCACTGCTGAACCAAACCCAGCACCAGCGCCTTTGGATTGAAGAGGACTGCCCCACCTTGAGAGAGGAGGTCCCGAGCCTTGGCGTGCTCCGAGCCATGCGAACACTCCATTAATCTGTTGTGAACATCTAGTTGTGAACAAGGGATCATGGACATTCCCCAGGGCCAAGGAGAGAAGTGCTGAAGGATTTTACAATGTCTCCCTGAAGCACAGACTGCAAACTGCTCCACTCTGGGAGAGAGCAGTGTTGGGATACTTTCAGTCTGTGCATATCCCTGTTTTCATTCCCCCCAGCTGGGGAGCAAACTGTGCCTCCGGTAACAGCAGGAGCTGGGAAAGGCTGCTTAGGCTGGAGCCATGGTTTGCTTTTAGCACAAGCCCTGGAAAGTTTACTTGGCTGTCAGTTTGGGGAGAGATGGTAGGAAATAAAATCAGTGTTTTCTGGGTGTTGGAACTAAAAGTGATTCCACTTGGAATTTCAGCTCGGATAATCTCCTTGCAATGACATGAGAGGTAAGGGGGCTGAAATTGGTGCTAAAGGTTTGTAAGCTGTATGAATGGGGAATGGAAGTGAAGAATTCTCCCAGGTGCGGCTCACCCCTGTGTGCTCCTGCAGGAATTACTACCAGCCAGTATTTTACTTTCTATTTTACCCTATGAAACATCTCCCAGCTCCTGCTGCTCTCCAGAACCACACCCATCCCACTGCCCCTGCTCTGCAGGGTGCACAGCACGACAGTGAGAAACCCAGGTCACTCTTGTGTCCCCCACTGAGGGCTGGGGATGCTGCTGCCTCTGTATTCCAAGCTCCTGCCAGCAAGAGGAGCAGCCCAAGCTCCCCACACTGTGAGCACTCTCAGGGAGGCTGGCTAATTCCTGCCCGAGTAAAGCCAAACTTCAGTGAAATATTCCAAGAACTCTAAAGAAGCAAAGATTGCAAGAATATCATCTTTATTTGAGTAGATGCAGCAATTCAGTACATGCAAAATCTAGAAATAATTGCAAAGCTGACCCAATTTGCATCTTAATCATCACTAAGTGAATGAATCTGCCTAAACTTTGTGTGGCTGAGAATCTTCCGTACTTCAACAGTCATTTCCAGCAGTTCAGAGTGATTTCTCTCTCTCAATCCACATGTGTTGTCTGCTTTTTCTCAGTTTGCAGATGACCTTTAAAGGACCTTCAGTGCTTGTCTCTTTTGTCTGCAGTAACATGGAGAGAAAGAACAGCAATTATTTAAGCCCAGCTCACACAGACCACTCCGTGATGGGTGCTGAGCTTGGCTTGGGCCTCATCTCTCATTCCCTTCTCTCAGAACTTTTCCTCTCCGTCACCTGGATTTGACTCATCCCTTTTATGACACTGCTGACCTCTAACAGCTCAAGGCAGGTTTTACTGGCATGTTCCTGCAACTCCCCTGAGCTGGCCAAGCTTCGATTCCCATGTCCTTTCATCTGGGGAAATGATTAAGTGTTTTGTGCTTTACTTGGCCTTTACTGTAGCAGACTCTGAGATGTTCTTCTGATATCTGACATCTTTTAGTCGCTGAAATTTGTTCCATTCTAACCAGAGACATCATTGTTTTTCTGTGATAAATTATGCAGACCCCAGTCTCCAGAACAGACACAACTACCAGTTATGTGTATTTTAGAAAATAAAACTTCTCCTGAAAGAGAAAAGATTCTTACCGGCAGTTCCTGAAAGTGAGCCAAACATCCTGTGGAACAAAGAGAACAATTGAAAGGAGAGTTAATATATCAAATGCTGCATGAGATGAGGATGGATGAAAGTAAATGGTCTATCAATCAGGTACACTGTGTGCAGTCAGGGAAGAGATGCCCATCTCCTTTCATTCCTTATCAGCAAAGGACAGGGAGTTGTTGTAGGAAATATATTTTTAAACTGCATTGGGAAAAGACATTATGCAAAAGAAATAACAGAGGAAATTAAAAGCTTTCAATGCCTGCCTCATTTTTTCCTCCTTGAGGCTGTGTGAGATGAGACTGAGCTGTGCACCCATGTGGGAGTCACTCAGTGACTGCCTTCACTTCTCTTCCCAGTACTTCCTCCCACACTGATTCCTGCTGGGTAGAAGTTACCTGGTAACAGGGACTTTACGGGAATTTGGTAATAATTTTCATATTCTGTAAAACATTATTAACTGCACTTTTCCTGACTGGGATGCAGCTGATCACTTCAACTGTTCGTTGCAATTAATCTACTGTGCTGCTTGTCAGTTCCCCTTCCTGTTCAGAAACTCTTTGAGGTCTCACTTCATGTAAATGGCAACTGTTGCATTTCTAGCTCCACCATGGTCCAGAGAAATTAGTTTGTTAAAACTGTAGAACTCTGGGAGTATTTAATTGTTTTCCAAGGTGCTGTGGCAAATGAGCACCATGACATGGTCAGACTTAGGAGGCCGAGCAAAAGGTTCTTACTGGGACTCCTGGCCTTCCAGGAGCTGTCGGTACGTAGCAATCTCTTGCTCCAGCCGAGTCTTGATATCCATGAGGATCTTGTATTCCGTGTTCTGGCGCTCCATGTCGGCTCGGAGCTCCGCCAGCTGTGCCTCGATGCTGCCAACCAGCCCCTGGATCTGCGCCAGCTGCGCCCCGTAACGCGCTTCCGTGTCGGCCAGGGTGCCCTCCAGCGCCGCTTTCTGCAGGGAAACCACAGACAGGGAAGGTTGCTGCCAGAGCAGGACTCTGTGTAGGGAGGGAAACACGGGCCCTTTTCAGTGGGGGGCTGTCAGGCAGTGAAATTCTGACATACCATGCTGAGCTGGGACTGCAGCTCGATCTCCAGCCCTTGCAGGGTGCGCCTCAGGTCAGTGACCTCGGACTTGCTGCTCTGCAGTTGTTCGGTGTTAACTGCGACCTCACGGTTCAGCTCTTCAGTCTGAGACAGGGAAAACACTACTTGAGAAATACGGGGGATGTAAGGCTGGCACAGCATTTTTCTGTGTGTTTTAGTCGTTGTTTCTTTCATGGATTTTTTTTGGTTAGAGTTTGTACAATATGGAGGGGGTTTACCTTGCTGTGGAACCAGGCCTCAGCATCCTTCCTGTTCTTCTCAGCCATGTGTTCATACTGGTCCCTCATATCTGCCAGGATCTTGGACAGGTCAATGCCTGGAGCAGAGTCCAGTTCAACGCTGACTTGACCGGCTACTTGCCCTCTCAGGGCACTCAGCTCCTGTGGGGAATGGTAGAGGAGACAAAAGAGGGTACAATTGTAAACTGAGAACATTATGAACCCCCTGTCCTTCCTTCAAGGTCTAAGGCTGACTGACTCCCCTGGGATACTGGCAGGAGGGATCCCAGAAATCTCTTCCTCACTGTTGGAGAGCCCAGGGCAATCCTGAGGGACTCCACATCTCCAGAGGCTGTTTTTCTAATGCCACTGTCAAACATGTTTCTTGGGGTTTACCTCCTCGTGGTTTTTCTTTAGGTAAGCCAGTTCCTCCTTTAATCCTTCAATCTGCAGCTCCAGGTCGGCTCTGGACAGGGTCAGCTCATCCAGCACCCGGCGCAGGCCGTTGATGTCGGCCTCCACGCTCATGCGCAGACCTTGCTCAGTCTCAAACCTTAAAAAGCAAAAGGAACCCGTTCAGGTTCACTGATTACCAGCCCACAAAGAAACACAGTAAGAATGTGTCTGGGTTTGTAGGATTTATGGTGTAGCAAATGTCATCAAGCATTAAACCTTTCTCCACATATTCCACATTATGCAAAATTTTCAGTGGCGCAGATGGTGCTCTTAGCAAAGACATGAAGGGTTGAACTGCATGCACAGGATCAAACAAATATTCATACAGGGGTTTTAGGGGCATTCCATTCCTGTTTCACTGCCCTTTGGCTCAACAAGGATTTTTTGCTTATTCATGAGATCTTTTCCCTCTCAGAAATTACTCACTTAGTTTTGAAGTCGTCAGCAGCCAGCCTGGCATTGTCAATCTGCAGCACGATCCTGGCATTATCGATGGTGGCATCAAGGATCTGCAAACAATGAGAGCTCATTACTGAGGCTGAAACAACTGTTATCAGCTTCCCTGCTGTGCAGATAACTCAAGAGTTAAGAGTCTATTTCATCTGTATCTACAGCAAATGGAGGTGTAGGGAAGGATCAATGATCTACAGCAAACGCATTCCACAGTTTTGTCACATACTTCTGCCAGGATTCTGTTTTGGACACGTCCTCGTGTCTGGTATATGAAGTGGCTTTAGGTGAAGTTCCACAGTGAGACAAAACGACATGCTGACTTGAGAGGGAGAGGACTTTCAGAGACCATCTCTGATCACATTTTTATTTCCTAGGATACCTAGGATAGTGTTTCTTGATTCTTTTAATGCATCATGAAAGCCTCTGAAGGAAATTTTATTTAGGAGTCTCTGTTCAGTTTTACCTGGAAACCATGGCTTCTATGCCTGTCACTTCTAAAACTCAAAACTCATCCACAAACCAGCTGTATGGTTTCCCACCCCTAACTAAGGGGAGCATCTGCCATCTGCAGAGCTCAGATTTTAAATCGAGAGTGAATGGGGGTGGGTTGCAGCAAGGAGAAGCAACCTACGTGGGAGTGGTCATGAACTCCAGGCTGAACTCAGAAAACTAAACCTCAAGTTTTCTTTCATTTATTTACATAGTTAATCAGCTAATCCCTGTGCTGTGTAGGGTGTGTAATCACCTCAGCAATCTGTTATCAGGTACCCATAGGCTCTTGGGGAAAATCCTGCATTTCTTTTTGGGATTGATTACTTCATGTCTGCTGGGTTTTTTTTCCCTACGCCAAATGTTTCAGTTCACTTAATTCCAAGGTTAAGTATGGGAAATGTGAAAAAGACATGACTCTAAACCCACTTTTATTTTGATTGTTAAAGCAGTGTGTCTGGGTCTCTGAGGGTTTTTAAGCTCTGTGGCAGGTGAGAGGTTGCAGAGACAGGCAGGTTGCTGTCACTGCTTGGCTCTCATTACGTATCAGTTTATATGTGGTCATACATACACTAACATATGTGTGTCCATGACCAGCATGTGTATATGTGTGTGTATAAACACATGCTTTGTTAACAGCAAACAGGATCAGACTTCAGTACTCAGGCATCCTCCACAGACTGGTTTGTACCACCTCTTGGCTGGCATTTTAAAAAGTAGGTAATTCCATATTGATATTGACTTTATCCCCCACTATCTCATCTCCCTCTCTTTCTCATGACCCACAATGCTTTCTAGGGGCTCCCTAAGGAACTTTTTGGGTTTTCACGCTTCCATTGTAAGTGGAAATCTAAGATGATTTTTGATAAATATTAACACCTACCTTGTCTCGAAGGTCCTCAATAGTCTTGAAGTAAGGACTGTAGTCCCGAGCTGGGCTGGGTCCTTGTTTTTGGTACCAGTTTCGGATTTTGGTTTCAAGGTCAGTGTTTGACTCTTCGAGCGCACGCACTTTCTCCAGGTAGGAGGCCAGGCGATCGTTCAGGCTTTGCATGGTTGCCTTTTCATTTCCCGAGAGGAGGCCATCGCCGCCCAGGCCACCCCCATAGCTAAAGCTGCTGCTGAAGCTGCCTCCACCATAGCCCCCTCCCAGGCCGCTTCCCAGGCCAGAGGAGACAAACCTGGCCGAGGACACGGACACGCCTCTGCCACCAGATCCCCCGTGGATGCTGGGGGCCCTGAAGGTGCCACCGAACCGCAGGGAGGAGGCGCCGGGGCCCCCCGCCACGGAGGAGCTGGTCTGCCTGAAGCTGTAACTGGCCATGGGGAGGAAGAGCAAGGACCCAACCTTAGGTGCACTTCAGCGGCTCGAGATCACGGCAGGAGAGTGCCCTGCGCCCCCACCGCACCGCTTTTATGCCGGTGACAATGGGAGTTGTCTGCAGAATGTGTTATCTGAGCCCCATGGAATTTATCAGCCCTAAGCCTTCTGCCAACACGGCGGTTCCCCTTATTGGTCAGTGGCTGTGGAGTGGGCTGTTTCCTTCCCCAGCACCTCCACATCCCCTCCCGCTGCCGCTCGAAGCAAAAGGTGGGATTTGGAGGAGGCGTCTCCCTCCCGAGGGGAGCGTTCCTAAACCTGGTTAGAGTTTACCTACATGGAAACAAAGGGGTTAGGAGCGCACCCGCTGCGGCCAGCGCCGCGGCCAGAGCGGAGTCATGCAAAGCCTTGTTTTAACAGAGTGATTCAGTTTGATAACAGAGCTTGTAAGGAGCCCAAATGGTGAACAATGTGTGGGGACCTTCACGTTCCCACCCAGTTTCTCTCATTCCCCTTGAGAAAAGTTCTTAAGGAAAGGAAGTTTTCATTTTTTCTGTCTTTACTCTCGTTTCCGTTTGAGCTAACAGAACGTGCTGTGTCTGAGAGTTTGGTTTTCTACAGACACGAGAATCCTTCTGAAGTAGCCGTGGCTGTATCTGTAGCAGAGAGAAGCAGTGACATCCCTGAGTACCTGGGGAATGAGCAGAAACAAGTGTCTGATTACACATTGAGTCCTTTGATTGCTGCTGAAAGAGAGAAGCAAAGAGAAGAAACAGAATCACTTAGTCTTCTGGTCTTTGAGAGTCATGAAAATTTTATTTGTAAAATTCTCAGGTCCTCTATTATCCAAGATGGATTTTCAAAAGCTTTTGTTACTGTAAGCTCCTCCCTGAGCATCCCTAACACACAAGAGTATACTCAGACCTTTACTTCCATTCTGTTTCTTTCTCATTCCCTCCAAATTCTGTAGAACTCCTCAGAAGTGTTTTGGAGAAAGAGGAAGTTCTGGCCTGGCAGCATTTGCAGCTCTTGGGAGCAGCCAGGCTTTTCTATACCCATGAAAAATGCTCCAGGTGCTTCAGGCTACAGAGTAGAGCTGCACTCCCTGTGTACAGAGGTGTCAAACTGTGGGGCAAATTCAGGGAGGGAGAGAGCAAACAGCAAATTGGAGGCTGGCCAAGGCACCTGTATCACCAGGAGGTGACTGAGGAGGCCCTATCAGGAGGAGGAATTCTGCAGTGACTCAGGTGCGGAATATATCACTGGATACACACAGGATAGGTACCACGCTTCAGCCCCAGGACACCACAGCAGAGCTCTTTCCTCTCTGTTCAGATTTCTGCCTTCCACAGCTCTCCATCCTGCACTGTGACACTGTGCAGCCTTTCCTCCCAGGCCCAGGGACGCTCCTGCTGCCAGAGACATGCCACTTCCTTCTGGAGACCTGAATGTCCTGTTCAGCCCTGGCTGGGACAAACCTGCCCAGCCAGTAACTGCTCCAAGCGCTGTGCGCAGGTGAAATAATGGTGTCAGGAGGTGCTGAGACAAAGCAACTGGAGAACAGTTACTTTTTTGTTAAATATTAAAGTCCATAGTTAGAGCATAAAGAGCATCAGTGCATGTGCTTTTCTTCACTGAACAGAAAAGTAAGAAGCTGAAAGAAGAATAAATACCAGTGTGGTCTTTTAGAGATCTATCTCCTGGTGCAAGGAGAGATGAACTTCTGTCCCTCCAGGTACTCCTTCAGTATTCCCTGGTCTCCCATATCAGGCCCTCAATGCAGTGTATCTTTAGGTTTTGCAAAACAGAAAATGCATCTGTGATTCTGCATAATATTTTATGATCCAGCTCATGAAAATTGGGACCTGGAAGGCTTCTGGATGCCCTCTGCAATATCTTGAGTAAAAGCAGCAATCACCATATATTGCACTGTCAGAATATTGATCAGGTACTGCAGGCAGGTTGGGTTTGCATGAGCTTGCAGGGAAGAATCTCCCAAAGAATGAACTGCAATTCTTAGTGGCACTTTGGAAGTACAGCTGGAAGTGTCAGGAGAAGAAAAGCTTGGGACACACAGTCAAATGGAAAATCTGATTTATAACACCAAATACTGCCTAAGCCTTTAGTACCAAATCAACCCCTCATACAGCATTTTTGCGAAAACTTAATTCTAAATATTTTAACTTTCCATTTTTGTTTTATTTTAATGGTTGCATGTGTTTGTTTTTGTAGGGACTGCCTTAAGGTGAGAATGTGTACTTAAATGCTTGGAAAAGCCTTCAGTATGGCCAGCTGAAGAAGGTGCTGTTAGCATTCAGTGTAGCTAGCATTCTCTTTTTCTCCCAGTACTCCAAACCTAATTTATGGTAGGGTCAGCTTTTCCCCAGTAAGGAATGGTCAGCACGGGGAATTTCCCTTATCTGCACCTTATCAGAGGGGAAGGGAGACACATTTTTTCAAGCAAAGTCATCCAGTCACGCCCAGGCTCCTGGCTGAGACCTGGTTCTGCTTTACTTTTATCTTCTCTGCCTTGCCAGTCACTGCTGCTTTATAAAATCATTCATATTGTTTCAGGGTAACTTTATTTATTGTACTGTAAACCCTTTTTTTCTTGCCCTTGAGGACACTGGTATATCCTTCTCTCTTTTCACATCCTGCTGAATTTGCTTCCAGGGATAGCTAATGCAATTATACTTTAATGAACTTGCTGAACATTTTAATCAACTTTGTTGGTGCCTGCAGTTCCATGGATGCATCTATGGATGAATGAGCAAAGCCAATTTATTATTTTGGATTTACCTTCTCAATTTTTAACTGTTTTTCCCTTCTGGTAATTCTTCCTTTCTGTCTTTGCTTCCATCTGTGAAAATGTGCTGCTTTATCATGTGCATATTTTTAGTCTTCATCTCTTCTCTTGCTCATATGAACTTTGTCCACCTTCCCAACTGATCATGTCACAGGCCTTCTTAAGTTCACAGCTTGGGATGTTTTTCTCCCCTTTTGAAGATCAGAGGCATGAAATATTTGCAGCTTTTAATCCAAGCACGAATTTTTCTATTTTTTCTTTTAAACTTCCTTGTGAGAAGAACCAGTGACAACAAGCTCTGATCTGTAGCTGGTAGCAAGGTAACTGCAGTTGTGGTTTCCCCAAGATACAATTCTCAGCTGTCTGGCTTTTAGAGCCCATCATAAATCACTTTTTTTTTTTTTTTTAATCCTCACAAACCTGGCATTGCCATATATACTCTGAATGTGTCAACAGATTGTGAGAAAAGAATGTTGCTGTGCTGAAGAGGCAGGTCCCAGCACATGCACACACAGCTGTGAGTGGCTGGAGAAGAGGGTTGGGAAGAGCAGAGCAACACAGGGAATTTGCTCAAATTTACTATTTTGCAAAGTAGAGGGATTGTGGTGAAGGGAATGCATCGTTTCTGCACTGAAAGAGGTGAGAAATAAGGTCATGTAAGGGTTCTGTGTTAACAGAAATTGTGACAGTAAGAGGCAGGACAAGACATTTCTGTCCAGGGCTCTAGTTTGTTCATGGCAGAACAGAAATGACGGGGCAATGATTTGAGCTGAACTGGAATGATTCCCGCCCAAGCTGCTGCAGTGCTGTTGGGGCCCAGAATTTAATTTCTCAATGATTACCATTTATAGAACATTTGAACAGATTGGTATGAGGAAAATACATAAAAGAGCCTCCTGAAGGGCTCAGGCACTTAAATAACTGGGAGCAGTATAAATACTTTGCAAATCCTTGAAACTGGCTGTGGTGTGGAAATGCTCCATTATTGTCCCTGTTTCCCTAGAAACATAACTAGCTTTAAACTCCTGACTCCTCTATCATTCCAGTACTCTAATGATAAAGCAAATCAGGAGTAAAGTACCTGAAACAGGAAAATAAACCAGATTTTCTTACTGTGTGATTAAAGATTGTGTGGGAAGGAAGGCTCCGTTGGGGCACCAAGCCCTAGGGAGTGCAAGTCAACTCACTGGATGTACTTTCACACTTCCTTTAACCTGTTATCTGGCTGGTAAATCTCAGCAAGGTATGATTGGGCTGGAAACTATTATTTGAGAGTCAAACATCCAACTGGCAGGAGGATGTGTTCCAAAAGTCAGGTTTCTGCAGGCAGCAGCAGAGGCAGCGCAGGAACCTCTGCCAAAGCCCAAGGGACTGAAGCTGTCCTGCTTTGGGGGAGCCGTGGCTGTTGGACACTTGCCACAGCCTCTGCACGCTGCTCGCTGAGGGACGAGGCCTGGGGCTATCCACAGGGATCTTCCCATACACCACATGGAAAATTCCTGCTCAAAAATAAATCCTAGATTTGAGAGGGACATGGAGTAGATGGGGCTCATAGCATAGAGTTGAGCTGTTTTATTCTGCTCCTGTCTGTAAAACACTTGTAGGTCTAGTATTTATATCTATGTGCTTATGTATTTACATGCACATACTTGTATTTTTAGACTTACAGATATTATTTCGCCTGCTAATTTTGTAAGAATATATTCTGATCATAGGGATAAGCCACAGCTTCCAGTTACAGCAGAGATTTGACGGTGCAAGCCTCAAACATTAGTTTAAACATTTGTTCTGGATCTAATTACAAAACAGGGAGCTCTCTTAGTACCCTCCTGGTGGATCCTTCTATTTAGGCTTTTCTGATCCTACTGGTGGTTTCATACTCAGTTTTTCTTGACAGGAATTCTCAGAGTTTGAAGATCTCTGGCTGAGCTCAGTGAGAAAATCCAACTGTTGCTCTATGAAGGCAAGCCCTGCAGCCTCTGGGTCATGGAGCTGCTGCCAGGGAGGCATTTTTAACCCTTGGTTCTCATGGCAGCTCTCAGCCCATGGAAACCTCTTTGGAGCCCTGGTTGTGGCTGCCCTGGCTGGTCACACAACTCTAAGGGAAAAAAAGGGGATTTCTGACTACTTTTGACAGTTTGTGCCACTTTCAAAAAGGGCTGTGTTACCCAAGTTTGTGTGTACCAGGCAAGTCCCTTCCCAGGCAGTCCTGGCTGTTACCTAAACTAAGAGCTGTGGTTTTCCACCAGACTCTGACATCCATATTCAGCTTTAAAACTTCCTTTTATTAAAAACTGAGCTTTGTGCCAACTAACTGTGTTTTGGGCAGCCCACTGCCATCAAAGCAAGCGACTGAAGTGCTTTCTGAGTGCCTTTTCATGCTTCCCTGATGGATTCAGCTTTAATAACTGATAAAATCTGGTGACATGATTTCTAACAGCATTTTCAACAGAAAGGAGTTGTTGGAATTTGTTTAAAATCTTTGCGTGTGTGTGAGCACTGCGAACTTTCGGGTACGGCTGGGATTATCGATAGTCTGACATCAGGTTGTGGGAAAGAACTGAACTCAGACTGGGAATGTTGTGAGCAAATGTTGATTACTGTGGCTGTGGGTGCCTTTGGTGCCAGCCCTGCACGGGCTGCCAGGGCTGGGAGCGCAGGGGCGTGCCAGGGAAAGGTGTTCCCTGGAGCCAGGCTTGGCGGAGCTGCGGGAGCGTGGGCTCCCAAACTGCGCTATTAGGAGTAATTGCAGCATGCAGAAACCTCTCTTTAGGCAGTACTAAAACAGCTCTGAGAGTCAGCTCCAGTGCGCCTGAGACTACGTGGTCACTGTCACTTGTCCTTTATCGTGGGATCATGGAATGCTTTGGGTGGGAAGGGCCCTCAGAGCTCATCCAGTTCCCCGCTCTGCCACAGGCCGGGGCACCTTCCACTAGAACAGGTTGATCCAAGCCCCTCCAACCAGGCCATAAGCACTTTCAGGGATACAGCAGCCACAATGCTGAAACACTTAAAGAAATTCCCAGGTTTGTTGGGATTAGCACTCCGAAGGGTTATGTATGATGTGAAATCTAGCAGTTGTTACAGAGAAAGGATTTTCCCACATGAATTGTCATACTTAGTCAACTTGGCTGCTGCTATTTTTCATGGTTATGGTGGGCTGGTAAATGTCAGAAATATCAAAGGAGCAGCTTCCTTTCCTCTAGCTTTTTGTTACAGGCACAGTGAGTCAGAGTTTCTTTTCTCATTCCTTGAGTCAGTGGTGGGCCAAGAGAGAAATCTTGTCACCTCCCTGGTTCCATTTCCTTGTAGCCAGGAGAGCCAGAGCCTGGCAGGACTGTGCACGAAGGCACCAGGGGTGGCAGGGCTGCTGTACCTGTCCATACCTGACAGCTGCCCTTGCAAATGGAAGCATTGCTGAGGGTCTAAATCCTGCAAGTGTGTCAGAATCCTGACCCAGAGTGAAGCCCCTTGGAGAACCCAGTCCACTGAATTTTGGTTCTCGTCTTGAATTTCTCTCCATACAGCCATATCACCCTCTTGTCTTCACCAAACCTCCTGAAAATGTTGTATTATCCATCTGGAGATGATTCATTTCCAGAATTGAGCCACAAACCACGGGATTTGGGGCCTTGGAGAGCGGGAGCAGCACAGAGCGCCCCCTGCAGGCCAGGCTGTTAAGCACAGCCATCGAATCCAAGGCGTGAAACAAAAATTTAATAAAAATAAAAATAAAAATAAAATCGTACCGATTTTGGTATTCATGAATTTGTTCTTTCCTTCTACGAACCATGTCCCAGGCCTGAGGCTTTAATTTAATTTTGAGGGTGTTTTGAGCAGTTTGTGTCACAAATCCTACTTGTTATTTCCTCAGTTGCCATCAGATGCCGGGGAGCCGACCCGAATGGATGGACACGCTGTCTGTCACCCACAGATAAATCCCATCCCTGGTACGGAGCTGTGGGACGCCACTGGAGCAGGATGAGGCTCAGCCCCAGCATTGCCTCATGCTGGCACTGCAAACGTGTCCCACCGAAAAGAGCAGAAGGGAAATGGAGACTCGGAAATGTTCCCAAGAGACAGCCTGGAGAACTAATGGCTCCTTTCTGGTATTACAGACATTCTTCCTAGTTAAACTGTGCCTAAAGAAGATGTTTGATCCCGAAGTCCATTATAGCTGGCTAGTGCTCAGGGATTTTGGGAAAGTCAGCAATGCAAAGAAAACAGGTTGATAAGAGAGAGGAGTAAAAGGGATCAGAAGGCAGAAGAGTCTCTGTTACTTGCACAGACCAAAAGAGTCCTGTTGTGACTCCAAGGAGAGGCAGATCTGCTTTGACTTTACAAACTTTTGTTTCCCATGGAAATAGCTTCTCTGACTCATTCTTTTCCTGCTGTGCTGAGAATTCATCTTGGATTTTAACATGGAATAGTTTGATGTATTTTAAAATAATACCTTGTCATCCAAAACGATGATGTTTTTACCTATCCTGACTCTCTTTGCAAACCAAAGTGTAAATGTAAAGCTGCATGACAGGATAAGAAATGTCGCTGATTTAGGAGGTGTTCAGGGAACAATGAAGCCTCTGAGACCCACCCAGGGTCTGGAACAGGGCAGCAGCGGAGTCACTCCCCTGCTATGTGGCTGACCCTGTTCAGCAGCTTCCTCAGCCCTGCAAACCAAACACTGAAATGCAAATTTCTAAGTTTGAAATGACTGAGATATTTCACCCGTTTTCTTCCTCTGTTGAACCAAATAGGCTGAGTGTGGTACACGAAGTGGGCTAGGTTTAGTAACAAAGCTGGAACCTTGCCTGCACCGTGCCATCCTCCACTCTGAGTTCCACAGGATGGAGCTGGGAATGACCCTATGGAATAAGGGAACACACTCCTCCGTGTGGAACGTTCACATAAAAGACCTGAGCTCAGATTTTCCAACATGGCAGGAGGAATAATCCCAGCAACTGGATGTTGGGTTCAGTAGAACTTTCTTACTCCTCACTCATTTCCTGATCTAACCCTTTGCTTTAACTGAACAAGATTAGACAGAGCTCTCACCCAGAAGCTGCAAAAGAGCTGACTGGATACGATTGATTTCTTGTTCAGAGACTCTAAGGAAAGTGGTTTTGATTTGACAAAATTATTACGAAATTTTGGGGTTAATTAATCCTGATTTTTCACTTCAGCTGCTGAATTGGCAAATCAACTACTTGCACTCCCCCAATAATATGCTATGAAAAAGGGGTTCCCCCACCCCTTTCTCTTCCCCATAGGTGTCACCCTTGAGTTTAATGTGGATGTGTTTATTCATCTCCAGGATTTTATCCAGTCTTCATATGATTTAGGATTCAGATATTTCTTTGAAGCCATATTACATAATTCATGCAACCTTAATTTCTTTGTGTATCTGACTTGTTACACCTAAATGTAAATAGAATATTAATGTACCAAATAGACTGCTGGACACAGAGTTTTCTTTGCATTGCTGAAGGGTAAAGCTTTATTTGAGGGATTGTTGTTCAGTGGAGAACGAAAGGCACTGCACAGACCTGTGTGTAGGATCACAGTGATGGGCAGTATGAAAAGAGAGGAGTAGATAGTTTTAGGAAAAGTCTAGTAATTATTAATTTTGATTTCATGACTAGCATTTGGAGAGCAATCTGTGCATGGGGTAGGTGACAGCGTGTGAGGGCTCCCACGGCACTGACGGGATCAGGGAAGCCCAAGGTGTTGGTGGTATCTTAACACACTCTTGACTGCCCTGTGGAAAGAAAAAAGAAACCATTGCTCTGATAGGGAAACCACGAGTCTCTTTGCAGCACTGACATTTCAGACTCATCCACTATTTAAATATCCATTTGTTAGCAAAAGCATGGGAAAGGAGCTTAACTTGTCTCTGAAACTGGAGCCAAACCACTCTGAAATTAAGAGCTTTGACTGTGAATGTTTAATCCCTGCTGCAACTGCAGATGTGGAAGCCATAGCACAACTTCGGTATTAACAGGAAAAGGGATGAAACACAACATGTGAAAGCCTTAAGTATGGATGCTCTTTGGAAGATATTTCTTACCTGCCTTGTCACTAGATTGACCATGACAGTAGGAACTAGAAGAGTAAGAGTGGGAGGATGCACCTCCTCCTTGGAGAGCTCCTTGACATGATCTGTAAAAGGAAAGGAGTTTTAATGAAGAGGACAATAAATACATACTGACATCATGTGCAGTGCGTGTAACAGCTCAGCTTTTCCTGGATCTTGCAAATATGTTTTTATATATTATTTTCATTTCATTCCCTCCAGCTGTATTTTCCTAGAAAATTGTAGAAGTAGAGACAGCAAGACACCGTTGCAGTATAATCCTTGTACTCTCACAGTCCAGCTGTGCTTGTTTGTCTGCTGACAGAAGGACTTCATACACTTTAGTTTGGCATGGTGAATCCACTCATGGAATTCACTCTGCACGAACAGGTCAAGAGGGACTGATTAACACAAAACCTGTCAGTAAAAATCTGCTCTGTGTTTCCCTTGGTGTTTGATGTGCTTATGAAGTTTTTGATAGACACATTTCAATGCAGATGCTGTGAAAAGAAGTTGCTGAATTTAGATTTCAGCTACAGAAAAGTAAAATAATTCTGCTTTGTCTTCTGTGAGTGCCAAGAGAGAAAGCACGTGATAAATTTGCCCTTATTTGCAAACAGAGAACGTACACAAGATCCTGCTGCCCCTCCTGCAGCAGCGCCCGGTACTGCTGGATCTCCTGCTCCAGGCGGGTTTTTATACCCAGGAGCATCTTGTACTCCTGGCTCTGACTCTCCATCTCACAGCGGATGCTGGCCAGCTCCTCCTCAACAGAGTTGATCTGCCCCTGGATTTGCTGCAGCAGGAGGCCGTAGCGAGACTCGGTTTCTGCATGGGAGTTTTCCAGAGAGCTTTTCTGGAAAGGCAAACACAGGAGTTGAGGAGCAGAGTTCTACGGCTCCCTGCCCGTGCCAAGGAGGGCAGGGCCCGCAGATCCTGCCCACATACCCTGCTGAGCTGTGCCTGCAGTTCGATCTCCAGGTTCTGCATCTCGCGCCTCAGCTCGGTGAGCTGGTGGCTGCTTGTCTGGATGTCCTGGCTGCTGGAAGTGACCTGCTGATTGACTTCTTGGATCTGTGGAGTCAAACCCCAGAGACACTTTCTGAGCCACAAGGGAGCAGCTGGCTGAGTGACTGCTCACATTTCCAGGGAGCCTCTCCCTCTCAGCCCGTCCTGGTAGCAGGGGTCTGGGCTGTCCCAGAGACTCCACTCTGGCCATTGCTACGTACCTTGACCTCGTACCACTGCTCCACCTCCCGGCGGTTCTTTGCAATGATCTGCTCATATTCATCTCTCAGGTCATTCAGGATCTTTGTCAGGTCTTCTCCAGGGGCAGCATTGACCTCCACGCTCACATCACCACCAGTTTGGGACTGGAGCTGCCTCATTTCCTGCAGGGAGTGCAGAGAGAGACACAAGAGCACACTCAGGTCATTTGTTGTGCTGGTGACTGTGGGCAAAGCAGTACCAAGGTACAAAGGAAAGACAGTCCTATGGCATCAGGTGAAATGGACTTGATATGTGATGGTGGGAGCTGTGAAGAATCAATGGATTATGGGTTTGGCTGTGCTGTCTATCACTGGATCGTACCTCCTCATGGTTTCTCTTCAGAGCAGTCAGCTCTTCCTTCAAGGACTCCAGCTCAGATTCCAGTGAAGACCGAGTGGAAGTGAGACCATCCAGGATGTTTCTCAGGCCATTGATGTCAGCCTCCACAGTCTGACGGATGACCAGCTCATTCTCATACCTGTACCAAAGGAAAGCAAAACATTGCACATTCATTTCATTACAATGTGTAGGTTTGATCATACCACTTTAGACAGGGCTTCATCCACCTGCGTTCATGAGTCTCATAAAATTTGTGACACAAAAGAGGCAAGGTTCATATGGAGGTACTCACTTCATTCTGAAGTCATCAGCAGTCATCTTGCTGTTATCGATGTCCAGAATCATTCTGTTGTTGTCCACAGTGGCAGAAATAATCTGTAAAAGGGGAGGGTGGACAGGTGTATTTCTGTGATCTAGATTTCCAGGACAAGCAGAAAGCTCTACAAAGCTTTGGTAGAGTGTTGCTGCTGTCCTTGGAATTGTTTTATGGAGTAGTGCAGGGGCTACAGAAAGTTCCTGAATTGCCATGCCACACGGACTGGTGTGTGCAAGGTTTTGGCTTTCCAAAGCTTTTGATGAAAGAGTATATTGATGGGGAAAAGAACTGAAGAACATTTATGTTGGGAAATGGCCAGCCCCCATGGGGTTCTGCAATCTGGGTGTAAGAGGCAGTGTGGGCTTTGCCCCTGATGCTGTACATCATCCCATTACGAAAAAAGCTGATTATAATGGAAGACCTCAGTCGTCCCAGCTGGTGTCAGTAGGAGTGTGCAGGGACAAAGGGAGCTCAGATCCTGCCTTCCAGGTGCTTTGGCTTTGCACTGCATCCAGCTGATCTGGAGGGGAGCAGGGGAAGCACTGCACACCACCCACGGCTGCTTGGGAGCCACCTGCACAGCGTGGGACGCACACCGGTGAGCCAGCGTGTCTGTGGCCGCTGGAGCTGCCGGTGCCCCGGGCTGTGCCCTGAGCCTGGGGGCTGCTCTGAGGGTTTGCTCAGCCAGGGGCTGGCAGGTGCAGCTCAGCAGGTTTGTGCCTGCGGTTCCAGCAGCACGGCCGGCCCGCAGGCAGCGGAGCCCGGTGCTGGGGATGGAGGGAGGAGGAAGGAGGCAAGAGGGAGGAGGAAGGCCTTACAGCAGAGAGGAGCATGTGGGAGATGGAGGCACGTGTGCCCGCATGATCCTACCTGATTTTGGAGTTGTTCGATGGTCTGGTAGTAGGAGCTGTAGTCCTTGGAAACGCTGGGAGCTTGNTGAAAGTGATGTGCTAAGGGGAATTTCTTTTGGGGCTTGGGACAGCCCGCCCCTCAGGTACTGGGTTTGCGTGCTGATTCACACCAAGCCTGCACTGCAATTTCGGGTGGGTGGCTGTGAGTTAGATTTTGTTGGAGATAGTTTGTTGCTGGCTACTTAGTGAGTGAGACTCATTTTAATGAGTGTTCTTTGTTCTTTGGAGTAATTTTTTTTTGTCCTGAAAACAGGTGGTGAAAGCACCACCTAATCACTCTGCTTTAATTCCAGAGTTGGAGAAGTATGAACTCAGGCACCCTTTGCATCGGGCTGGTTCGAATTAGCCTGTGGAACTGCCACTTCTGGAAACAGAATCTCTAAGAATTTAGGTACTTTGCTAGAAAAGAAAGCTCAGTGTGGGCACTGTCTCTCAGAGTCCTTCGTGGTCAATCACAGTAGAATGAGCTTAACAGCAGCAATGTTATTTTTGTTCTCATGAAACTTTGTTGGTATCACTTTCAGGAAATCCTCCTGTCTCATAGACATGCAGTGATGCCATTTTAAAGTTGTGAGGTCTTAAACATTTTTGTGCAAATTTCCAATCATCCAGAGGTTTTCTTAAACTGAAATATGTACATGAAATCTATATGGCTGCATTGGCTGTATCCTGGGAGAGGAAAGAAAGGATTTGGCTTGGCCCGATGGAAGCTGAGATTGTTATCGGCTGGCTCTTGAGGAAGGAGGTACCAGGGCTGTTTGAAATACAGAACAATCCTGTTGGCCATGTAGGAAAGGGCACAGTCTGGCTTTGAGCATGTTTGGGCTGGAAACTAAGGGGAAAATTTTAGCTACAGGAGGCAGAAGGGTCTTGAAGAATTTCCGTTGCAGGAGCAGTGGATGGAACAGAGAGTTTCAAGTCTGACCTCAGATTTTATCCTTGTATAACAGAGGTAGCTGTGATAACCCTCTAGATCCCCCTTACCTTCGGTCCTTTGTTCCTTGGTGCTGAACAACCATTTCTGTGAGGGGGCAGATTGTGATGAGCCCTTCTTTGCAAAGGAAATTTTGCCTTTAAATAACTTTTGGAAAATCTGAATTTTAAGCCTGGCAGATAAGGGACCTCATTATGTGAAGGATGAACTTTGATGGGAATCCATCTCTACTTGGAAGTTGTAATTTACCCATTAGTTTTGTTGTTGGTTTCTCCATTTATGCTGTTACCTACACACACCCTGCAGTTGTGGCTCAAGCAGGATTTTTTTTCTTAGCCACAATGATTATGAGATCCATAAAAGTTACTAATGTGTATTACGGCTGACTGAAGAATCGTGGAAAACCATTCACCCTCTTTTTTGACACGCCACCACCCCCGTATCACAGATAATGTAATCCTTTGATCTGCATAATTATGCAGCATGATTGTTGTTTTATTGGTAGCTCTCTAATTCTCCACACGTCAGAACCAGGTGCTTTGCATATGTTATTGAGACTGAGTCATCATTATTAAAAAAATAAAAATTATTTTCTCACAGGGTGTGATTCCTTAGTCATATTTTCCTCATTAGATTGTTGAAATGCACTTTTATTCTCCCCTATGAGATGTTTATTGCTGATTGGCGTTAGTGCCAGAGGTGTTGATTTTATATCTCCTTCTCGGCATCGTTGCATCACAACACTCAACCTAACAATTTCTGACATTTCCCAATGCTGTAATTTCATACTATCACCAGGTGCCTTTTCTCTGTCTCTCTGTTCCTCTTTGTTTTTTGAATTGGTGATCTAACCATCCTTACTGCCATAACTGCATCCCAAACATTTAATCTCTAGACATTCTGTTCTGTAACTCGTGGGTATTTCCTTGTCTCCATCTGCATTTCTGGCCACTGTTCTGTGTACGTGGCCCTTGGCCTGAGCTGGCTGTTGTGAGTGAGTTTGGACCTGCTGATTTACTTCACAAGCCAGAAGAGCCGAGACTGTTCAGGAGCCATTGCCTTTCAAAGTCCTTGCGATGACAGAAGGAGGTCAGACATGTTCTGCTGTAGAAGATGTTGAGGCTCCATTCAAAGGTGCTCTAAGAGCTTTGAAATCACGTCTTCCCCTGGCAGACCTTTTGCTCATAGCGAGACCCATGGACCTCTGCAAGTTAGAAGTTTGTTTGAAGTAGGAGAGCTGTGAATCTTTTCCCAGTGCTGTTTACTCACTGGTGAAGTTGCATGCTGAGCCACAAACGGATACTCCAAATTGGCAGAAGAGCCAAAAGCAGCCCGTGGTTTCCACAGAGGCTGTGATGCCATTACTGGATATGTCTTCAGTCACACAGAGGGAGAGGACAATCCTAGATACAATTACTGGTAATTAATTGTTCTGCAGTAAATGAGTCAAATGTGGTCTTGGTAAGAAGAGTGCTACTCCCTAGAGTTTCGTCAGGATCTCCGTTTCTGCATTCCTCATCCGTCATCCACTGTCCTGCAGCATCGCTCAACCTGTGCATTTGTTCAGTTCATTCAGAGCTATAGGATCTCCACAACCCCCCATTCTGGGCTCATCTTTCTCTTATGTCACTCCAAGGGGTGGGCTCATAAACTTGCCTATGTATAGACCTGCAGAAAATCCTATTAAATGTGAGCTATTTTAATTCTGTAGTTGATCTAAATCATTACTCATAGTCCTACCACTGAAAAAGGACAAATTTACAGATGCTTCCCAAGGGAAATTAAGTTCTTCCAGCAGAAGAGAAAGAGGCAGCCTTCCCGTTCTCTTTCTTTCTACCTGCTTCCATGTGCTCCTGTTATTGATGATGGTGGCTAATTGAATTCTGAATTCTTCCCTGCCAAAGCCTTTTTTTCCTATCCTGTAGATCTTTTCAGAACACTAAGCAAATGTATGGCTTTTTCTAAGAACATGGATGAGCTAAGTGAGCACCAGGAGCAGGCAGTGGTGTCAGGATACCTGATCGCAGAAATAGCACAAGGTTTCTGGAGCACCTGCCAGCCTTAGACGGTGGCTGTGGGTCTTGCTGTGCCTTTGGCACACCTGTGGTGTGTGTTGTCCCTAGGACAGGCCCTGGCCCATCCCTAGGTGGGCGTTAGTGCCCCGTGGATCAGCAGGAATGTGTGGAGGGCATTGTGCTGTCAGCAGCAGGACTCCACAGGGAGCTGATCCTGCTATAGAGACTCCCGAGGACCCTCCCCTGTGCCACTCACTGCACCAAGACCTCACACTCCGAAATTGGCTCAGAAATGGGGACAGACACTGCAGCTCTGGATTCCTGGGAGTTCTCTGGGTGAGGACTGTATTTTTGATCATTTTGATGCTTCTCTGTGCTTCTGGAACATTAGAATGAAGCAAAGTAACCTTTCAGTTCTTTAGCTGTATACATTAACTGTAGTTTAAGGTTCCATAATCAGGCTTCAAAAGAGATGTCTCCTTTGGCTGCTTTGACTACAGTAAATACAGCTGAGACCTGAGTGAGTTCTGGCAGCCTCTGGAGACAAGAGTCATGTTTGCATTTGCTTTACATCACTTTCTATACTGTTAAAACCTGAAATGAGCTTTTTATTCATTGTAGACAGGCTTTTATTCACACAAATTCCTGATACTGGACTGATAAAAGTATGTTTTTATAACAGGAGTAGAAAGTGTATTCTTTGTGGACGCTCACTGCAGGCTGCAGTCAGGGTGCTGTGCTGGCAGAGCCAAGGCATGTGGTTACTAAGAGAAGACCTAAACAAAATCGAACTCTTCCAAGTTGGTTGTGATGAGAAAGTGTTTAATTTCATTACTCTAACACATCAATCCTTCAGTCTGAAATGAAATGGGAAATACTAGAAACCAGGTTTCATCAGTGGGGAAGGGACAAACAGGCACCTGCAAGTGATACCTGGCTGATTTTGTGTATCTGGTGCACAACACTCAGAGACTGGAAAGGGGCTTCACTGTGATCTTCAGAAAGCAAAATACATCTAAAGGAGCTGCCCTAATTTAGTATTGCTCTCCCATCTCTAATTTTGTTGCGTATTTTATGTTCTTAAGCAGTAAAATGTAGAAGTTATCTTCAGTGGAAGGAATATGTCTCTGATTTCTCTTAAGGCAGAGTATCATCAGCCAGCTGCATATACTAACAGAAACTGGGTTCTTGGTATTGTATATATTATAGTATATATTATAGTATTTAAATTGAAATTTCCGTCATAAAACATTGGAACGTTTTTGGTGCACGACCATGAACGAAACAGACCCAATGTTTTGCTGTCTGTTTTTCCTAACAGAAGTCAGCAATATGTAATTCTCTGTGCAACAAAAGGTGTAGAAATACTTGTGAGGAAGCCCCTCGTGCTGGAACAACCTCTCCTGAGTCACACCTTCCTTCCCACAGGGCTCCAGCTATGATGAGATTAATGGACTCAGATAAATCACAGTAGTACCACTGGGCACAGTTAAGTAAATTAACAGTTGATCTCCTAAGAGTTACCCATCATTTGTATTTTCTTTCCCTTTCACTCATATACTCCATTCTCTTTAGTACAAGTGGCAAGGCAAGGGACCAGAAAGTAATCCCTTAGTGACCATTAAAAAACAAAGTGGTAAATGGTTTTTAACATCTCAGGAAGGAGAAAAAATAGTGTCAAGAACTGACAACAAGATTTCTGTTTTCAGCCTTATACCTCTTGCTTGTGAAGAGAGAGTTCTGCCGGTCTCACCTGGCAGTTCCCCGAGGCAGAGGCTGGCTGTTGTCTCACCTCACACAGCCATGGTCACACTTCCTGATATTTCCTTTCACTCAGTGGTTCTATCCCAGCACTATGTCCATCTTCCTGGCGCAAAATGGACTGTCCTGAGACCGTGTACCCCGTACAACTGCACAGCCCGTGTTTGGTGGATGATCTGGGTAAGTACCCGCACGAGGTTGGTTAAATTTATTTTCTCAGACATGTTGTGATTTGCATTGCAGACGTAAAGGTTTATTAGAGCAGAGTTACCAGCAGAGTGTGAGCCCTTTAACAAAGAATGAGTTGCCAAAGACAAGTTGAGCAAGCCAAGCATTGCAGGGCAGAGGAAGGGGTGCTGGGGCAGGGGGCCAGGTTTGTCTTCCAAGCCCTTCCTGCTGCCTTGGCCGTGCTGCAGAAACTCTCGGGTGTCTCTCGCCGCCCATGGTCGGTGCATCTCAGCTGGCCGGTGCCAGGGTTGCTGCTGCTGCTCTAGCACACTCTTGACTGCCCTGTGTGAACACAGCAAATCACTGCCTTGCGGGGAAGTCTGAGCATTTCTGCTGACTGGAATTCTCACACCTGACAGTGTCAGCAGCAGAGGCTTAGAGGCTCCATGCCCAGCAGCACCCTGGGTGCTTTCTCAGAACTGTATTTTTTATTCCAGTAAGCAAAAGATATTTTCCATCCCATAAAGTTTATAAATTCTATTTTATATTTAAGCGGAGGGAAGAGCAACACTTGCTGTATTTTAACCCCTGATTCTGCTGCAAGGGAGAAATGAGGTTTCTCACTCCTGGGCTAATGGACCTCGGAATCATTCCCAACCCAAACTACAAAACTTTTTTCTGACCAAATATATTGCAGCCACTGGGTAGATGTAACCCACGAATAATCACATGCTTACAAAGTGTCGACTTACCTGACATCTCCCCACACTGGGAATGAGAGTAGGAAGCAGAATATGACTGGGAGGATTTTCCACCGCTTTGGAAAGCTCCTTGGGAGGCACTGTAAAAAAAAAAAAAGAGAGAATTCATCAAAACATACTAACATTGGATATTCAGTTGAAATATATGTTGATGTAGCTTCAGGGACAAAAATTCTCTATTAGTAAATAAGTACATGAAGATATCTTTGTGCTCCCTTGCTATAATATGAAATACATACACAAGATCCTGCTGCCCCTCCTGCAGCAGCGCCCGGTACTGCTGGATTTCCTGCTCCAGGCGGGTTTTTATACCCAGGAGCATCTTGTACTCCTGGCTCTGACTCTCCATCTCACAGCGGATGCTGGCCAGCTCCTCCTCAACAGAGTTGACCTGCACCTGGACTTGCTGCAGCAGGAAGCTGTAGCGAGACTCGGTTTCTGCCAGGGAGTTTTCCAGAGAGCTTTTCTGGAAAGGCAAACACAGGAGTTGAGGAGCAGAGTTCTACGGCTCCCTGCCCGTGCCAAGGAGGGCAGGGCCCGCAGATCCTGCCCACGTACCGTGCTGAGCTGTGCCTGCAGTTCGATCTCCAGGTTCTGCATCTCGCGCCTCAGCTCGGTGAGCTGGTGGCTGCTTGTCTGGATGTCCTGGCTGCTGGAAGTGACCTGCTGATTGACTTCTTGGATCTGTGGAGTCAAACCCCAGAGACACTTTCTGAGCCACAAGGGAGCAGCTGGCTGAGTGACTGCTCACATTTCCAGGGAGCCTCTCCCTCTCAGCCAGTCCTGGNTCTAACCAGAGTCAGGTCATCCATGAAATTTCTCAGGCCATTGATGTCAGCCTCCACAGTCTGACGGATGACTAGCTCATTCTCATACCTGTGTCACACAGAGAGAGAGAGAGAAATGGGGAAATTAGATGCTGACAGTCAACAGCACACATCCTTCTAAGATCACTATTCCAATAAAACAAGTTGACTCAGTAATACCACCCAGGGCAGTCCTCCCTTGTCTTCTGAGATGACGAGAGGGATGTGACAGACATGCAGGGTTCACAGGGAGATACTCACTTCATTCGGAAGTCTTCGGCAGTCATCTTGCTGTTATCAATGTCCAGAAGCAGTCTGTTATTGTCCACAGTGGCAGAAATAATCTGCAAAAGGGGAAGGTGGAGAGGAGTCTTTCTGCGTTCTAGATTTCCAGGACAAACAGAAAGAAGACACAAACCTTTGGTAGGGGGCTATTGCAGGTCTTAGAATTGTTTCTTGCAGTAGTGCAAAGGCTATGTGGAAGAGTAATGATCCAGATTTACTTTTCAGGGAAGCTTGTGCTATCACAGGCCATCCTGCCAAATCCATACTCTTCCTTTTCTCAAGTAAGGGACAGCCCCCATGTGTCCCAAAGAGTGTTTGCAGCCCTTTCCATATAATGTACTTCTTCGTGGCATCTGTTTACTCTGTTTTTTTGGTGGTGTGTGACCTGGATGTAATGGAAGACCTCAGTCGTCCCAGCTGGTGTCAGTAGGAGTGTGCAGGGACAAAGGGAGCTCAGATCCTGCCTTCCAGGTGCTTTGGCTTTGCACTGCATCCAGCTGATCTGGAGGGGAGCAGGGGAAGCACTGCACACCACCCACGGCTGCTTGGGAGCCACCTGCACAGCGTGGGACGCACACCGGTGAGCCAGCGTGTCTGTGGCCGCTGGAGCTGCCGGTGCCCCGGGCTGTGCCCTGAGCCTGGGGGCTGCTCTGAGGGTTTGCTCAGCCAGGGGCTGGCAGGTGCAGCTCAGCAGGTTTGTGCCTGCGGTTCCAGCAGCACGGCCGGCCCGCAGGCAGCGGAGCCCCGTGCTGGGGATGGAGGGAGGAGGAAGGAGGCAAGAGGGAGTAGGAAGGCCTTACAGCAGAGAGGAGCATGTGGGAGATGGAGGGACCTGTGCCCGCATGATCCTACCTGATTTTGGAGTTGTTCGATGGTCTGGTAGTAGGAGCTGTAGTCCTTGGAAACGCTGGGAGCTTGTTTCCTGTACCACTCCCGGATGTGGTGCTCAAGCTGAGCNCAAAAATGATGTGCTAAGGGAAATTTTGTCTGAGGTAAGTAAAAGGCATTACCATTCAGTGCAAATATGTCTTAGTTGATTCACACCAAGCCTGCACTATAATTTCATGTGGGTGGCTCCTTGTTAGATGTTTTGTTGAACAATGTCGTATCTCGCAGTTTCTGTTAATCTGGCAATATCTCGCTGGTAACGGCAGCTAATGAGGTCTCTGCTTCATTGTCTGTGTCCCTCATTTTTTATGTTTTGAAACTCAGTAGTTCAGCTTTTGTCTTCCACCTGAGATCACAGGCATGAAGCAGCCTCCAAGGGAGATCATAACACCAGCAGCCTCCAAGGGAGTCTTTATTTATTGATTAATTTCAAATTTACATCAGCTTTATAGAATCTACTTTAATGCACCGAAATAAAAAATTTTAACACTGCATTCCCATCTCTTTTACAGAAGAAAACTTGACTCTGAACTTTTCAGTCTGTATTGAATAAGGTCCTGCTGGCATTCAGCTCTCTCTGAACATGCAGCATGTGGATCACAGTCTTTTCTCTTTTTGAAGAAAACTCTGCATAACAGCCACAAAAGTAACATTTTGCAAGGGAAAAGATATTAAATCTTTTCTCTGTTAAAGAGCTCCTAATTTTATTTTAACAATTTTAAATGGACTCAGAGGAAATTGAGAGGAGAAATATTCTACTTTGCATATTTTCATAACTGTATTTAAATAATAATTTCTCAGAATACATCCTTGAATTATATAATACAATGAAAAAATAAGTTTGATTAAAAGAGCTGAAGATTAGATCTGAAAAAATATCATCATTACCTGAGCTCATTACAGCGAAGTGTGTTTTGCAACCATGACAGAATACCTTGCACCACCCAACAGAAAGTCAGAAATACTTGGGTACTTTTTTCCACTGCCTGTGCAATAGGGAACAGCAGTGAGCTGCTTTTTCCGTCTTTACTAATCAAGCTTCTGTGAAACTGAGAAAAGCCTTGAACAGAAACAAATTTTCGGATTTCCAACGGTGCATGAAATATCAGCTCTGCAGCTCCTATGGAAGATTCACTGGGCTGTGCAGAGGAGGCACAGGGAGCTGGTGGGACCTGCTGTGAATCGCCATCTCAAAATCAGCTTATCCACAGAGAGGAGTCAACCTGGAGGTGTTTTAGGCAGAGGTTCCATATTACAGAAGAAGAAGAAGTAAGCCCACTCCTCTCTCCGGCTGCAGTTGTGCAGATTTGTTCACCCTTGCTCACTCTGTTACCCCCAAGGTGCTGCCACCATCGCTGGGGGGCTCTGCCCTGGCTGGTGGTGGAGCTGTTCTGGGCTGGCACTGGATCCACTGGACACGGGGGAAACTTCTGGCAGCTTCTCACAGAAATCCCCCTCTATCCCCTGCTACCCAAACCGTGCCACACAGACCAAATACTGTGCCTTATGGATGTAAAATCATCCTGGAAATCCTTTCCTCCACCTGAGTCTTTCAGTAGCTGCTGTCTTCATTCTGTTTTAACCCTTTCTGGACTTCAGTGTATGGCGTGTAGCACTTAGTGCCTGTTGGGCAGCACAGTAATTAGGAGTCAGGGAAATAAATACTCTTCCAAGGTTAGTTTAAAGCATGGACTGACATCAGTGGAGGTCCCCGTCCCTGTCCCCATCCCTATCCCTGTAGGAGGTGACAATGCAATTCCCTCCCTTAGAGGGCTCTGGAATACACACAATTCTTAATCCTCAGGTCACTTATAATGAAATCCATGGCTCTTTCTGGATAGTGTGTGTAGTCCAAGTTTCTAAACCAAAGAAAGATAAATCAGTGTTACTAGAATCTCACTATTCCTGTTCTGGGTCCTTGGCAGCATTTATGCAGCACAAACTCTGTTTAACAAGCCTGCAAAGGCTGGTTCATGCCAGCACAATGCCAGCACACTTCGGCTTGGTGTAAGTCAAGTGTTTCTGTTTCCCTGAATGTTTCCAAGTGTTGAGAAAGTTTGCATGGCGGTGTGACGTGTATTTCTGGAAATCAGTTTTGTATTTGTTCGCTCCATCCGTACTTATGTGCATCTGTTGTGTTACTCGGCCGTGCTGCGCCTCTTCTGTGGAACTCACATTTTCTTTCACTCTCAACTCAACCCCAGAGGCCCCTCCCTTGTGTGCAGCCCTGCACCAGCAGCTCAGCCTGCAAGGTTTCTGTGCAAGTGAGAGGTATCCTCCCCTTGGGCCGCCTCACTGGAATTTTGGCCCCTCAGTTGCTGGGATACGCTGGTAGCTATATCCAAAAGTGAACATTCCAGGCCCTTTTACATATACTTAATTTCTTGGAAATCAAAGGCAATTGCTGTCAATATTTTACAAAATGAACTTTGTAAAGCTCCTGTAAATTATATTTCCCTTTCACTTCTTATCATTTCAAAATAAGATCCCTTACCTGTGCATTTCCAGGTTAAACCAATGAGAATCCATCAAGGTTTTGTGAATTGAAACATTAGTTTCATTTCACAACCACGGCTCTGTAATCATTGGTGTTCCTTTGTGGACACTCATGTGCTGCCAACACCATTGGAGTCATTGAGCATTGAGGTTCTGCAGTCCCTTTAAGGCTGGTATTCATCTGTTGGGTCTCAGAGCTCAGCTCACGAGAACATCTGACGCATTGTTAAAAACAAAAGCACAGCCCAGGAAGATTCTGACAGCTCAGAAATTGTGTTTTAACTACAAATTTTGTTATCAACTTCTGGAGTGTATCATCAGCCTCTCTACCCGGAGGTGTGTCTTGGTATGGGTTTGTGTTTTTCAAGTGTTTACACCTACAGAAGGAAAGAAAAACCCCACACAGGATTCTGGTTGCATCAGACAGAAATTAAATTTTATTAGAGACATTTTCCTGATTCAGAACAACCTGAGTACCAAATAGGTTGGATCTGCAAAGCAGCAGTTTGAGTGCCAATGACCAAAGCTGCAGAGCTTTGTGGGCAGAAGCAGCACAGAGCATGCAGGGCAGGGGGAGAGGTGGCATCTGCAACTCCCAGGAACTGTTCAGAGCATCACCTTTCCTTGGGAGTGTGGGGAGTGCAGCGGATTTGGGCCAGTTTCTTTTCGAAAGGTCTTGCACTGGAGATTCTTGATGTATATTCTTAATCAAAAGATTTTCTTCCATATCCTGTTTAGAGACAAAACAAGCATGAACTTTATCAGTCCTGGCACTGAATGTCCGAGATACTAGTATCCCCCAGACATTAGGATTATGTGGGAGTGGCCGTAAGCATTCCTAAAGCAAAAAGGAAAACTCCAGCATGGCACAAAGGCTGTAGGATTTAGGAGGTTCTGCAAAGAATGAGACAGATGAAAAAAACCCAGCTGGGGTTAAACTACAGGGTCAGCTGATATCACCCACAGAATGGAATAGAAATGGACTGTGTGCTCTGGAAGTGGAGTTGATCCTTTGCACACAAAGAGGAAAGAAATGTTAGTAACAGTAAATGTAATACTTCCCAGAAATTTTAGTTTATGCTCAGTACTGTTTGCCTTTGGAAGAGTATGTTGGTATAAATTAGTGCACTAATTGGTCAGGATGTGACTGAGGGAACACCATGTCCATACCAGAGTTCTTACCTTGGCTTTCACCGCCACTCCTGCAGGACTGGGACTGAGACGATGAAGAGTAGGAGTGGGAGCTGCTGATGCCTCCTGAAGTTCTTCCTCCTCCTCCTCCTCCAATGCATCCACCGCTGCTTCCCCCTCCCATTCCTCCACTTCCTCCTCCCATTCCTCCACTTCCTCCTCCCATTCCACCTCCAGCACTCCCTCCTCCCATTCCTCCTCCCATTCCGCTGCTGCTGCCTCCATATCCACCGCTCATGCCACCACCTCCTCCTCTTCCTCCAGAATAACCACCACCTCCAATTCTACCACCTCCCATGCCTCCTCCCATTCCTCCTGCTGGGATTCTGCAAAGAGAGAGAAAGAAGGGAGAAAAGGGTTAATCAATAGCACTTGGCCATCTGAAGGTCATTAAGCTACAGCTGCTGCCCAGGAGCCAGCACCTCTCTGGGCCCTACTGCTGGTTAGAATCCAGCACTGCACAGCAAAACAGCTGAGGCAGTGCCAAAAATTATCCTCTCTTTCAACTTCAATGCAAGAGCTTTTGCTTTTCCCACATTCTGCCTAGGGATTCCTTGCAATATTTGGCACGTATATCAGAGTATGACTCAAAATCAGAAAGAACAAAACTTTAGCTGTTGTTTCAGGCACCATTTCCAAGAAGAAATTGTCACACTGCATAAGTGAGGCTGAAGTAGATTGAACTTTCAGAAACTTTTATAAAGGTTTGGAAAACTTTGGTTGGTTTTTTGTTGGGTTTTTTTTGCTTCAGTCTTTTCCTGCCTTTTCAGTTCCTGGCTTTCCTAGAACCAGACTCTTTTACATGGGTTTCCTTGTCCAGCCCCAAACTGGTAGTTCAGAATTTCTGCATTAATTTTTCTTCATGTGAGTTATATTCTGAACAGAATGAAATATCTCACACCTGGGAGGCAATTGGCCAAGACAGCTGCATCAGCCTCATTTTAGTACAAAACCTGTTTTGCAAATCTCGGCCTGTTACATTTCCTGCTGTTGACCGACCAGCATTTGGGTGTCACACAGTGCTGTGTCCTGCCAGTACGTACACGAGGTCCTGCTGCCCCTCCTCCAGCAGCGCCCGGTACTGCTGGATCTCCTGCTCCAGGCGGGTTTTTATACCCAGGAGCATCTTGTACTCCTGGCTCTGACTCTCCATCTCACAGCGGATGCTGGCCAGCTCCTCCTCCAAGGGCCCGATCATGCTCTGGATCTGCTGCAGCTGCATGTTATAGCGACGTTCCGTGTCTTCCAGGTTGGATTGCAGAGAGTCTATCTGCAAAGGGGAAACAAAACACAGTGTTTATGAGACTGTGGTGACTTTAACTTATTTTTGTGGGAAAACAGGAGTTCTTCACAAATCCTCAGAAAAAAATGTATCATTGAAGATAAGTAATTCAGTTTCCTATTGTCCTTGGATGGATTACTTGCTGGCTGTAGCTGTTCTTCTCACATACAGACTGTCATGGGTGAAGCAAATGCCTTTCCTTACCATACTGATCTGTGACTGCAGCTCAATTTCCAGACTCTGATATTCACGCCTCAGCTCCGAGATCTGCTGGTTGCTTGATTGTATCTCCTGGCCACTTGAGTGGACTTGTTGAGTAACTTCTTCCATCTGAAAAAAACCATCCAAAATTGAGGCGTTTTTGATAATTAGAAAACATTGTGGGGCTATCATAAAAGCATCAAGAAATTAATTAATAAGAATAAAGATGCCAGGCAGACTGTTTATTTCCCACAAGCCACTCTGCCAACACCCCAGTAATTCACTGGCTGCTGGAACACAGAGGCTCTACCTGTTTTACCACATAACTGATATTCCAGGACCTGTTGTAGGAAACTGCCTAAAGTAATTTAAAGTTATTGTCCCTTAAATAACATGATAAGTTGCCTTTCACCAGCTGTAAATAGGTCCAATACTTTGTGAAAGATTCAATTACCAAAGCCTGCCTGTGCTTTACCTTGGTTTCATACCAGCTTTCCACCTCCTTCCGGTTGTTCTCAATCAGCCTCTCGTACTCGCTGCGCATTTCATTTAATTTTTCCATTAAGTTAATGCCAGGAGTAGCATTGACCTCCACATTGACATCACCACCAGTCTGGCCTTGCAGTCCTCTCATTTCCTGAAAAAAATTCACAAAACCCCCATGAGGTTCTCAAAGAGTGAAGGTGAGGAGGAATGGCATCAGTTCAAATAAAGGGAAGGAAAAGGACACAGATCTTCACATAGCCCATGACTCCAGCAAAAGGGCCTTGCCTGCCCCTGCCATGGAGCAATTCTGCCATTCCTGAGTGCTCACAGCCAGGCTCTGCATGCACGGTGACCCTGGCACTGCCTCCACAGGGTTGTAAAGAATTCTAGTCAATGTACTCTTTTTGGGAATCTTCTCAGTGGGAAATCTCAGTGAAGAGAGTAAAAATGCTTTCTTTTGACTCCTCCATATAGTCTTTCCAATTTTCCTTCCAGGAGTTCAGCAAGCAAACAGTGGTTTGTACTGGAAGCCATTCATCCCCCTGGTCTCACGTGTTGACCTGGTGTCTCGTGATACCAGCTGTGGGCAGCTATGCCCTCTACATGCTCCTCAATATCAATCCCAGCTTGTATCAAGTTAGATGATCAACACCAGTGGCCAAAACCTGGTTACTGCTGGTGGAAAAAAATGAGTTGAAATTCTTTGAGTGTTGTGTTGCCTTTAATTATTGAAGTGTGAAGAAACTTACCTCTTCGTGGTTCTTCTTCAGGAAGATCAGTTCCTCTTTCAGGGACTCAAACTGTGTCTCCAAGTCAGATCTGGACAGAGTCAGTTGATCCAAAAGTGGGCGTAATCCATTGATATCACTTGCCACACTCTGGTGGAGGGTATATTCAGTCTCGTACCTGAATGACAGACAAGAAAGAGAGTAAAAGTGCTGCCAGAACCCTTTTTTGGTATCTCAGTTATGGACAGTTCCCATTTTACATCTCTGATCAATTCTTAGAAGAAAGGACCCCGTTCTCTTTCTGGCTCCGATAGCTGTGTTTGATTTCATTACAGTTGCTCTCTGTGAGATTTATACCATGAGGATTATGCTTATAAATGTACATGCAAGGATGGAGAAACTTAGAATGGAGTCCCTTAAATGTGTCTCTTCAATTTGTCTGGAGAAAAATAATAATGAAAAGCCATAGCAATCCTCAGAATGCTTTTCCCACCAATTCTCTATTCTGTGATCATAGGCAAAGTCTCCAGCTTCTACAAAGATAAATTGGCAATGGAAACTCATGGGGATAAAGGGAGGCAAAGTGGATGGAGCCAGGAAGGGAGTGACTCACTTCAGTCTGAAGTCATCCACAGTCATTCTGGTGTTGTCCATGTCAAGAAGCATCCTGTTAAGGTCCACATTTGCACCAATAATCTGAAAGGGAGGGGGCAGGTGTTATTCAATCAGTTGTCTTTTTGGTCTGATGACAGAGACAAGAAATATCTATGCACAAACATCTTGTAGAAGGGTTTATCGCAATCTCAAGCCTTCAAGCCTGACTAGAGCTGCAGGAGCTATTGAGAGAGATGAGTTTATTTCTTCCAGATAAAAGAAAGTACTTTTATCTTCCAGATTAAAGAGAGTGTTAATATTGGTCTACAAATAGCCATTAAAAATACCTTGTTGGAAAGAATTACTAAACTAACCCCTCATATTTAAATAAGATAAACACAAAAAACCCCAACTCAACCAACAAAAAACAGTGGGAAAGCAGAATTTCCATTACTTTTAAGAACAGCCATGTTCACACAAGAGATACATGACTGTGAAATGGCTGAGGGCTGGAATGAGACTAGCTGCACATGCTGGCTCATCCTGTATATTCACAAAAACATCCAATTAATATGGCAACAACAGCACAACACAAGCAAGGATTAAATCTGCTTTTCAAGAGGGAAGAACGAGCGAGCAGCAGCCCAGCATTGCAGGGAGCATGGCACAGGCCATGTGATGGGGCACTGGTGCTGATCTGCCACTGCACCCAGCAATGCTTCCTGCCCCAAATACACGAGTGGCAGAACACGCAGACAGGAGCTGGTCCCCACACCACCCTGCTTCCTGACTAAAGCACAGGAAGGGGAATATCACCCCAAACAGGGGCCTTGTGCTGCCTGAGGAAAGTGCTATTCCAACAAGAACCTCTTCCAAGTTAGTCAAAATGCATCATACCTGGTTTTGCAGCTCTTCAATTGTCCTGTAGTATTGGCTGTAATCCTTGCCCTGAGAGGGAGCTTGATTTCTGTACCACTCCCTGATCAGCTGCTCAAGTTGGGAATTTTCTTCCTCCAAGCGTCGCACTTTATCCATGTACGACGCCAGGCGGTCATTGAGGTTCTGCATGGTCAGCTTCTCATTTGTGGAGAGCAAGCCAGAATCCTCCCCAAAGCCCATCCCGCCAAAACTGCCTCCGCCATAGCTGCCACCACCACCAAAGCCACCACTACCCCCGAAGCCACTAAATCCACCTCCACTGTATCCACCACCTCCCATTCCTCCAAATCCGCCCCCTCCTGATCCAAATCCTCCCCCCATACTTCCACAGCTCATTCCTCCTCCATAACTGCCACCACTCATCCTTCCCCCGTAGCTACTGCGGCTGATCCTGCCACAGCTGCCGCTGCTGAAGCCACCCCCATAGCTGCTCCTGGAGCCTCCTCCACCAAAGCTTCTCCCAGAAAAGCCCCCACTGCCTCCAGAAGAAGTGTATCTTCTTGAGGACACTGAGGAGTATCCACCAGACCTACCACCTCCACCACTGCATCTTCCACCACCACCTCCTCCCCCTCCACTGCTAATTCTAATGGTACTGGTCGAAGATTTGGTGCCACAGCTCATGGTGACAGCAGGCAAGAGTCAAACCACAACCCCAAATTTAGCTGCACAGCCTGATAAGCTTCAGGACTGCAAATTTTCATCCCCAGCCCTCTCTATTTATGCACTTGACACTGGGTGTCACCAGCAGGGTGTTTCCTTCTCCCAGGGCATTTACCAAACTTCTTGTTTGTGCCAAGAATAATTTGCTGAACAGTATTTTTGTGCAGCTATCTCAGGTGCAATCCAGCCCACAGCTGGGCTTTCTGAGGCTTGGTTAAGGTTGACCATCTCACTTCTCAGCAGCATTCTTTTCATTTAGTGGTTTCTGGAATAGATACTTCCTCTGCTAAGGTTTTGTAGCTGCTATTGCTAAAGACTATTGTTTGTTCTCTTTTGCTTTTTCCAACTTTGTGCATTTCAGATTTTCTACACAGCTTATGTTCTATTTCTCACCATATGTGCTAGTGCAAGAGTTTTATTAAAAGGATTGTGTGACTTGTCTATAAAGATTGTCCAACTCATATATCCCTGCCATCACTTAGAGAACGTCTTATTTAATATGAACAGGGTATTTCAAGCAATGCAGAGGGATTCTTTTTAAAAATCAAAATCCCTCCTTTGTGAAGAAAGCACTAGGGCAGCACACAGCCAGCCAAGTCCCAGAATTCAAAAAGAAAAATAATAATGTGCTTTTTTCACCCAAGCACTGTTGATCTAAAATAGAAGGAAGATCAAAGGTGTGTTAATTGTATTATAAAGTCAATTGTATCCAAATTAGAAGCTGTTTTATTGCAGACAATGATTTAAAAACTAGTGTGTGGGAAGACTTTTTATAATTTAATATAAAGTAGCTCACTCTGTTGTTAATGTGTCATATATTGTAGGTGATAAAATAATGATATCTACTGCTCTTAAAGGAAAGATCCTTAAGATTAAAGTAGCATCCTGAGAGAAAAGCTGAAAGACTTTTTACACAAATCAGGAGAAATCAGACTGTTGAGACCACAAAAGACATGACCCCACACTTCAGTGTTGCCCTGATCCCCAGAAGCTGACCCCGGATGGAAGGGTTTCCACCCTCACTGGGTAGGCTGGATGCCAAAGCCAAGTGTCTGAAGGCAGATGTGCAAATAACAGCATAACACCAGCATTTGTGTCTTGCTCTAGATGGACCCAACTTGTCCCAGTTTGCCCGGGAGAACGTGCACAGTTTCCCAGTGACAGTTCAGTTCTGTCTCAATTGTCTTCCTTGCCTGCGCTGCTCTCTCTGGGGTTATGGAGCCCTTCATGAGTGTAGGTAGTTATGAAATGTAGCAAGCTCCCCCAAACCTCAGGTGCAGGAGCAGAGGGCTCCCCCGAGGAGCTGCCAGTTGTGCTCTGCGGTCCTTCTCCCAGCCAAGGCCTCTTGGACATGACAATGCAGCACAGTCCCTGCTTTCCAAAGGCTGCCTGGGTGGGATGTTGATTGTAAATTCAGGATTATTTCACATTTCCTGACCACATCCTTTGTCCTGGCCTTTGTGCCATGTCTGCACCAGCATTGCTGTATTGCAGCTTATGCAACTGCTTTCAAAACCTCCTGATTTTATCTTGCTATTTGATCTCTCAATGGCTGAAAGATGATGAAAGATTCTGAGCAGTTTGGTGATGGAATAATTTCTCCTGATTCTCAGCCAGAGGCTGGTAGTGACACCTCAGCAGCGTAAACAGTTTCTGGGCTTTAGCACAGTCTGTTATTGGTGCAGAAAGATGGAGTTTGCTATAGACAAAATGTTTTTTCTTTTTTGTGCTGTTTGGCCTCTGGGTCTGGGTAATGCTGCTTTGGTCGGTGGGACCCTTAGTCACAAACTCTGCTGTGGTGAGTAGAATTGATTATCGTGTTCAAATTCCCATTAGTGATTCCAGGGATATTCCTTAGACATGCTTTTCATAGGCAAGATAGAAGATCTGTGGGTTTGTTAGTGATAGTAAATGCAGAATTCCCTGGAATGATTAAAGAAAGAGTAAAAAATTGCCAAAATTGTATCTTAATTACTTATCTTCTGAGAACCCACATTATTTCCTATTTTATTTACTAGTGTCTTTTTCCATATATGACTGTTCACAGCAGGGATTTCTCCACACGGGAGAGTTCTTCTGATAAGGACAAGTCTTATTGCTGGCTTGGAAAATACTTTAAAAAATAACAACAATGAAAGGAAAGAAAGATTCAAACCACTAAGGGTGGAGAACTTTCATTCACCTTGGCACTTCATTTTAGTTTTGTATTGTTACCACTCTTTGTAATAAAGAAGGATCATAAATCACAGAATTTGCCTATAGATCTAAGGTAACTTTTAAGTCACATGCCAGTGGGATGTTGCTGGTTTGTCTCTAGCATTGCTGCTATTTCATTTTTGTTGGTAGTTCCACCTTGGTGTGGAACACCTTGGTTTTATAGGAACCCTGCTGGCTGTGAGGCTGGGCCATAATCCTGTGTATTCCTGGAGCTGAGAACTGCCCTTGGGATGTTTGGTTTCTGTCACAGTCACTGTGTGTCTTTTTGGAGCAGGACACTGAAGTGCCTGAAAAATACAGGTGACCTATGAATACTTTATCCTACTGTAAAGCTGCACACACTGAATTCCTTCTTGGCTGATTTTTAAACATTTTTTGATTATTAAATATTTGACTGTGCAAATACTTATAAACCAGAGAAGATGTGCTCTGTGGACAGAACGAATTTTTCATTTCTGAGCTCATTAAAAGAGCCTTTAAAGATTTTTGTGGTCTGATGCTTTTTACTAATATATTATATGGATGACATAAATTTATGGAATTACTTAAAAAGGAACCATCAGATTTAGGACCATCTCTCATCTCTTTTTCCCATACGTGATGCGCAGTTGAATCATTAATGTTTCTGTATTGATGCAGCATCCAGACCTTATCTAACATTGCAATTTCCCAGTGGGAGCAGGGGAAGGACCTTTGTTAGTCCAGCCACCAGCAGTGCCCAGCCTGCAGAGTGCCGGAATGTTCCGAGTGCGCGTGGCCTCTGCCCCGGCTCAGCCCCTGCCACGGTTCTGCACAGCCGACGTTCCTTCACTCTCACTCTGTTATTGTACTCCTCTTCATCAGGCCGCCGTGATCAGTATCAAAGAAGTGACTCCCAATCGCCAGAGTGATGACAAACCCCGGGAGCAGCTCAAGCTGCAGAACTGGGAGACTTTTCCAACAGGCTGGAGCTGCTGCATTCCAAACAGACCGGGAGAAAATGTGTTCTCCCTTTTGTGCCTGTGTGCTGAAAAATTGAAACGTTTCCCCTTAACTCAATGTCATTCTGCTGCCTCAGACAACTACTAGAGTTTCTTTTCATTTATTTAATGACCTCTTCCCGTTACTCTTACCAGAATTTTTTTTAAGAAGAGAGGGTTTGTTTTCACCTCAGAGACAGCACTCACTCCTCATTCCTGCTTAGTTCAGAACGTTCTAGTGAAATCACTGTCATTTCTGAAGAAATTTCGATTAGGCCCAGCAAGTGAACAAGGACCCCTAAGGCAGCAGTGGGCTTGCCTGTGAAGTTTAAAACCTCCAGCAATTTCCCAGCACAACCTTTCGTGCAGGATAACCGTGACCTTCCGTGCAAGGAGGCTGATGGGAAGAGCAGCTGTTCCTCAGATCCTAACAGTGCACACCTGGGCTTTGCCACGTAGCTGTGAGAGCTGTGGGTCAGGCTGTGTGTGCCCCCAGCTGGGGACACTTTGCAGGCTGCTAATTCCCTCCTGTCAGCATTTCTAGCAGTTTCTGAGCCACAGTCAGAGTGGTCGCAATGTCATTTCCCCAGTCTCCTACAGGGTGAAGGCAATTAGATAGGAGTAATTCATTTTGTTGGTACCAAAACAGAACAGTCACAGGGCACAGTCAGAACACCTGCCAAGGTTCCTGCCTCTCTCTGAGGTTCAGATACCTCAGTCCATGTGGGCTGTGCAGCCTCAGAGCCCCTCAGAGCTGTGGGCACCCACGCAGGATGGCTCAGCTCAGTGCAGTGTCCTGTGAGACACGTGCAGGGTGGGATCCCGGCCTGCCCGCCCAGGCACCTTCTGCTACTGCAGCTCATGCGGGGTGGGGAAGGAGGACATCCCTGGCGTCTGCTCTCCTTGCAGCACAGCCCAGGGAGAAAGGTACTGCTGGGCTGATGTAAATTCATTTATTTAGCTCTGCAGGCGATTTACACGCTCAGGGACAGCCCAGGTGGGCTCTGCCTTCCCCCACAGCACAGAGACATGATGTACTTGCTGTACGCATTCTGCAGCCCATGAAGATGGCCTGGGTAGCATTTGGCAATTAACAGGGCTGACAATGAGTGCTCAACAAAAGAGACATCAGCACAATATACACACAGGCAATTTGGAAATTACATCTGTGCCTACAAATGGACACATGGGTTGCTTGGGAGCTCTGAAGCCAAGCACGCAGGAGTGTGTGCACGTTGCTTTTTGCCTAAGGTTGCTCTGAAGGTCTTGTTCCAACACGTAGCACAATTACCTTCTCAGAGCACTAATAGGAGCACTAGATAAGTATCCGAATTGCAACACTTTGTGCTCATAAAATTAAAGCTTATTATGCTGATTAGTGACTAATGAGATGCATGCAAATAAAAAGTGCAAAGTTCTCCTCACTCCTCAGTATTGCTGCTGCCCCACTTTGAGCCTGCCCTAAGCTTTGACATCTGACACTACAATGTTTATTTTTTACTCCTGCTTTTCAATGGTTTGAGTTTTCCAGCTCTGTTCCTCCATGTAAGCCTGTTTTCTCAGTAAGCAAGTCCAGTGATAACCCAGGTGCAGATTTTGTAATATAAAATGTAAAAAGGAAAGAATCCATAAAACTGCCTTTTTCTTCTGGGGTCTGGTAAAAACCCATCTTATTTTAGTCTGTTTTTTGTCTGTAATGAGTGCTAATGCCATGATTAAGTAGGGGGGTTTGTGAGTTTATTGGTGGTTTGTATTTATTTTGTCACATAACATAGCATGCAATAAATCATATTGTGAAGCTGATTTACATTGTAGATGCAGAGTCATTAAATGTATAAACATTACAAAAACATCTTGTTAAGAAAGCCACAGATTTTATATAAGGAAAAGACAATATAATCAATGCTGAGTGGCAAAAATAGTAGTATATTATTTACCGTTATGGCTCAGAAATCGCTATTTATTATAACATATCGAAATAAGCATTTAAGTCAGCAGCAGAACTGCACTGAGTATTACAACATGCTGCATCCTCATACGTGGCTTCTCAGCCCCTGAACTGCCTCACTGCCCTTCCACACTCCAAACTCCAGTTTCTGCTTTGCTCTACCAGGAATCAATTCAGGAGAATTTCTTCTGCAAGGTTAAATGCAGAGATGCCTAAGAATTAAATAACCAGCAATGAAATACTGAAAGTAAGTTATATTTTTGAAAGAAGGACAGGAGTAAGAGATGTCAGTGGTACCACAGTGGCAGGGACTAGTGAACCCCAGCATGGAGAGGCTGCTCTTCGCAGTAAATCATATCCAACCAGCCCAACTGCCTCCTGGCTGTCACTGTGAGGCCAGAGGCCAGGTGATGGCTGTAAATCACCCTGGGACACTCGGGAATGAGTGTTGGGAATGACACAGGCAATGAGCAGGAACGTTTTTGAGGTTAACTTGGCAGGCTCCTAGAGGAGGTATGAGAAGCAGGGCTCCTGGATTGGGAGTATTCCTTAATTTGGGCTGCTAGTTGAGTAGCCTCAACAGACAGGTCTGAGAAATAGCTGTCACCACCTGCCAGAGGTGGAAAACGAGCAGAGCAATTGGAGAAAGTAGGCTCAGGGAATAGGTAGCAAAACAGGGACAGGTGTGATGTGATGCTGCAAGGGGTTAAAAATGAAGAAGGTGATTTTGCAACAGGTGGGAGTGGGGGGTGTCCTGGCAAACGATCCCCACGATCGCTGTGGTGTCAGACCAGGTACATCAGCACATGCCTGTGTTTGCAGGAATCCCTCATGCAGGTGAGCTGGTTCCTCCAGCCCCCAGCGAGACACTCACTGGTCAGGAAAAAAAAATCAGATTTTTTTTGTTTTCCAGTACTAATTCGTGGCTGAGAGCCCGGCATAAGGCAACATTGTGAATCACTGGCACAGATCTGCCTGGAACTCAGGGTTTAGGATTCCCATTCCCACGGTCTCCCACTCAGTCTGTGTTTCCCAACATTCTCCCATGGGTGATGTCTTCCTCAGAGGGAAAAAACAAACCTCGTGATTGTAAAACTGAGAGAAAAAGACTTACAGAGTGATGGTTCTGTTTGGGCTTAAGCAGGTGAGGGGAGAATTGCCCAGGGAAAAGAATGTATCTGTGAGTAGGTGTCGTGAGGAAACCCTCTGGGTTATTTTCGAGTGAAATTCCCAACAGAGCTCATATTTTAAAGAGGTTTTATAGGGAATAGTCAGTTCCAAATGATGCCTTAAGTTTTAGTTTTCATATTTTTAGATTCTTTGCTGCCTAGGGATGTAGTTCTGAGCCACATATTAAGTGCCAGTCACAGAGTAGGGAGACAAAACAAATCCTTCTCCTGCTGGAGACCAAGGACAACTTTCAGGCCCAAAAGCACAAACAAGGGTGGACTGCAGGAAGGAACAAGAAGGATGGGACCTCATTACCTGAAGCTGTAATTGGACAATTTAACCCCAATATGCAAATGGACCAAAACTTACAAAAATGTAACATCTTGTGACCGGTCAGCCATTTTTGTGATTGTTCTTAGCCCACCCCGGGTGCAGCCTTGGTCAGGCTCCTGTCTTGCCCAAGGTGGATCCTGGAGGCCTTTCAATAAATACCTACTTTATTCTCTAACTCTGTCTCTGTTTCAGGTCAGCCTTCCAAGGCATCACTTAAATCCACTCTCTTGTTCCTGATGGAAGTCAATAGCAGAAGGGTTTTGACTGAGTTTTCCCTTTGCAGGGACCAGTTGTTCCTGGCACTGCAGACTGCAATGTTTTGCCCAGTGAGTCTAAGTGGTGAATATGAAAACTTTGGGGTTTATGGCTAATCTGACATGTCGTTGTGTATTCCACAGGTAAGGCTTGATATTTGTAACTGATTCAAACAAAAATCTTTGCTAAAGGAACTTGGACCAGACACAGCTTTCTGGTTGCATCAGAGAGAAGCAAAGATTTATTAGCATTTATTCCACAGGAACACCAATCACGGTAGAGATTAACTCAGGTAACAGTGATTCGGAACAGAAACACAGATGGAAGAAGCAGACAGGACATCCAGAGAGCTCTGACGGGCCCCTGGAGTGAGCAGTGTTGAATAAGTTGGACAAGTGTTCACTCCTGCTCGTGACAGGGGATATTCAGCCATGCTCAGTAGAGTCTTGCTTGGTCCAAAGACCTCACTGGGAGGTCGTGCAGTGGAAGATGCTGGTCTTGGTAATCACTCCTCAACCTTTCTAAAACTCCCTATTGAAAGATAGAGAAAAGCAAGAAGTTCTTCAAAGAATTCAGCATTTTTAGCCTTATGTACTTGCTAAGTATCACCTGTGCAGTTCTCAGTGTGCCAGGGTCATTCCCAACATTCTGGAAAGGTCCAGACAGTGTCAGACCTGAGTTTGTACAGTGTGTGTGCAGATTTAGCAGTGAACTACTTCTGCTGTCAGCCATGGGAGTGCAAATCACTTTACATTTAGAGTGGCTGCAGCAGTACAAACCAAATACAGGTGAACTTAGAATCTGCACTTGTGGGTGTACAGATATTTACAGTAGATTTTTATATGTTAAAGAGAGATGGCACATAATATGCTTTAATCTTGCCTACCAAGCATTAATATATGTTGGAGTGTTGCTGGGCAGAGGGGATGTTTGATCAGAGGAATAAATTTTTGTGGAGGAGTTTGCAAAGCCTGTGTAGGAATTTTTTAAAAACTAGAGCTCATCTACACCAAATTTTACCAAATAATCTTCCTCATGGCACAAAATCCTCCTGAATTTACTGCCTTGTTTTCAACATCGGGAGTGTCTGTGGAGTGTTCCTACTGTTTGCACTGATGGCTTCGGGCCCTTTGGGCAGGAGCCAGCTCTCATGTCATGACTGACTGTCAGTCTGCAACAGAATCTGTGTTTGGGACAGAGCCTGACTGAACCTGGTCATTATAAGGAGTAAACGGAAACCTCAAAGCAGGACCATTTACCATCTTTTCATTAAAAAATCAATAGTGGAATTGAATCTTTCGAAAAATTACATCTTCCTGCTCATTTTCACCATTTTGAGGCTTTTGTCTGAGGTGCAGCCAGGACCTGGACCCTTACCCTGTCTCATCTGTTTTATGGCTTCAGACACTTCCTCCATGGTTGCTCCTCTCTCCAATGTTTTGTTTCCTTCCAGGCAGAGCTTCATATTTTCAGCACTTCCTGGAACCAGAGCCAGGAAATCAGAAATGGATCAGACCCTTTGGTCATTCTCCATCTTTTGCTGCTTCAGTATTTTGCAGCCAATGCCTCATATATTTTAAATGTCTCGAGTGTTCCAACTATTCTACCCTGCTTCAACCAACCCCTGCTTAATGCCAGTCACATTTCTAACTTCTGACTTTCCTAGTTCCCTGCATACTTTGGATTTAGCCCAATTTTCCCTTTTCCCCCTCCATTTCCTCCTTTCACCCATCCTCTGACACAACTCTGCATGCCATCCTTCATGCTGCTCATGTAGATTTGTCTCTACGAACAAACATCAGTGGCCTTAAACAAAGATTGGGAAAAAATAGCAAAAAAATTTCCAGGAAAGAAGTTGTTATATCCTTTCCTGCTAATCAGAGAGAATTGGGAATTGCAGGATGTAATTTTTATATTCCATTTTTACCTGGGCTTTCACAAGAGTTGCCAGGCTGGGACTGGGAAGACGAAGAGCGGGAGAGGCAGGATTTACCCCCTCCTCCTCCACCACTGCCACCTCCTCCACCTGAAGTTTTACCACAGGTTCCACCTCCTGTTCTTCCTCCACTCCCTCCTCCTCCACTTTCAGAAGAAGAAGATCTTCCATAGGATCCTCCGGTCTTTCCTCCACTGCTTCCTCCACCTGAGGACCAACAGCTTCCTCTTCCACTGCTTCCTCCATGACCTCCTCCTCCTCCTGAGGATCCACCACCAACTCCTCCCTGTGAAGTGCTGTAAGGAGGAAGGGGTGTGTTATTTCTTTCTTACCTTTCATTTTCCCAAATAATGGCACTTCCTGATGGTACTTAGGGGAAGAAATGGCAAATTACAATTCTAAACACTTTTGTAAGAGTACAGATTTGCATGCTGCCAGCTAAGATTTAGATTCAATGTGAATTCTTGTGTTTGTAGTAAATATGTTGATGATTAATCCCTTGCCCCAGTTCCTAATACAAATATTACTGCCGTCCTCTTTGCCTGATTGCATCGATAGGAAGTTAATTAATTGGTGCCTCTACCTAATGCCGTGCGTCCCCTCCTGCAGCAGCGCCCGGTACTGCTGGATCTCCTGCTCCAGGCGGGTTTTTATACCCAGGAGCATCTTGTACTCCTGGCTCTGACTCTCCATCTCACAGCGGATGCTGGCCAGCTCCTCCTCCAAGGGCCCGATCATGCTCTGGATCTGCTGCAGCTGCATGTTATAGCGACGTTCCGTGTCTTCCAGGTTGGATTGCAGAGAGTCTATCTGCAAAGGGGAAACAAACCACAGTGTGTATGGGAATGTGGCAGGGTTAGATCCTTCTTACAGCCAACATGAGCAAAGTCCCACATGGTGCTGGATGTGCCCAGGATGCTCACTGACTGTCACAGCTGACATCCTGGCATTCCAGCAGCTCCTGAGTTCTTTGCATAGCAGGGGATGAGGAGCAGTTGTTACCTACCAGACTGATCTGGGACTGCAGCTCAATTTCCAGGCTCTGAAATTCACGTCTCAGCACAGAGATCTGTTGGTTGCTTGATTCTATTTCCTGGCTACTGGTGTGGACTTGTTGACTCACTTCCTCCATCTGAAAAATTAATGTAGGGAATTGGAGTTCCTGAGTTTTACTTAGAGTGGCAACATGGCAGTTTATCATGGAACTAGATGGAACACAACAATTTGCAGAAGGGCCACTGGTAGAATGGGGCTGTTAAACTTGCTTTTGTAGCTCTGCCACAGCAATTCAATTCCACTTGTGATTTACTTAATTTTGACCAAGGAGACTCTACTGTTATTTTGTTAAAGCAACGGATGTTGTGTCATTCTTCTACAGGAAGTTCTTACCAAGAGTTGTCACCATTTACCTTGCTTTCGTACCACTTTTCAACCTCTGCACGGTTTCTCTGAATAATAGCTTCGTATTCTTCCCTCATCTCATTCAGTTTTTTCAGCAGATCTTCTCCTGGAGCAGTGTTTATCTGCACATTCACATCCCCATTGGACTGGGATTGCAGCAGTTTCATTTCCTGCAGAGAAAATCCAGGCCCAAGGACAATGAACATAAATGGAGCCTTTCAACAACATATATGTGTGTGTGTGTCTGTGTGTATATTGGAGGGATTGTGTAGCCCTGGTTTTTCAGCCTGACATGTTTTGCTTTCCAAAACTCAGTTCTCATAGAATTTTCTGTAAACAACAGAAGATGTTTTTGTTAACTATATCTTATTTGCATTTTTTTTCTTAGTGGTAGAGACCATTTGATGTCTCTCTGTCTTGGCCAGTGTGATTGAATGGGTGTTACTTTTATCACCAATCAGTTTAGTTCTAGCGACCTACTATATAAAGAGGCCAAACTGTTAATAAAGTTCGTTTCAACCTTCTGACAAACTCTAGAGTCGTGTGTCTGATTTCGTGTCCAACACTGGCAGGGTTGTGTTGCAGGTTTTTAGCCTTGACTTTCCAGTCATTGCTTGTTGAGGGGGCTGAGCTCAGGGGCACCCTGGAGCAGCCTGGCCGTGCCCCTTGCTCGGTGTTTGGAGCACAGGATGTCAGTGTCCCACATCTCCAGTGTGCATTTCAAGGAGCTGGCTGGCTCTTACCTCCTCGTGGTTCTTCTTGAGGTCGATGATCTCCTCCTTGAGAGACTCAAACTGCATCTCCAGGTCGGACCTGGTCAGGGTCAGATTGTCCAGCAAGGGCCGCAGGCTGTTGAGGTCGCCCTCCACGTTCTGCCGGAGCCCACTCTCCATCTCGTACCTGCGCCAGGGACAGTGCAGAGAGCTCAGCCCTGCTCCTGGCACCTCAGCCATCCTCCTGACTGACATTATTTGGGGGAAATTCACCTATTCCAGTATCAGTGTCTGCTTTTGTGTCTGGACTTTGGAGCATGCAGCATCTCTCAGCCATCAGAATTAGGAAATCATCAGCCAGTACTTAACGCTTAATTAATACTATTACTTAATAACATAAAGGTATTATTTTTTATAGTAAATAAATGTAAAATTCAAGGTTGTTATCAAACTTTAGTATTAAAATGTGTTCTTTGGTCTCTTCTTACTGCAACTTTGTACAGGTTCCATCTATCTGGTTAACCTGACTTTCAGTGACAAAAAAATCCCAATTTTTATTTTCTTAGAAATAATACATTTTGTGAGCTCTGGCCCTGCAGCCATAGGCTGCATTCCTGTCGAAGACCACTCTAGGAATACTGAAAATTTTGAAGTTTTACAAATTATTTCAGTTGTGCTGCCATGGAAGCATCAGGAAGCCAAGTTCCTGTGGATTGGTATTTGTTTATGGAATGAATCTATGAAACTAAGTTCAGGAAAACAGGAGGAAGTCAGTGCCCGTAAAAGAGCAGTATATATTTACTTTATTCTAAAGTCTTCGGCAGTCATCCTTGTATTATCCAGGTCCAAAAGTACCTTGTGGGTGTCCACAGCTGCAGCCATAATCTAGAAGAGAAATAATACATTAAGAAAACCCTTCCTGTGAATCTCTCAGTCTGTCAGTGCTTAAATTTCTCTGCAAAGAACATCCTACCTGTTTTTGAAGTTCTTCAATTTGTTCATAATAGTGGCTGTAGTCCTTTGGGCCAATAGGACCTTGCTTCTGGTACCACTCCCTGATTAACTGTTCAAGCTGAGTGTTTTCCTTTTCCAGACTCCTGACTGTCTCCATGTAGGAAGCCAGGCGTTCATTGAGGCTCTGCATGGTCAGCTTCTCATCGTTGGAGAGAATTCCCACATTCCCTCCATAAAAGCCACCACTGCCAAAGCTGCCACCACTGAAAGCAGCAGCACCTCCACCACAGCCTCCTCCATAAGCACCCCCAAACCCGCTCCCGCCTGACCTGAAGCCCGTGCCCATGTGGCCCATTGCCCCTCCACAACATCCAGCACCCAGTCTTCCTCCGCAGCTGCTGCTGCTCATTCCTCCTCCGTAGCTACCGCACCTGCCATAACCACCAGGTCCCCCAGCACAGCTGCTCCGGGAGCTTCCTCCACCACAGCTGCTGCCAGACCTGCCACCACCACTTGTCCTGGAAGTGACTGTCCTCGAGGACGCCGAGGAATGCGTGCTGCCCCCTCCACGCCCCCCGCTGCTGCTCCCCCGAAGGCAGCTCTTCAGGGGCTGCTCGGAGCCACAGCTCATAGTGGCAGCTGCAAAGAACTCAGGTGAAAAGTCAAAGCTGGTCTTACAGTTGTTCTGGAATCATAGCTCCAGGTTCCAGGCAGCCTCCTCTGCATTTATAGCTGAGACAGTGGGTGTCACCGTGGAAGGGAGTACCCGCTTTCCATCTGTGGTTGCAAGCCCTAATTTGCCAAAGGGAGATGCTTGGCAGTGGCAGGAAGCTTAACCCTTCCTCTCAGTGTTTGTGACCATTTGTTTATTAACACAAAACATGTAATTTCTGTTGGGTGGCTCTAAATTAGGGAGATCTCTGTTGAGATCTGGTGCACTGGCTTGCAGTCATCCGAAACAAACTCATCCCACTCACCTCGTGCTGGACACAGCCCTCTCAGCACAACAACACGCTGCCATGGTACAGGACAGCAATGGATGTTCCTACTTCTCTTCTAATGCTCAGATGTTTGTCAAGGAATTCCAGCTGATTTTTTATAGCTAACTGATATTTTCATAGGTTTATCATTATCGTATGCTTTATGCTCCTTATTTGTAACCCTTTATTGCTTTATGCCTTTGGAAAGCCTGCTGCAGGATGTATGTTGTAGGTACACAGAACCACTCTGCCTTCTTTGTAATAGCTCATAAAAACTTAGTGAATAATGGCAAATATCACAGCAATTACCAGCAATTATTTCAATCACACCTCTATAATTGTGTTTTATAAATAACAAATTAATTATGAAAAATGGTATCACAACAACTGCAGAACTGCTCTGGGTCAGGCTAAGGGAAGGAAGTGTAGCAGGTTGTGGCAGGGAAAAACCCTTCACGTGCTGGGACCAAATGCAGGTACAGGATGGTTGAGAGACCTGGGAAAGCTTTGGGGCTTGGGGCTGGTCTCTCCAGACATGGCTGGGAGTGTCACTGAGCATGTTCCTGAAGAGGATTCAGAATTTTATCAGGATGTTTTCCTTATGCAGCACAAATACAATACTTGGAGGAGAAAGGTTAAGTTCCTAGTTTGGGGAGGAAGTCAATAAACTGCATCAAAACAGCATTTTCCCTTCAGATTTATTTTCCATTCACAGACACAGGAGGACCAAAAGTAGAAAATATCTTCTATCTTCCATTTTCCTCTTTTAAGATTGTATCTTTGCCCAATGCAGTGGATGGTTCAGCTGCACATCTGCCCTGTGAGCCCTCACAGCACCCTGAGCCTCAGACTGTGACATTTCTCCCCTGGGTACCTCTCAGCCCTCCCTTCCCAGGTACATGATCCTTAGCAAATCCCCATCTGTTACCTGTTGCACCTTGTAGGTGGAACTTGTGTGATACCAAATTTCCTTCATTGATTTGGGATATTATTGTTTTCTCACTCAGCCTTTGTGGTGGTGATTGTTGCTAATTAAGTTTTGTTTGTTACAGTAACTGTTTATGGAAACAGCTTTTGGTGGAGGCCCCTCCCAGCACACTCTGGCCCACGCAGAGGACATGCCTCACGTTCCACCTGCTGCTCCATTTCGTCCCTGAAACATCCGAGGGAGCAAGGCCTCCCCAGCATTGTAGGAATTTAAATGGTTCACCACAGCTCTCCGTGGAGTCAGGGGGATAATTTTCTCCAGTGAGAAATCCTTTTCTCCTGAAGGGAATGAAATTCTTTTCTATACTTTCAGCTACCTTTGCTCAAGAAGCAGCTGGGTTATGTCCCATTTAACTGTTGCTTTGACACCCCTGATACAGTGACATGGGAACAAATCAATATTGTCTGTATAATTCTGCAGAAAGATTTTGGTTTGGTGGGGGTTTTTTGGTTGTTTTGTTTTGTTTTCTGGAAAGATGTTTATTACATCTTCTGTATCAGTCATTCCTTTCAGGAAGACCAACCTTCCTGTCTTCCCTTAACAAAAGAACATTTTTGGATGGTTTGAATATCAGTGAGGGATGCTTGTGTGCAATTTCATAGCTTCATTTTTAATACATGAAAGGAAGATTTAATGCCATTTTCCCCCTAGAACTTGTGTAGGCAATGTACTTCAAGAGTGAAACTTAGCTCCTTAAAACTGAAGAAGCCTTACAGTTTCACCATGCCTGGAAATCCTGGCCAGGATCAGAGATAAAAGTTACAGAACAAATGGTTCCTGAAAGGAATGTTTTATTTCAGAGCTGCTGCAAGGTGGAAGATGGTTAATGAGGTGGCAATTTTCTCTGCAGTTCTGTCCCATAGTATTGTCCAGGCCCTTGCAACACACTGAGCTTCCTGAGTGATCTCAGATAATGTTTCCAGCAAAACCCAGAGATGCTGCTGAAGTGCAGCTGGAGGGCTGGGAAACCCTCACATAAAAGTGATTGCAATAAACTTCAGGAACTGGAAGGATCCCCGGCAGTACCTGTGGAATGGGACAGTGAAATGTTCCGGAATCTGGGGCTGGTGCTGCTCCCTGCAGCAGAGCCAAAAACTGGGCAGAGCCAAACTGGGATGGGGGGTTGGGGGTGTGGAGGAGGAGGAGGCAGGTGGCTCCACAATTGTTTGCAACGAGGCCTCTCCCTTTTCCTGTGATGAAACTCTAACGAGCTCCTGCCCAAAGAGGAGGATGGACTATTTAAACCTGAAGGGCTCACCCAGCGCTGTCAGGAATTCTCCCAGGACGGGCAGGAATTCACTCAGCATTTCAAGGGCAGGGTTCCTGTGTGCTCTGCAGAGCCCAGATGTGCCTTGGCTGCAGCAGAGGTGCGGGAGAATGAAGCCCTTTTCCTTGGGCAGTGGCAGCAGGAAGGGGCTGGGGCGTAGCTCAGGCCGGGGTGTGGGTGAGCTCCTCTCAGCCCCCAGGACCACCTTTCCCAGCTCCACATCCACACCCTCCCCACACTGTTGTGTTTGGGAGAAACCTCCAAGTCTGCTGAGCACATTTGTGGGGTCACAACTGGACTGTTGTCCTCCTTTTTGGTGCTTCATTGAGATCCTTTTCCATCCTTCCTGCTTCTGGTCAGGTCTTGTTGGAAAACTCAATTCTTGTATGTTGCTACACAGAGAAAAACTATGAAATATTTACCTAGGGAATATGACTCATTCTCATAATTATATGTTATAAAATAACTCCCATTGTACAATCATCAGGCAGTTTTATTAACACCAGATAATCCCATAGGATTTCTCCATAGTAGAAAAGAAAGCCAAGCCATGCAAGTGTAACTGTGTTGGAGGGTGAACATCATTCTTGTTTGTACTCTGCTCTTCATTCCAGTGAGCTTCAGCTGCCTGACACTTAGCATGAAGCTGTTCTCTTCTTCATTAAAATTTAAACCATGAGGATCTTTTACTTATCCAAAAAAAGCTAGATGTTTGAAAACAGAAAAATCTGATTTAGCTCAGTTATAATGTATTAGAGCTCAATCATGTATATTGTTTTAATAGTGGATTAACTGAGAGTTCTAAGCAAAAAGTAATTCCTATCCTACCCAACAATTCATAATTATTCACTCTGTAGAGACGGCACAATGTGTTTGGAATCTTCTGTCTCCCCCACGAACACAGCTGTGGGTGCCTGGCAGCCGTTCCATCCAGAAATATCTGAGGTTGGAAATGCTGTCAGTTCCAACAATTTCCAGTGAAAAGTGTGATTTTCTATAAATGCATTTTTGTGATTAGAAATAATTCTGTCAAAGATGGTGCCTCATTCTTCTCCAGGCGTGGGGCTCCCAACCAGTGTTCTTGGGTTCATTCCCACAACCCAAAACACACAGTGTTGTTTTAGATCTCAGTGATTTTCTGTGAAAATCATCTGCAAGGCCACCCTTGGCAGTGCTGGGTTGAAGGGCTGGACTAGACGATCTTAGAGGGATTTTCCAACCTAAATGATTCTGTGATTCCTTTATGCCAAAAACTATTTAGGCTTTTTTTTTAATCAAAGGGTTTTAAAATATCTGTTTTGAAGTGAGAAAGTCCCCGCCTCTCCTGAACTATTCTGCAAGACAGGGTGTAATCTTGGCATCCACTCACACCCCAAGGTGTGTGGTCACAGGGAATATCCCTGGAATCCGTCCTTGTTGTGCCCAGTGGTTCTAATGCAGCATCCACTGCTCAGTTAGAGCTGGACTTGGCATGGACAGGTGACCTGCTGCCCTCCACTCAGGAGTGTCCAGTCCAGCAGACATCCCTCCTTTAGGAAAAGCACAATTCCTGCCTACATGCTACCTGATCTGTTACTCATTCGCTATTGCAGAGCCGAGTAATGATGAAACATTAAAGAGCACCTTCAAAAGCTCCACCACCCAACAGAGCGATGTGGTTGTGATAGGAGCAGTAATTAGGTGAGTCAGAGCTATAAGAGACTTGAAGAGCACAAACCCTTTGGTTTGGAACTGCTTCATTGTGGGTCTAAATAGTCCCTGGCCCATCTATCTCTCTGGGATCTCAGCTGCTGCTCCATCGGCCAGGCCTTCATTAGCAAAGGGTCATTACAGCACATTTACAACCCCCGAGGAGACCCTGGATTTCACTGTGCTCCCACCTAACAACCCAATGCCAAATACTCCCGCGCCGTTTGGAAAACAAACAGGCATTAGCAAACCGGGGAGCGAGTTTCAGTCCGGCGCCCGTCCCACGCACCGCAGCCGGGAGAACATCGCGATGTGCGGGACACCTGCGGTGTGCGGGACACCTGCGATGTGCGGAACACCGCGATGTGCGGGACACCTGCCGTGTGCGGGACACCGCGATGTGCGGGACACCTGCGATGTGCGGGACACCTGCGATGTGCGGGACACCTGCCGTGTGCGGGACACCTGCCGTGTGCGGAACACCTGCGATGTGCGGGACACCTGCGATGTGCGGGACACCTGCCCGTCCCTGCCGTCACACGCAGCCCCGGGGCGCGTCAACCCCGCTGCCAGTGGGGCCAGCAAATACCGGCGGGGCTGGAGCGGGGTGCCAGGGCTGGTGGCGCCTTGGGGTTTGCGGCCCTGTGATGTCCCCGGCACGTCCCGCAGAACCCGCTCCGCCCGGCTGGCTGCGGGGGGGGCGAACCGAGCCCCCGGCGCTGGTTGTGCCCCTCGCCTCCGGGAGCTCGGCGGGAGCCGAGTGCCCTCTAGAGAGCACCTGCAGCCCAGGGCCGGGGATCATCTGTCCTGCATCTCCAAATCATCTCCAAATCATCTCCAAATCATCTCCAAATCATCTCTAAATCATCTCCAAATCATCTCCAAATCATCTCCAAATCATCTCCAAATCATCTCCAAATCATCTCCAAATGTCCCGTGTGCTGAAACGTAGAATGTGTCGGGATCCCTAAGCGCGGTGGCACAAAGCGAGTGCTGCCCAGCCCACTGCAGGGCTGGACGGGGCTGGAATCGCTGCAGATTGTAGATCGATGCATTTTTATATCATTTTAATCACATATTATTGTACTTCTGTTGGATAGGCTAACAGCAACTACCGCCAATTAGCCACAGTCAGGATTAGCTCTCCATTAATTTAGCTCTCTGGGCATGCTAGGAACATGTAAGCTCCGCTTTCAGCAGCCTCTGACTCGGTCTCAGGTAACGCAGTATTTGCACACCTGGGCCAGGGCAGGGACCGGCCAGGGCTCGGCATCAGGACACTGACAGGTCAGCGTTCCCTTTGGAGCTGCCAGCTGGGAACAGCTGACACCTGATGGGGAGAGCTGGGAACTGCCAGGATTTCTCAGGCATTTCTCCATTTCCTTGTTCTTCAGCACAAGAAGCATTTGCATGTCAGGATTTCTAATTATTCCAGCTGCTCTTAAATGTCTATGTGATTTTAAATACAGAAATACGGTGCTAATGGCAAACCTCTGCTTCAGACTCGGTCCGAACTGGACAGTTTTTGGATTGGCCAGTTTTACCCTGTATTCTCACGTATATTCAATGTCTCTGTCCTCTGGGGGAAAAAAAAAATAAAATAAAACAAAACAAAACCAACTCAGTATAGGTATTTTAAATTCTTCTTTTTCTGGGAAAAACAACCAAACCCAACCCAGTGTAAGTATTTTCACAGGTGCTTCAGGCTGCTATTTCATTCTGTGGTACAAGAGGGGCAGTGCCGATGGAGCAGACGGTGAAAAGTCTGAAGCCAAATTCCCAGGATTTTAGTTTCGATGAGCATTTGCCTCTTGCTCACGGAGGATCTCATTCGCGCTGTTCTGCTGGGAGGAGCGCGCAGCAGCTCCGGGGCTTTGTTCAAGGGTTTGGGCAGCTGCAGGGAGAAATCCGAGGCTGGGAGGAGCAGGAGGAGCCGCTGGTGCGGCCCCACGAAGGTGCAGTGCTGCCGGCAGCATCCCCCGCTTCCTCCCCGCTGTCGGGATGAGCATCTCTGCTCCCGGGGCGGCAGCTCGGGAGCGCCCGGCCCCGCCGCCTGCGGCCGCCAGGGATCACTCTTGTCCCTTCTCCGCTTCCTCACAGCCAAAATTCCTCCCTCCCTTGGCCCCTCCCCGGCTCCCGGCTTGCTGCAGCGCAGGAACCGGCCAGAGCAGACGCAGAAATGCTCTTTTGCGCGCGTGTGGCGCAGTCAGGAGCGGGACTTGGGGAAATGAATTTGCCTTTATGTGTCAAATGTTTTTTAATTTCTCGACAAAGGAGTCCAAAAATATTTGACACCTGTTTAGGTGTGAGAAATCTTTGTACCAGGCCATCAGCTCTTTTCGCCTTGTGCGTGTCTCTGCACAGCTGTGGGTATCCAAGCATCCCTTGGCCTTCTGACGAGCAGAGGAGGTTGCTGAGAAGGTCTGGCATGTCAGCGCCTGCTGCTCTGCCGGCGGGCACCCAGGAGAGGGGGCGCCGTCCTCGCAGCGCCCCCCGTCCCCGGGCAGTGGTGCCGTGGGTCTGCTCTGCCGGGGGCCAGCACCCCGCTCGGACGTGCCGGCACCGCACAAGCCCGGCAGAAGGCAGGGCCAGGAGACACGGCCTGAGGCGTGTGTGACAGACATCCCGCTCCCCAGCACCAGCACATCTCCCGGTTTAACGCCTGACACATCTGCAGAGCAGCTGGAGATAAGATAAGCACCAGGGATGGCTGCTCGGGTGGTACCTGTGTGTGGGTACACACCTGCCTGAGCCTTGGAAATTTCTGGCACTGTTCTGCAACTGATGAGCTCCAGCTCTGCTGGCCTGTCCGACTCGTCCCGTGCCACAGGAATGGGCAACGTCTCCCTCAGGCTGTGACAGCAGGGAGGAGCTGGACAAGACCTGCCAGCTCAGCGAGGCCACTCTCTCCTGCTGGCAAAGCAGCTTTGTTCCCAGTGCAGGATGGTCCTGACCAGTTCAGATGCCCCTTGTTCATGGAACAGCACCTGGTGTTTGAAAGGAACTCAGTTTCAGACACAGGTTCTTGATTGCAGGCAGAAGCAAAGTTTTATTAGAGACACTTTTCACCAGCAGGTACATAAGTGACCTGACTAACTCAGGTAACTTCTAGAGGTTACAGCATTGCAGAACAGAAGAGCAGAACAGAGGAGGTGGCTCCTGACACCCCCTTTAGCTACGTGGCCAAGCGTGGCTGGGTTACTTCTACTTTCTCTGCACAGAGGGTGCAGTGAACACGGACTATTCTCAGGTTGTCTGTGGGTTTCCCTGTCACCTTCCAGTCCGCTTCTCCTTAATCACACATTCTCCTGCAGGTCACTGGAGAGAAAACACAGCCGTGTTATTTGATTGGAACACAAGTAAAATCCTTCACATAACAGAAATTAGATCTTGGTGGTGCCCTTGTATCTGGAATGCACTGCTAAACTGGTGCAGCTGGCAGCAACCTAGGAAGCTCCAGAAATTCCCTAAATAATTTGCTTTAATGGGAATTTTCACTTGTAAAGTTATAGCTTTACTCTTCACTCTTTCCAGACTCTTTTGCTAAGCTTTGGCTGTTGTCTTCTCCACTTCTTCTTCCAGCTCTTCCCATCATGCTTTATTTCCCTAGCCTTCTCTGCATTCCACTGCTCCTTTTCGTCTCTCATTTGCTTGGACTGAACACTGCACCCTGAGTTCAGTCCAAGCTCTCTTTAAACCCATTTCTCAGTGGCACCACCGCTGTAACAGATCCCTCCTTTAGCACAGTGACTCTGAGAGGATGCCGATGACACGTCCTAGGAATGTGCTGTCTCCTGGCCTTAGTGCACAAGGAAAGGAACAAAGCCAGTTTTCCTCTTGTGAAACTCAGCCCTTACCTTGTATGTCTCCGGTCTTGCAGGGTGAGACCTGGGGCTGGCAGTGGGCAGCTGTGGTTGTTGTGTAGGTGTGGCTCGTCCTAATGACCCCTCCACCAGTTCCCATTCCTCCTCCGTGACTAGTGGGATAAATTTGGTGAGAGAAATAGGGAATTTTAGAACTTTACATGTCACTGCTGACTGACTACATAACACAAAGTCCCCAGCTATGGCCTTTATAGGCATTACAGTATTTTACATTACATTTTCTTTCACTTTCAGAGTTGCTTTGCATTTGTGCTCCCCCTTGGCATGGACAGTTCTCACCCATTTCACTATAAAAAAGGGACTGTCACCAATGCTGACATAATGCCAGGAGTGACAGTGTTGTCACCAGCAGATTCCGAGGACTGACATTTAGTTTTGATTGGAATGTTCATCACAAGGAAATTATTCATGAGGCAACTTTTTCATCTCAGAGAAAGCCTTAAGGACTGAAGATCAGGTTGAATACCCAACCTGTAATACAGGTCCTTGAAATTTTCATTTATTCTCTAGTGGATCTAGAGAGTACTTACATGAGGTCCTGCTGTCCTCCTTCCAACAAGCACCGGTAGGTCTGGATCTCCTGCTCCAGGCGGCACTTGACGTCCAGTAAGGTCTTGTACTCTTGGTTCTGGCACTCAATTTCTGCTCTTATTTCAGCCAACTGCTGCTCCACGCACGTGATCTGGTTCTGCAGCTCACCGAGGAGGGTGTTGTACTGACACTCAGTTTCAGCCAGAGATGATTCCAAGTTATTTCTCTGACAAGATAAGCAAAAAAAACAACAATCATTTAAGTGTCACCCTCCAATCCAAAAATGAACGAGCCATTCACCACCATTGTGCTGGTTGGTGGGACTGGCTGTTCATGCTGAGAAACCCAGCAGTGACCAGTTGGAGCTGTGAGTCTGTTCATCACTCACCTGGCTCAGCTGAGCTTGGAGATCGATTTCCAGGGCTTGCAATTGGCGTCTCAGTTCAGTCACCTGGTTGTTGCACGTCTCCACCTCCTGACCACTTGTAATAACCTCCCGATTCACCTCCTCAATCTGAAATTACCAATGCAGGGTAAAGAGCTTCAGGGGATATCTGGGTACTCTGGATGTGCTTTTACAGGAGTAGAACATGGTGAGTGTTCAGCAAACAGGGAGCAGGGCAGGTTCTCTGTGCACAGGGTGTTCCCTACCAGCTCCCCTGTTCATTTTACAAATCCCATTAACCTCCTGGCTATTAAATCTCTTTAATCCGAATGTGGAATATCTCTGTTCCAACAACACACCACAAGGCCTTGTGGCAAATGCTGCTGTTCCAGATGGGACATAACAAACTGGTCAGACAGGCCTGTGGCTCCCATGGAACACAGGGTATAATGAGCGCTGCTCTCGGGCTTCACTGGGAAGGAAGAACTGCTTATTGTCTCCATGCCTGGTCTCTGAAAGGCTCCTGGGCTCGGGGCTGTGTGTGTCACTCTGGTTTGCAGCACAAGTGTGTCGCTTACCTTGCACTCGTACCAATCCTCGACTTCCTTGCGGTTGCGCGCTATCAGTGTTTCATACTGGCATCTCAAATCCTCCAAGATTTGCCTGAGATCTGGTCCCGGGCAGGCATTGACCTCCACACTCACGTCTCCAGTTGATTGTTTCCTCAGGCAACTCATCTCCTGGAAATAAATCCCAGATCAGATCATACTGGCTTTTGGAAGGCAGCACAGAAGAGCAAAGCTCAGTGGCCAAGAACTGCCCTCCTTGTGAGATTTTCCTCCCTGCTGTGGCTGTGAAAGGCACTAGAAAATGGTGCAAGTATTTTCCCAATGAACCTGTTGGCTAATTTCTTTCTTCATCCACCGGAGTCTGAACAGCTTTCCCCCTTCTGGCACTCCCAGTGTGAGCACAGCCCCAGGAGCAGCACTGCCCTGCCAGAGCTCCCTTCCCCTCTGAGGCAGACTGGGATGAGCCCTTGAAAATTTGGTGGCAAAGCTGTGGCCTGAAAGTGGACAATCTTTTAAATTCCGAGCACAGTGGCAAAGTTTTCTGCCAGGGCCATGATGCTCATAGAGTCCAGGCAGGACCTACCTCCTCATGGTTCTTCTTGAGGCAGCAGAGCTCCTCCCGCAGCGACTCCAGCTGTGCCTCCAGGTCAGACCTGCACAGCGTCAGCTGGTCCAGCACATGGAGCAGCCCGTTGATGTCGGCCTCCACGCTCTGGCGCAGGGCCAGCTCCGTCTCGTACCTGGGTTGTGTCAGAAAGCACAGATTCAGGATGGGGATGTGTCAGAAAGCACAGATTCAGGATGAGGATGTGTCAGAAAGCACAGATTCAGGATGGGGATGTCCCACATGGGTTCTCTTTGTGCCAGGATCTCCTTCTCCAGCTCCATGCTTTGACCTGCATTTTGCTGTCCAAGGTGAATGCACATTGCCTTGGATTTCTGCACCACTTCATGTCTGTTATGTGAAAGCTTTTCTTCCTCATGTTTTTCCCCTGCTCCTGCTCACTCTCTATTTGGTATCACTTATTTGGCTTCATTTCTGCTTTGTTGATCCCATCAGCTCTGGTCTGGGGTGAAAATGGGCCACTCCCTGAGGTGCCCATCCCCAGCCTCACCAAAAACGCCGTTGCTAAATGTTTTACCCAAGAACCCTAATTAAGGGAGGGCTGGTGACCAGGAGCAAAATGCCTTTCATCATCCTGCCCTACCGCAGTGGTGTGGGGAGACGTGTCTGGAGCCTCTGTAATTAGTGCTCTGAGCCTCCCAGGGAAGTGGAAAGGAGCAGGGCGGGGGCAGCAGGTTCATAGAGGGGCACTCACTTCACACGGAAGTCGTCAGCAGCCATCCTGCTGTTATCAATGTCCAGGATGATCTTGTTGTTATCAATGGTTGCGCAGACAATCTGGAAAACAGCAAACCATGAGAGATGTCTCCTCGCTGCTGTTCTACTCTAGAGGTCTTTCTGCCTTGCAGTTAGGTAGTAACTCTTCACATTTCCCTTTTTCTGTTACCTTCTCACATAAGTAACCTTGTCCCTTCAGCAGAGAAGTTGAAGGAGGTGATTTTGCCTCCTTTACTCACAGAAGAGAGGGGATCAACCACATAGAGCTGGGACTTAAAGAGCTGTGCGATAGGACTTCTCAGTTTCAAGATCTGAAGGCAAGTTCCAAAGAGGCTTCAAAAATAAACCTAAGGAACCTTCCTTAAGATACTAAATCTCAACTGACATTCAAGCTGGCATGTTCTGGGCTTCAGACTTAAGGACCTTCAGGGAACATGGTGGAAAGGTGTCTTTAAGCCTTAGGATCAGGCATAACTTTCATTGTGGAGTTATTATTTCAGGCTGTTCTTGTCACTGTGACAATCAGTTTCAATTCTCAGCTTTTCTCACCTAGAGATTTATAACATTTCATTTAATAAAGCATCCAAAGTATATGTTTTTGATTGTCCCATAGTTTGCTTTGGTCTTCCTGTGGGGCTGACACCACTACATTTCCTCAGAGTACATTGGTAATTCGACATTTACAGTTGTATAGTCAAATACAATGTACCAAAGCATCCTTTTCCTCTTTCAGAGTGTTCTCCCACCCCTACCACCTTGCAGCGCCCATCCTTGATGTGCCCCCACACTCAGCAATGTCATGGGGGAATTTGCCAAAATTTCTGTTTGCAAAGACATTCACAAGCACCAAAGTACCCTCCAACAACTGCAGTAGGTTCTAAGCAGAAATTCAGGGATAAGCTTTCAAAAGGGAAGGAACAAAGCAGAAATTCAGCAGTAAGCTTTCTAAAGGGGAGGAACAACCCAAGGGGGGATTACCTGGTTCTGAAGCTCTTCAATCTCTTTGTAGTAGCAGCTGTAGTCGCGGGGCTCGCAGGAGAGGCCCTGTGTTGCATACCACTCTCTGATCCTGCACTCCAGCTCGGCATTCTCCTTCTCCAAGCACTTCACCTTGTCCAGGTAGGAAGCCAGGCGGTCATTGAGGTTTTGCATGGTGACCTTCTCATCGCAGGATGAAAGCAAGCAGTCGCTACCAAGACCCCCAACAACCACACCACCTCCGAGGCCAAACCCAAGGCCATTGCCATAGCAGTTGCCACCTCCATAGCTCCCACCAGCCAAGCTACCAACACTCAGGCCCCCTCCATAATTCACTCCACCGCAGTAGCTCCTTCCAGAAAAACCTCTGCCACTGCCTATGCCAAAGGAGGAAATCCGTGCTCCACCACCACCACCAATGATACAGCTGCCGCCGCTGCTCCTGCCTTTGCTAGACACAGTAATAGTCTCCTTAATGTTGCAACTCATGGCGACAGCGGTTGGAAACGCAAGCAGAAGCCCAAAGCAAGATGCACAGCTTGATACGAAATCAGACTGCGAGCTGTCCGTGGCCGCCGATCCCTATTTATACCTTCCACAGTGGGTGTCACCACTGCTTCTACTTCCCATAAGGCTGGCTACTCCAGCCATTGGTGCCAAGAATAATTTCTCAAAGGGAAGTTTCCTTTCAAGAAGCCTGGTAGACAAGGAAGATACTTTACATGTCTCTTGCTAATTTCAAAAATACATTAGCAATAATGTTTTATGAATCATCAGCTTTTTGTTTATGATGCAAACTTACAGCATTAAGCCAGGAAAAACACTGTCCTAAATTACATACCAGGAAGAAATCATTAAAGGTTATTGCATCAAAGAGCTCTTTATCTCTCATTAATTTATTTTCATTTTATTTTGAGTTGAATAAGCAGTTTTCATGCAAGGTGCTGAAGTTGGAATATGTAAGATGAAAAAGAAAGAAGAAATACTAAGTTTGCTTTTCGAATGATGTATGAAGAATGATGTAAGAACTCTGGAAAGATCAGAGACACAGAGATTAACCTTTAAATCTCTCCACTGGCAAAATGACAAATCTGAAACACTCTGCTGCGAGACAAGTGAGACTAAGGAGGGATCTCTTAATGGACACGGATGAAAGGTTCTTCATACATGATTGTGGCTCTCCAGTAATTCACAAAGGATTTGTTTCATTATGTGGAGAGTGTAAAGGAAGGTAAAAGTGCTTTAAATATTTCCTATTGTTTAGTGAAAGATAATTTCTGCACTTCTTCTCATTATGGATTGTAATTGTTGCTGGGAAAGGGTGGTTTTGAAACAGTGGATGGAAGTGGAAACATCCTATGGCAAATTTCTCTGTTAATTCATGCTGCATTTTAATCAGAGCTTTGGGATTGCTGTCCTGGGACATATAAAGACAGACTTGCTGATAGAGCTGCAGAGCAATCACTGCCCTGTGCAGTTCTACCTAGGCTGGAGAAGCTGGATTTGGTAAAAACTAGAGGCTCCCTATCAGTAAAGTTTCTAAAACTTAACTAAGCAAGGAAAATAAAAAGTAAGAATCCTTTCACTGTTTTGTAATCAAAATTCAGACTGAGCTTCTTTTCATGAAACGTTTTGCTGAGGCTCCAGAGCACTGGAGCACCTTCTCCCTAGGTAGCCCCTTCCCAGTAGCCATGAAGCAAGGGACAGGCGTTCCATGGCTTTCTGAACCCAACTGTTCCTTGTAAGAAATTCTCCAAATCTCCTTCACCAGGAAAAAGTGAGTTCAAACTCCTGCTGAAATCCTCACTCAGTGTCAGGATTGTGGATTGGAATAGCTATTGTTATGGCAGGTAAATGATCCCATTTATTTCGTGACTGACTTATCCCAGTATTTATGGATTTACTCATCATTTTATTGCTCTTACTCTTATTTCTGTTGAAAAGATGTCTCCCCTTTTATTTTCCTCCTTGGATGTTCCTTATCCATGCCATAAAAGGCAGAAGCATTCTGGTGATCTCTCCAGCAGGCTGGAGATGGGTGTGGAGAGGCTTCCCTGAGTGATTTACTCCAAGACAAAGCACTCGCCGCTGGCCAAGCTGCAGCTGGACCCAGCCACGGTGCCTGCGTGTCAGCCTGTCCTGCCTGACACACTGGGCCTCCCTCTGGCCCAAAACACACAGCAACAAAGCTCAGAATAGGTAAAAGCTCTAATAAACTTATTGTGTATGGGAAGGAATCACCGGATTTCATTCCTAGGACTGGAGAACATAATTGGGAGTCAGGGTGTGGCGGCAGGAGCGAACCGAAACTGCTGTAAGCTGCATTGCTGGAAGCTTCTCCTGGTCTGCGGATGATTCCTCAGGAGTTTCCCAACAGCTGTGTGCAGCAAGCATCTCTCCTGAGTGAGCACACATTCCTTCCCCGGCCCCGCAGTTATCACGCAGCACATCAGTGTAGCGCAGGCAGAAACACAGGATGACTTGTACTCCGTGGGAGTGGAGGGTGTCTGCACGCTGGGGACGCTCCTGCTCCTCCGAGACACCTCGGTCCCCTCTGCCCCTCACACCTCTGTGTGCCTGCAGCCACCACCCGTGCCCAGGAGCTTCCCTGTGCGCACACTTCCCTCTGTCTTGTTATTTTTCCTGTTTGTCTCCAGGAAATGAGGGCACTAGATAAACTAAGACAAAACTAAGTAATTGTTCCGAGACCTTAAAAAATTAAATTAAGCTTTCCCTCGTGTTTTCATTCAGTTACTTGAACTCATAAGCTTCCTGGGTCTGTCTCATCAGTACAAAGAAATAGGGAAATGTTATGGAAATGTAGTTTCCAAGGTTTGCAGCTCCATAATTTGCAGCTCTTTAATAAATGAAGTGTTTCCAGGGTGTTTTCTGCTGGGAAACTGTTAATCACAATCTGCCTCTCCTGAGCTGCCTTCCATACTCAACCCAACTTGTAGGTCCACAAACAACATCACAGCGTCGCAGCAGCTGAGGCTGTACCCCCCTGGGGCTTTCCAGAGGCATATTCATAATTTCTGGATCATTAGCGTCTTTCTGGCCATGTCATTAGGTCTCTTTCACCACTCAGGAATTCAGGACAGCTCCTTTGTGAAAGTGCACGCTTTGGACCTGCTGGATGTGGTGGGAAGGGTGGGAAGGTCTTTGATACGAGTCTAGGGAATCTGGAGGAGCAGCTAGATGTCAGTAGCAGTTCACAAGAGGAGGAACCAGCCCACAGCTGGGGTGGGAATCAGCTGGGGCTGCTAGGAGAGACTGGGAAGCTTTTATGTACCGTAGGTAGTCAAGAGTTTCCAGAAGACCGGAAAGTGGAAGAGTCTCAGTGCAGTGTCTTTATATTTTTAGAAACAAGAGTGTGAGGACTCATAGATTGGGAAGGATTGAGGCCAAAAAGGTCAGCAGTGGGTTCTCTCACTGTCTTTGCACTGAACAAGGCAGGAAGAGACAGTGGGAATGGAAAGGGAAAGATTTGCTTTTCAGCTTCTCCACCAGGGCTCTGAGAACAACTGGGATAGCCACTGGAGTCCGACATTTTTTTTGTTGCCATTATAGCCACAAATTGTATCTCTTTTGATCTCTTGTGAAGCACTGGCCATATGTGTCTACTGAAAGAATTCTGCATCAAGTGTGGGACTTCCTGTAGGGCTGGAACTGAACTTTAAATAAGGCTTAATTTAGTCTTGGTTTAAAAACGTCTACCTTTGGCCACTCCTTGAATCATTGCAGGTGCTTCAGTGCTGCATTATCTTGTCTTGCCCATGGATATTGTTAAACTTAGTGCTTGGTAGATGAAATAAATATCCCTGAGACATCATCTCTCTATGGCCTCTCACAACAGGAGAAGGGCAGCTTTCACCTGCTCCCTGAGACATTAGTGGTTGAACTTCTTCAGGCACTTGCTACCATGTTGAGTTTATTTCTGTATCATCAGAGAAATTGGTATCTCTGTAAAAGAACTGGCAACAGAAAATTGTGCCACACCATACTGTAAGTCCAGACCTGAAGTGGTTTTGTCTCTGTATCTGTTGTCCTCCTGCCCTGAGTCTGGCTGTTCCATAAACTCCAGCCTTTGATGGAAAAGGAATAACCAGGAGTTTTGCTTTACTGGGTCATCTCACAGGTGAATGTGACTGTAAGAGCCACACCACTGTCAAAACCACTGCTTGGCTTTCTGGACCAACAATTTAATCCTCAAAACACTTTCATAACACTTTGAACTGCCAGTTCTCCAAACCCAGAGTGACTCTGCCAGCTCATCGTGACCCACGGCTGCTCTGGCAGGTCAGCGCCAGGACAAAACCAGCTCAGCACCAGCTAAGCTGGTCACGGCAGCTGGTCAAGGCCGAGGAGGGTCTGACCTGCCTTGTTTGTGACAGCTGGGGACTCTGGGTGTCCAAAGGCCCTACCTGGCTTTCTTCTCCATTCTATTCTCCATTAAGCTGCACTTTTTCAGTTCCCACCCTGCCCTCTGCAGCTCCCCAGACAAGGTGTGTTTAACGCAAAGATGATCTTTCAACCACTCTTGATGTTCAGGTTGAAACTCTTGGCAATCAGAGGATGACCAGTAAATGATTCAATCATTGTGTGAAAAGAGAGGAGATAAACATTTTGCCTCCAGTCCTTTTCCCAATGCGAAGATTCCCATAAAATGAAAGGGATAGGTTTGAGTAGAAGCCATGTCAGCAGAAATTGAATCAGTTGTGGAGACCAAGGTTTCATCCTCAACAGTCCCCAGGCTGGAGGCTGGAGCATGAGAAGGCTCAGCCCAGATGTGTCAGCACTAGACTGGGACCGAGGCAAACTGTCCCCAGATGTTCCATCACTGACTTTCAAAATTCTTCTAAAACTGTTTCAGCCCAGGGCTTGTGGGAAGGGCACAGGGCTCCGCCTGACCCGCCTGTTCATGGGGGTCAGGGCAGGTGTCACAGGAATGGGCAACGTCTCCCTCCGGCTGTGACAACAGGGAGGAGCTGGACAAGACCTGCCAGCTCAGCAAGGCCACCCTCTCCTGCTGGCAAAGCAGCTTTGTTCCCAGTGCAGGATGGTCCTGACCAGTTCAGATGCCCCTTGTTCATGGAACAGCACCTGGTGTTTGAAAGGAACTCAGTTGCAGACACAGGTTCTTGATTGCATCAGGCAGAAGCGAAGTTTTATTAGACACATTTTTCACCAGCAGGTACATAAGTGATCATAGCCCTGGCTGACTACAGCAATAGTTGTGGTGCTGGGCCACACACAGCAACACAGACTGAAAAGCAAATAGCAAAATAAAGCAGAATGTGGCCCAATGCTCTGCTCATCCCTCTGACACACTGCTTAGCATGGCTGAGCAACACAGACGAGCACGCTCTGTGCTCTCTGCAGACACATGCAGTAAATATTCTCTCTCTTCATCTGTAGCTCTGCTTCAGGCTTCTCTTGTTGGATATTCTCATTTCTCTGTTTAATCACAAATCCTTCGGCAAGGCACTGGAGAGATCAAAGGAAACATTACTGTGTTTATAGCAAAAATAGATTCTTTCCCACACTGTCATTCCCTACATGTGATCATTTCACAAGCCAATTCAATTAGAATTTCAGATAAATACTGCCCTTTCCTGGGAAGATCTGATGGCTCCTGCCAGCTTCGCAGATGGATTTGTCACTGCCTGCAGCACAAGCTGCATCAAAATGCCAAAAGGTGGAAGCTGCAGACACTGCTCCAGCAGTGATCTGGATGAGGGAATGGCATTGGGGTCCATGCCAGATCAATGCCCCTGCTCACGTCATTCTCCTGGACCAACTGTCCCTGTATTTCCTTCTTTCCTTTTCAGTTTGGCTGGAAGTTTCCCCTTGAGTTAGGACTAGTAGTTATCTGCCAGTATTCCCCTGATTCCTGCTGTTTTTTGGGGTTTTTTTTTTTTGCCTACATGATTTCTGAGTACTTTTCTTTCTCCTGCACTTTCCTTTGTCCCACATTTCATGTCAATCCTTTCTCCATGTTCTCCATGGCTTGCCTGCCTGCTGGCTCTGTCCCTCTGCCTTCTATCCCTCTTCCCTTTGGCAATTCTCATGCGTCCCAGTACAGTCCCAGCTCCCAAAAGCTCTTCTCTCAGCCACTCCTCTGTGGCTCCTGTTCTGCATTTCCCAGGGGCCCCACAATAAAACTTTCAAGTCGCACCTGTAAGCTATGTGGGAAAGATCTTTCTTCCAGCCCATCAGAGTCGCATTAGAGCAGAGAAGACTCTGGCAATGTTTAGAGTGGAACTGTTCTTACCTTGGATCTCCGCAGCTGCACAGGATGGGATCTGGGCAGACGAAGTGTAAGTGTGGCTTGTCCTAATGATGCCTCCTCCTCCTATCCCACTGCTTCTTGCAACTCCTCCTCCTATACCTGAAGACTGACCAATTCCTCCTTGTTGACTGAGGAGACAGGAAAATAACATTTTAGTGAGGGAAATTACAAGTAAACTATAATTACAGATTTTCCGTGTCCCTGCTGCTCTCAGTCTGCTTCCCTTTTAGGCAGAAAATCGGCAAAATGTTGCAGTGACCGTTCTCCTTGTGGCAACAATTGGCACAGGGGAGGAAGCAGGTCACCACTATGACACCAGGCCGGCCAAATAGGTCAGAAAGGGAGAAGGAGCTCGGCAGGTCCTTCACTGTGCTCTGGTGTTGAAATAACCAGGACATGGCTATTTTATGGTATATTTTTGGAGTGCCTCAAGCCCACTTACATAAGGTCCTGCTGGCCGCCCTCCAGCAGGCAGCGGTACGTGTGGATCTCCTGCTCCAGGCGGCACTTAACGTCCAGCAGGATCTTGTACTCTTGGTTCTGGCACTCCATCTCTGCCCGCAGGTCAGCCAGCTGCTGCTCCACGCACGTGATCTGGCTCTGCAGCTCAGCAAGGTGGTTGTTGTAGCGACACTCCGTCTCCGCCAGCGAGGACTCCAGATTGTCCCTCTGAGGAGTGACAGGGGACGTAAGACAAATAGAGGCAGGAGAAACACTACACTGAGCTATGACCTCTGTCAGATGGATGAGGTTTGCACCAGCTCATCACCCACCTGGCTCAGCTGAGCTTGGAGATCGATTTCCAGGGCTTGCAATTGGCGTCTCAGTTCAGTCACCTGGTTGTTGCACGTCTCCACCTCCTGACCACTTGTAATAACCTCCCGATTCACCTCCTCAATCTGAAATCACCAATCCAGGATAAAGAGCTTCAGGGAATGTGCAGTATAAGTTGGATCAAGTATTAAGGAAAGAGCAAAGAAGTTAGTAAAGACATGACATGAGAAAGTTTTGGGTGAAAACTCTCATCCTAATGGTAGTGTAAACCTGACTGGTTATTCTTCTTACTCTTCTAATAGTGCTGCTAACAGTTCTTCTCACCACTTACTGCTTTGTAGAGAATTCTCTACCTCAAGTCCCACCAACATGCAGCACTTCCTTCAGCATATGACAAGGACACAGGGTGGCAGCGTCCCTCCCTCGTGTCACTTGGTCAGTGTGAGCCAGTGCTAAATGTTCTCACAGTCTTTTGTGTAGTTTTTCCATGCAACAAATCCCTGTGGGCCAATTGTCTGGGTGTTAGCAAGGGAAAGTCAGAGCTGTGGGAATTTATTCACCTTGCACTCGTACCAATCCTCAACTTCTTTGCGGTTACGTTCAATCAGCGTCTCATACTGGCACCTCATCTCCTCCAGGATCTTCCTCAGGTCTGGGCCAGGGCAGGCATTGACCTCCACGCTCACATCTCCAGTCGATTGCTTCCTCAGACAGCACATTTCCTGGAAACACCATCCAGATTAGGTCAGGTTTAAAACAAAGGAAAGATCCGAGGGAGCCAAGTTCCCCCACAGAGAGCAGAGCCCTTCTGAGCCCCTCTCTGATGGACCTTCACAGCTCCCGGGTCACACGATGGTCTCCACCAACCCCTCTGCAGCAGCACCCCAGGGTGATGGATCCCACAGGAGCAAATGCTTTGTACAGGAGAGGGCAGGACCTACCTCCTCATGGTTCTTCTTCAGGCAGCAGAGCTCCTCCCGCAGCGACTCCAGCTGTGCCTCCAGGTCAGACCTGCAGAGCGTCAGCTGGTCCAGCACCTGGCGCAGCCCGTTGATGTCGGCCTCCACGCTCTGGCGCAGGGCCAGCTCCGTCTCGTACCTGCAGGGGAGGAAGAGCAAGCAAGAGCAGTCAGTGTCTGACACCACCAGCATTTCTGAGCTCTGACAGGAAAAACCAAAACCTTCCCCTCTGAAAGACAGCACATGCTGGAACAGCAGCTCGGCTGAACTCTCGCTGCTCCCAGTCTGCCGGTCCCTTCTGCTTCCTTTAATCTCTACTCAAAACCAGCTTGGCATCCCAAACTTCCCCTCCTGGGACTGCCCCCTAATTAGGGCAGTTCTAGAGACAATGAATGAGAGAATTCTTCTGCACAGCCTCCAGCCTGTCCTGGGTCACAGGAGATGGCTGAGAGTCCTGAGGGCAGTGACGAGGGAGGGAACAGTCCCGGGTACTCACTTCACTCGGAAGTCATCGGCTGTCATCCTGCTGTTATCGATGTTCAGAATGATCTTGTTGTTGTCTATGGTTGCACAGACAATCTGGAAAAAAGAGCATTTGTTCCTGGTCTCTGCTCCATGTCCTTGGGCTCAAGGCACCCATTGCCTGGCACAACTAGACCCTCTTTTTCCCTCTCTTTTTTCTAAATCCTGGGTATTGGGGATGGGGACCTGAGGGGTGCAGCACTCACAGGGATGTTCAGGGAAGGGCAGTGAAGACATTAAAGGGATATAATTCATGGTTCAGGTGCAGAGAGTCCAGGAGGTGTAATTACTGTCCAGCACCTGCTACAATCCACCTCAGCCTCTTAAATCTAAATTCTAATGAGATTTTAAGTTTTATTTCAAAAATTAATGATGAGCCTCTAATTCAGACCCTTTCCTGGATTCTTTTCTCTTTATTCTTTGTGCATTGACATCCTAAATTTTTTGCCAAGCACTTTGCAAACGTTTTGAATTTTAAATTGCCCATTCTAAATGTGTTATGGCAATGTTCTCTTTTTTCTTGGTCTTAATTAGATGTCCTATATTTTCCAATTCTACATGAAAGAGTAAACTAATAAGAAAAAGGAAATAAAGCTCAACTGGAATTCTTCAAGTCTGATGACAATAATATAAATTCAGGCAAATTAATGTGATCCATTATTTATTTATCTTTTAGTTCTTTCCTTGCTGTTTATCTATTTCACCACATTGGCACAAACTAAATTCAAAAAGACTACTGAGCCCATGCAGATGCAGTCCATGAAGTAACATTTTCCCCTTCAATATGCCTGATGAATAACAGCAACAGAAAGAGCCCAAACTTTCCAGTTTTACCCCTGAGCTCTGGGCTTTCTACAGGCACATGTTGTAATAGCTGTTTGCAAAAAGCATTTTACAATCATTTGCTACTCCTGATAATGGACTGAGTTATGAACCAGCACCAGAGAGAGCCTTGCAAGGGAGAAAGCAGCTGAGAGGGGATGTTACCTGGTTCTGAAGATCTTCTATTTCTTTATAATAGCAGCTGTAGTCCCGTGGCTCACAAAAAGGGCCCTGCTTGGCATACCACTCCCTGATCCTGCACTCCAGGTCAGCATTCTCTTGTTCCAGGCACCTCACCTTGTCCAGGTAAGAAGCCAGGCGGTCATTCAGGTTTTGCATGGTGACCTTCTCATCACCAGAAAGAAGAATGCCATCACCAGCAAAACCACCTCCACCGAGACCCATACCCATGCCACCTGCCATGCCACCGCCAAAGCGAGCGCTGCCACCACTGAATCCCATGCCTGGACATCCTCCGAGGACAGCGGCTCCTAAGCCACCTCCATAGTTTCCACCGACCAAACTGCCAGTGCTCAGTCCTCCTCCGTAATTCACACCACCACAGTAGCTTCTCCCAGAAAACCCTCGGCTACCGCCTATCCCGCAGTTCGTGTATCTTCCAGAGGAGACCGAGGAGATCCGCGCTCCGCCACCACCACCACCACCAATCACACAGCTGCCACCGCTGGTCCTGCCCCTGAGAGAGCCAGTTGTCTGCTTAATACTACAGCTCATGGCGAGGCCCAGCTGCAGCGCCAACCCACAGCCCAAAGCAAGATGCAGAGCGTGATACTGAGTCCGACTGCAGGCTGGCAGCTGCCGCAGGTCTCCATTTATACCTTCCAAAGGGGGTGTCACCTGTGGGGTGTTTCTTCTTCCCACGGGGCTGGCTAGTCTGGCTGTTTATGCCAAGATTAAATAGCCCATAGGCAGTTTCCCTCTAGAAATCCCAGTTCACAAGGAAGATACTTTACATGTCAGCAGCTTATTCCAAAAAGTAAAATAGTGTTTTATGAGTCATCAGCTTTTTGTGTGATGCAAACTTTGCAACAAGTCAAGAAAAAAAGTTGCCCTAGATTATGTACAAAGAAGAAACATTGGTATTTATAACATCAAAGTGCCTTTTATCTTTTATTAATTTGTATTTATTTTATTCTTAGTCCAATGACCATTTTTATATCACATGCTATGGTAGAGCTTGTGAAACAAAAAATGGTAAACGAATAGAAATTCTCACTTCTGAAAAGTGTGAACGGTTGTGACTGTAGTAGAGAACAGACTGGGGACACTGTGGTGTGGATGTTGGTCACCTGGCACAGCTCTGATACCTGCTTTACTGTGAGATTTCCAAAATCACTGAGGTAAATCCCCCATTGATTTAGTTCCCTATTTATGGCTTAAATTTCTTTAGTCATGCAAAGACAAGAAGTCAGGTTGTTCACTCCGCAAAGCTCAGGCCTGTTCAGTGGCCCCTGTGCATGGGTGACACGCAGGTTGATGTCGATTGCAGTGTATGAAGGACCTTGTTGAAGTTATTTTTCAATTGCTTTAATTGCTGTCCATGCTTTCTCAGTCTGTGATAGATAAAGACAGAGATGACCGGAAAGGGAGTATCCACTGGCGATATATCCAGATCCCTGGACTCAGATGCGACCCTGCAGGTCTTTGCCATTATGAAGATTGTGCTGTGCACTGAATAAAAAGGAGAAAAGCTTTCTGTATTTCTTATGCAGTTTGTCAGAGCAGTAGCAGGCGTCAGCACAGCCTGGCTGGTCAGAGGAGCACAACCTCCCAACCAGGCATGCAATAGCCAAGGGAGAATTTGGAGAACTGGCTCCACCAGGGCCAGTGTCCTTCTCCAGCCAGCTCTGTGATGAGAGGGTATTCTGCTCTCTGGGGGACGACTGTTCTGTTCCCTACAGTGTGGAATTTCCATGCAACTCTGACTCACAAAGCAGCCTTTGACTTGAGGATGTCCACATGTACAGGAGCAGTTGTGATAGATCCCTGTTGGCAGTGAGGGTGGCACTGAAGGAGTTCTGAGAGCAGCATCACCTCTGGGAGGAAGAGCAGAGAAAACCAACCCTCGTACCCTCAGCCACTTTTACTGGTGGGAAGTTGGTGACTGCTGTCGCCATGGTAGGAAGAGTGTCCCCTAGCATGTTTAGATAGGATCATCTTCACACCAGCATGAGTTAAAGCTTCCCACTCTCCAGTGGGATAATTTATTTCTTTACATAGATCAAAAATGATAAAAAGCCGCCTACCCAAGTCTGGCGGCATCCAGGAATATTCATTATTCATATGGTGCAGGGAAATAACTTGCTAAAGGACAGAGCTGAAGTCTGTCGGAGCTCGGATTCCTCGCTGAGACTGCAGTGCCTGAAATACAAGTCCATCCTCCCCCAAGACACAGCCCCTGTGCTCCCCACAGAGCCTAGACTCACAGTCAGGAAAATCATAAGCAAAAAAAAGGAGAGGGAGCAAATCTGGCTTTCATCCGTCATTTTGAGGAATATAATTGGAGACAGGGTGTGGCTGTTGGAGCCAACAGAAATTAATATAATGCTTGCTTGGAGCTTCGCTTCTGCTGGAGAGGTTTTCAGGAGTTACCCAAGAGCAACCTGCAGAGATGGGGCTGGGGGTGCCTTTCTTTCCCTTGCAGCATATTGGGTTCAGGAGGAGACACTGCAGATGTTGGGCTTTCTCTACAGGTGGGCATGGAGCACCCAGCCCTGCTTCCTTCAGCAGTTCTCTGATGGGAAGAAGGAACAGTTCTTGCTCCACAAAATAAACATCACTGCACAACCTTTCACTCATGTCCTGGTGGAATGGTCCATAGACTCTCAAATCCCAGTTTACCAGTGAGGATTTGACATGAACATACAATTCTTCTGAAGAAATCCTATTTGGGACACAGTTGCACTCTTTGGAGTTTTTCTGGGCTCCTGCCAGTTTCACTGGGACATGGAACATGTATTTGATACAGCAAATGCTCCCAGAAGCCAGTCTCTGGCTAATCTGGCTGTATCTTAAAAATAAACTGTGGTGCTCTCTCTCCTCATGGCCATGTCCTGGCTCCGGGGCTCAGCACCAAGACAGGCACAGGCTGTGTTCCCTCAGTACATGCTTTTGTCCCCACTAAACTGATTCCTTTACCTCCACTTTTGTTATTATTGTATTCCTGTAGCCTTGGGACGCAGCCTTGGGGCAGAACACAGGGAAAGGACTGTGCAAGTCTAAGACATAAACATGTCCCAAAAGGATTTACAGCCCCAGTGTAGGACTGAAGGAAACAATTGGGTTTGGGTGCAGGAAGGCACAACAGGCCCTCGGCCAGGACAACCAGCAGTGGTCGCACACAACATCAGTGCCAATGCTGCTGAGTCTTGTGGGCTTGACGGATGGGAAGAGAGAGTGAAAGGGGAGGCAGAGGGGATAAGGGTGAATATTGGTGCACAGGGATGGAGGAGGCAGGAGGATGCCACATTCGCAAGGGGTGCTGTGGGCAAGACAGTCTGGTCCTGTGGGAGCTGTGGCTGTCGCTGTGCCCAGCCCGGCTCCACATGCTCATCTCACTTTGCTTATCAAAGCTGATAATGTTTTCTTGTGTTAACTGTAAGAAAGGTGTGTCTGGTTCCACTGAACTTTGCTTTCATAAGCATTGCCTCAGTGATGTTTGTGCAACCACACTGGAATATGATTTTATCTTGTCACTTGTAATTACCATTAATAATTTGCATAATGGCCATTAGGCATCACTTATTAAACAGTCCTTTGATGTGATACTGAGCCGGCTCCGGGCCCCATACTCCCATCTTTCAAATGCAGACCACGACTTTTTGCTGGCTAGTGACTCATTGGTTTATACCACCATGTTTAGCCAAATCCTGTAAGGCAACTGAAATAATTACCACAGTGGGTTTGGTAACAGCACAGACTTAAATACGCCTCAGAGACCGAGAGAATTACTCTGCTCCAGCCTCTTTCTTGCTGAGTGTTCACATCTGCAGGCTCTGAGCATTTGCAGTGCTGAAAGAGAAGTTCAGCAAGACGTGGAGGTGGACACAATCAGCCTTCTTCCTACCGAAGTTCAGTCTCCCCTGATTTCAGTTGACGAACAGTGTGAGATTCTTCCAGGACCTGCCAGGTGCTGACAGTGCAGTCAGGCCTCCAGCATGTGCATCTCTGGTGGCACTGCAGGTTATCACAGCAGAGGAGAGTCCTGGAGAATTTCTTAGAACAGACGGGAATAGTGATAGGTGATGAAACTGCAGCATTTCCACTCTGCACCGAGAGCTGAACACAGAGCAGGACAGGAGGGAAACCAAGGTTTCAGCCTTGTGGTCTCTGCTGTAGAGTCACAGGATCAGGTCACAGCGTGACAACCTGGAGTGTTCAGGTGCTTCCTGCACTCAGGCACCGTCCAGTGGTGCAACAGAGCCAGGCAGGCAAAGATGCAGGGCAGCCAGAACTCCCCAGACTGTTCATCAGTCATCTGAAGAATCACTTCTTTTATCTCCATATCATACTTGTACTAAAAAGTCTCTTAATTTCAATACACTTGCAATATGTGGCTCATACTGGCAGTTTAGATTATATTATTCAGTATACGGAGCTGAGAAATCTCCTGTTGGGTTACAGCAGCAGTTTGCTCATCTCTTCTAATTCTTTACAAACGTTACACAAGCCAACAAACAAAAATCTAGACCCCACAAATAGTTACTGTGTGTGTTAGACTGTACCTGTCTGCATCCTGTATAAAACAGAGTTTTGTAGAGAAATTACAGTTTATGCAGCACACCAGAATATGGCCTGCTTTTCCAAATGCACCGTGCCTGTAATCAGAGATAATTGCCTGTGCCATGCAGTCGGGAACTCATGGCTGATTTCCAGCATTGGTAATTTACAAAATTACTTGTTTTCTTCCCATTTCTTCACTGATCCCTTAAACCTCTGGTGTGTTAGTTCCTCGGGGATTTTTCCTGATGGTGGTGTAATTCCCATGTTCCTGCTCTCTTACAACACAGACACATCTGCTGGAGCTGTCACGGTGCATTTCATTGTCTGCTTACCAGCCCGAGTGCTGATACCACCCCTCCCTCTCTCGGGGGCACCCATCCTTGCTCTTTGTATCCTTGGCTTCCTATCTCCATCCTGTACCTTCAGCCCAAGCCTCTCTCTCCTGGAGATACCCGTTTGTTCTTGCTTTACAAGATTTGCGTGTTACAAGAGGACAGAACAAGCTCCTATGAGCTGCATGATCCGTGAGCTGCTGTGCAGTCCAGGTCCCAGGTCACTCCTGTTCTGTTGTTCCATGCACCGTGTCCTCCCCATTTCATTTATCTTCGCTTCCCTGTCTCTTCCGGTGCTGTCTCCAGAGCTGTCACCATTTCCCATCGCTGTCCAGGTGATGAACACTGGGCAGGGAAGGCAGCGTTGTATTTCTGCCCAGATGCAATGCAGTGACCTCAGAGGTGCCATGTCAGCACCGAGGTGGGTTAAATCACCCCAAAATGCTCAGAGTAATTAGTGCTGCAGGGACGGGAGATGCAGAACTGAGCAGGGAAAGTAACACAGAGCTTGTCCGGGAGCTCATTAGAGCAATTACTCCACAGAGCTAACAAGTGTCCTGGACGGAGCCCAGGATGAGGCCATTCCAGAACCATCTGAGCTGTTTCTCTCTTTAGAAACAGGCACTAATTCAGACTCATCGTATCCCCCAAAGCCTTATTGCTATGTCAGGCCTCTGTCTAAGGTCAGTCATTAAACCCCATCCAACATTTCATGGGAGAAAGGCTGCCAGAGCCCCACAACAAACAGCAAGGGTTGTGCCACCAGTCCCAGCCCGTCCGACCCTACTACCAGCAAGGAGGGACAGGCTGGATCCTGAGCCTTGGCTTGCACACACAGCAAAATGCAGTCATGTTCCTAAGTGCATTTGTCATTCCTTTCTCTGGGCTAATAAAACACCAGCAGCTTTTTTTTCTGTCTGTTTACTGTGTCTCACTTCTAAAAAAATTCTCTCCCACATATTAATTTGTCTCACCCTTTTATCTTCCCACATGTTACCAGCTGGTTCTTCCTGTTTGCCTTTTTTACAAATCCATGTAGAGGTTCTTTATATAGTATTTTCTCTGGGAATTGTTTTCCTCCACTGGAAGGGTGTGGAGAGTCCAGCAGAGCCTGGCCTTCAAAATTCCTGCTTTGGTATTATTTGAGAAAACTTGTTGTTCTTGATTTTATCCTGTTAGTGTGCATCTGTAATAACTCGCAGTGTTGTGTATTACATTATACAATGTGATATTTTATATTATGTTGTATTATATTATATTATATTAGCATATGCCTGCTTTTGTGAAGACTCCCTTTTCTTTCTGAGGTCTCTCTCAATAGCAGACAGTCAGACAGCCCTGAGACTCCTTCCCTGCCCTCTACCCAGCCTCCCTGGGTGTTTCTTTCCTCACCACCTTCTGCTTCATGTCTTGGCTCATGCTTCCTCCCCTGGTAGCAAATATCCCTTCCCACAACATTGACTGCTCCTTCTCCTCCACCCTCCATCCCTCTCCTCAGCCTGTGAGTTCAGCTGGAGCACTGATGGGAGCATGGCTTGTTTTCCTTTTTCCCTGTAGTGATAGCTGTGTGGATGGAGACTGAAGGTGGATTCATAATATTTTTTTTTCAATATGTGTATATTGATTTACTTGCAGAACTTATTTCTCAGGTTCAAGACTGTGTCAGCAGGAGCAAAGTTTATTGGAGACAAGCCTTGGTCACTGTTAGAGAGCGGCCACAACCCAGAGGAGCCTGAGTGAGGGGCAGTGGTGGGATCAGAGCAGGGTGGCCAGGAGGTGCTGTCCTGCAGAGTCCCTCTGACTGCTGCTGGAGCACAACTGAGAACTCCCAGGTTATTTTTGTCTTGTTTTTCCAAAAGACTTTTTCTTCAGAGAGCCCTTCAGGGGATGTGCAGTGAGGCTGGCAGGGATTCTCTGGTCTGCAGTAACCTGAAGGAGAGTGGGAAGAATCATTTTTTCAGGGGATCTGCATCCTGTGCCTTTCTCTTACACCCCTTTGCTTTTGTACTGAATTTTCTTCTTCCCTCTTCTCCCCGGCTTTGCTGAATTTTATCCTTGTTAAAAGACTTGTGACTGACTGATTCCCCTGCCAGTTGTGCTGAAAGTCTTGTTTAAACCCATATTTACTGCTGGGCACCCCCCAGTGTCAGACATAATTTCTACACAGAGGTTTATAAATCAGAGGTTTATAAATCAGAGGTTTATCACTGCTTCCCACCACAGCCCAGTTAATCCCAGTGCCCTAGCACCCACAGTCATGGCTGTGATCCTGAGGGTCTGACTCCGGCCCAGCCTCTCCCCAGCAAAGAGCCCCTCCAGCCTCTCTTCATCGCCCAGAAAAGCCCGGAGACCTCCCATCCCTCTGTTCCGCAGGTCCCCAGCACTAAAGGAGCCTTTCCTGGTCCCACTTCCCTGGAGCCCCCCTCACCTGAGAGGCCGCGGCCCGTGCGGGGCTCAGGGCAGGCCGGGCTGGCACAGGCCGCCTTTCAGCCCCGCGCTTCTCCCGGCCGCTGTGGCCCCGACCGCTCTTCCCGCCGAGCCTCTGCGGAAAAAAACAGCTCTGGACACGTAGGCCCCCGGCACTGCGGCCCTGGAGATCTCCCCCTGCCCTCCTCGCTGCCTTGAGCTCCGTTTCTTCACTCACAGCCGCCGTTCCCCCTCCCAGCCCCGAGGGTCGGCCGCAGCCACCATCCGCCTCCGTCTCGCCTGGCTTTGGGCAGGTGATGCTTTTCCAGCTGACACTCAGGATTACCCCGGGCAAGCACTAGCAGTGCCACTTCCAGCACTTGCAATAGCCGTTTTGGGACAAAAACTGACTTTTCATGTAAATAATTTAGGACTGGAGAGTCCAGGGGAGCCCACGTCAGGGCACCACCATTCCAAAGCCTCCTCTTCTAACAAAACAAAAGGAGTAAGTGGGAGCTCAGGGCAGGTTTGTGTGTGTGCAGCCATGTCTGGAATTAACAGCCTGGCTGTTTCAAAACCTCCGTCAATGGAAGGCAGGGCAGAGCCAACTGCTTTGCATACAAATTAAATTTTCCAAAACTTTAATTAAAATTGTTGTGCGAAACCGAAAATGTTTAGATAATTCATTGTTTCAGTTAATTTAGCTGCTAGTCCCCAATCCTGTCTCATTCTGGCAAGCCAGTAAAACCCAGTTACATGACTGTTTGCCCAGCTCCTGGTGAAGTTGCCCTTAAAGAGCTGCTGGACTGTGCCAGGGGCTGAGGCAGCTCTGGGGGCTCTCCCAGCCTGTTCCCTGGCCCAAGAATGGTCTTTGGTGTGCTCCCTGGACATTTATCAAAGCCAAGTCCTCAGATGCCTCATGGTTTTCTAATCGGCCCTGGCTGGTAACAGGTCAGCACTGATTGCTCACCACAGTGTTGCTTTTCCTACCAGGATCACGAATTTTCATATCCCCGTAAAGCAAAGCACAGAGATTTTAGGGTGCCCAGCCCTGTTTGCATACATGATGTCATGTTGGCCACCCTCCAGCAGGCAGTGGTAGGTCTGGATCTCCTGCTCCAAGCGACACTTGACATCCAGGAGGGTCTTGTATTCCTGGTTCTGGCACTCCATTTCCGCTCGGATCTCAGCCAGCCGCTGCTCCACGCAGGAGATCTGGTTCTGCAGCTCAGCCAGGTATTTGTTGTAGCGACATTCGGTCTCCGTCAAAGAGGATTCCAGGTTTTCTTTCTGATAATAGAACAAACGCACAGGTACCTGGGTTTGACACAGGTACAACCCTGGTCGCGAGAGCTGGAGCTATGAATCCTTGTGGCATCACCTACCATGGTGAGCTGGGCTTGTACGTTGATTTCCAGGGCCTGCAGCTGACGTCTCAGCTCCGTGACCTGCTTGTTGCTTGACTCGATCTCCTGGCTGCTTGTGACAACCTCCAGATTCACCTCCTCCACCTGCAAGGTCAGAAAAGAACAGCCCTTTCCTCACCTCCCCACTGCACCTTGTGGTGTCCAGGACCTCCCCACACCCCGCAGTGCCCTGAGCATGTCCAAGGCTGGCACCCTGTTTATTCCGTTCTGACCCTGTGACACCATGTGGTGGCCCCTCCGCCACGGACGGAACACAGAAATCGGGCTGTACAGTTAGATCTGAGCACACCTGTGACACACTTGCTGCTGTTAGGACACTTCCTAATCCCTCATTTTTCCCTTTCCCCCTAGGGCAGAGCTGGGTGCAGTTCTGCAGGGACGCGGTACCTTGCAGGCATACCACTGCTCCGTCTCTTTGCGGTTGCGCTCCATCAGCGTCTCATACTGGCACCGCAGATCCTCCAGGATCTTCCTCAGGTCTGGGCCAGGGCAGGCATTGACCTCCACGCTCACATCCCCAGTCGCCTGTTTCCTCAGACAGCTCATTTCCTGCAGGAAATACGTGACTGTATCAGTAATATCCATCCACCCTTGGGGGGACTTTCCTTCTTATTCTTCTTAATTCCCTGAGAGAGCTGACCTCCTCGTGGTTGGTCTTTAGGCAGCACATCTCCTCCGTCAGAGCCTCACACTGCAGCTGCAGGTCAGTCTTGCAGCTGGCCAGCTGGTCCAGGACTGGCCGGAGGTTGCAAATGTCAGCGTCCACGTTCTGCCGGAGACCACACTCGGTCTCGTACCTTAAAGCACAGGCAGCAAACAAAGGTCAGCATGGCAGCAAAGCAGAGCAAGGTGTTCAGCTGAGGTTGGGGGAAACATTTAGGATCTAGTTCTTTCGCTTGAGACATGCAGTGGTATCAGAGATCTGTTTTACTTCCCAGTGGTGACAGGCAGAAGGTTGGGACCTCCCAATCACCACCCTTCACCTGCCCTTCCATGGGCCAACAGGGGACTATGCTCACTTCACTCTGAAGTCATCAGCAGTCATCCTGTTGTTATCAATGTTCAGAAGGATTTTGTTAGTCTCCATGGCTGCACACAGGATCTGGAAAAGAAATTGTAAGAATATGTGGGCTTGCAGCTTCCTCTGCCTCCAGAAGACCCTGGAGGAAATACCCACCTGGGGTATTTTATAATTATTCCATATATTGGGTTATTAATCAGTTATGTGACATCATAGCAGAGAAACCCATGTGCCAGCTTGGGTAGACCTGGCCTTGCTGAAGTGCCAGTGCTCAGTAAATGCAGAATTCCCCTCCCACAGACCATCATTTCATACTGTCATCATTGCTTCAGCTGCCCCTCCAGAGCCATTGCCCCTGCTCTTTGACGGGGTTCTGTGCACAAGTGAAAGCAGAGCCCAAAAAATATTAGGATTTTCTTGATAAACAAAGGTTTACCTGGTTCTGAAGGTCTTCGATTTCCTTGTGGTAGCAGCTGTAGTCCCGTGGCTCGCAGCTGGGCCCTACCTTGGCATACCACTCCCTGATCTTGCACTCCAGGTCGGCATTGTCCCCCTCCAGCAGCCGCACCTTGTCCAGGTACGAGGCCAAGCGGTCGTTGAGGTTCTGCATCGTCGCCTTCTCGTTGTTAGCAAACAGGATCCCATCCCCGCAGCCAGCGCCAGCCCTGGGGAAGCCACCGGCGCCTCGAGTGCAGATGCCTCCACCGCTGAATCCCAGGACAGAACAAGCCCTCTGGGTGGCTCCGAAGCTCCCACCAGCCGCGCTGCCGGCGCTCAGCTGCTTCCCGAGTAATCCTTCGCTTACACTGCCGCCGGAGAAGCTGCCAACCGCAGCACCCAAGTCATAGGCAGCGTGTCTCCCCGAGGAGGCAGAGGAGACCCTCCTGCCAGTGCCAGCTGCGTTGCTGCCCGTGCTGCCCCTGCCCTGGGCGCAGGTGGTAATGACCTGCCTGACAGCACAGCTCATGGTGTGGGTGCGGAGCCAACGGAGCCCAAGGCAAGTGCTCAGGTCGCTGCAGGATCCAACTGTGATCCCTCTGTCCCCTGGTCTTCTATTTATACCAGTCCCTGTGGATCGTGCCACGGGAGAAGGGCTGTTTATTCTTCCTCCTTGTGACCTGGCTGGGAGGTGTTTTCTTTTTTTCAGCCGGAAATAATTCCCCAAAGGCGTTTGTCTCCAGAAATCCCACAACAGAAAGATGCTTTGGTTAACAGAAGCGTGTTTCAAAACGACATCAAAAATGTTACTTCCTGAATCATCAGGTCTGACTTGTGATGACAACCCAACAACAGTGACACAAAAACCCGACGATACCCAAGAGTGCCCGGGGAATGAAACACCACAGCAATTATCCATCCCTGGCGTGGGCGAGTCTACCCGGAAAGTGAAAGCTGTGGGAAAGGCATCCTATCTGACGGAGCCTGTTCGACCCCTTTGTGACCAGAAGCGAGGGTGTCCCCTCACTCAGCTGGCCTCAGTCCCTGGGGCCAGGGTCAGGAGACCACCCTGGGCTGTGCAGTGAGGGTCTGTTCCGTTCCACGTGGCCATCGGTGGAGTGAGCCCCTGGTCTGGGTCTTTAGACCTCAAACGCTCTAGGGGAGACGGAGGAATATTGCACTGGAATGTACCAGGGCTGGTTTATCCCTTCTCTTCATTCTACATCCATCAAAACATCTCCTTGGAGAGGTCTGGGTTGTTTTGCTGCTTTCTAGGGTAGCCAAAATATAGTCAAATATTTATCCAAAATATGTAAGGATATTTCCTGGACACCAAACATGCAGTTCACTGAATATTCACTGCCACACAGGATGTTTCATAAAGTTTCTGAAACAATAATGTGGAGAATTTCAGGAGATGCATGACCCTACAGAGGTCTGATCCAGTTCCAACCAGCACTATGGAAACTTTCCAATACAATCTAGGTGTTAAATTTAGAGAGGACAATAGAAAAGATCTTTTTAAAAGTTTATTAAACTAATGTTTTAGTTCTGGAATGCTGAATTGAGGAAGAAGGGAAATAATTAAAATGTTTTGTCATCTGAATCTTTCATTTTATTAATAACATTAATATAGCAATGCTAATATTGGCTGGCTCTCACCCATGTGTGGTTCAGCTTTGGGTTTGGCATCCAGGTCACCTGGACAAGTGGCATAAAGAATGTGTCAGGTGCAGCCTGGCTCACAAATATTGCTTCTGCCACTTGGGCAAGTTCATTAAGTTTGATTTTATCTTGACACTGCAAATCCAGCACTCCTGAACCATGGGGTGGTTCTGTGGGTGCCCATCCTTGGTTAGAGGTGTCATCAGGAAGAGAAGCCAGGGTGCTCCAGTGCCACAGTGGTGGCCAGGCCCTGCCCAGAGCCAGGGATCAGGGTCAGGCAGGGCTGCCTGGAGCCCACCTGCAGCCTGGTCAGACCAATTGGTTTTTCTACAAAAGAATTATAAAATTACTGCAGAGAAAATATTTAATTTCATTGAGATTTATATGGTCCTTCATTTTTCAAGGCCAGGTTGGACAGGGCTAGCAGCAACCTGGTCTAGTGGGAGGTGTCCCTGCCCATGGCAGAGTGGTAGAATGAGATGGTCTTTAAGGTTCCTCCCAACCCAAACCATCCTGTAACTCTGTGATTTTTTTCAATGAGGAAAACACCCACAATGAGTAGAGGACTTTTTTCAACTACTGCAAACTAAGCAGAGATGTCCTTTCTTTCTTTCTTTCTTTCTTTCTTTCTTTCTTTCTTTCTTTCTTTCTTTCTTTCTTTCTTTCTTTCTTTTTCTTTCTTTCTTTCCTTCCTTCCTCTCTCTCTCTTTTTCTTTCTTTCTCTCTCTCTTTCTCTCTCCCTTTCTTTCTCTTTCTTTCTTTCTTTCTTTTCCTTCTTTCTTTCAGAATTTCAGACCTTACCAAAGGTGATTAGAATTTCTACATCTTTTGTAAAGGAGAACGGTAATTTCAGTCATTATTTTCCTGGAATTCTTCATGGCAGATTTTTTCCTTTCCAAAATTCTTTTTTTTTCTTTTTAACTAGCTCCTGCTTTTACATGAGAGCAAACTCAAGCCCTGTCAGCAGTCACAGCCTTCATTTTATTAAAGCAATTTTCACTTTGTGATGAGGAGATCTGCTAATGATGGGATCTCCATGCCTAATGGAAGTCTCTTTCCAGAATTAGCCTTGATTGACTTCCTGGCTGGAGTCTACAGACGGAAATTTGCTCCCCACATCCTTGCAGGCAGCCAGGGGCAATGCTCTGATGAGCTGTCCTTGGCTGACTTGGGAGCCCTTGCAGGCAACGCTACGCCCCAAGGGAGGAAGAGGAGCAGAGGAATGACGGCGCATGAGGATCTCCCGTGGGCATTTCAGGAACAGCAGCACAGGTCTGACCAGGAAAAATTACTACTTCAAGTTACAAATGAGCAGAAGAGCCTCCCCCAGGCAAAGGTGTTGCTCCCACGTAATCAGCTTTGTAAAAAATAGAAAGGAAGGGATTATATTTCAGGTTTCCATCGAAGTCCTGGGCTGTGTGGCAGAGAGTGGGGTGGTGGCAGAGGATGGACATGCTGGAGTTATTCCCAAGAGTGCTCTACAGCAGAATTATCAGACTCAACAGGGCAATGGAAATGGGAAAGATTAGATTTCTCTGGAGGGAAATCCTTTGGGAGTTTCAAGATATTTTTTAAGGCTTAAGACTATTTCCTAGGTCAATGCAGATGAAGTTTAATGCGCCCCCAGGAAGGAGATCCAGCATTACACATTACTACAAATACTCCCTGAATCACCAACGGTTTTCACGTCCAAGAGGACTTCCTTGGGGACTCAGTGACTCAGACACGGCACCAAACCCCAAGTCCCTGCTGATGCCCCGGCACAGGAGGGCCAGGAGAGGAGCTGGAGCCAGGCACTGCCAGCACCCTCCAGCCTGGCCAGGGAGAGGCTCATCTGGGGGCAGCCCAAGCTCCTTTCTGCTCACTGTCTGCTGAATTTCCATGTTACACCTATGGAAAATCCTGGTGTTCTCCATTTACAAAGCATTTGCAAAGTATTTGCTTATCTGGCTGGTGATGTAGCCGTCATGCCACTTTCTGTCAGCCTGTTATTGGCTGTACTGACACTGATCTCCATCTTGCTGGTGACACCAGGGGCTCCAGGTGATCCCAGCTTTGCAAGTCACTCCAGGCAAATCGTTCAGCTCCTCCAAGTCTCAATTTCATGCTTTGTAGGATGGAAACAACAACTATCTTCCTCCTCGAGGGCATTGTGAAAACAACTGTCTGAGGAGCACATGGAGCTTTAGAGATTGGAAAGACGATACTTAATTCAGTATTATTTTTGTCAATGTTCTTGCTATTTTATATTACTCTTGACATAGACACATCCCATAGATTTCTCTCTGTGTCTCCATCATGAAATACCTTTCAAGGACATTCATAGTTTACATTTTTTGTTTTGTTGTCCGTAAAGTTTCACCATCATTCACAGAGGACTTGCCTCTGTAATTCCCAGCTGAATCCTAACAAGGCTTTTCTTCTTGTGTTTGCAGCTTGCAGGAAATCCGAAAAATACTCTCAAAACTAGTGTTTGTCCAGCTCTTGGAGAGATAATTTGTCCATGTTTCACAGACACAAACGTGTGTAGTAAAGAATAAATAGCAAGCAATATATTACCTTATAGGCCTGTGGTATCTTCCTTCTTCAGAGCACAGTACTGTCACACAGAGATCACTTGTGCTGAGCTTGGACTTTGGTCTTGCTTGTGATAACAGGGTTACACTGAGCTCTATGCAGAAATAAAGCATTTTTCATTGATGCAAATATATGTTGATGAATATCCCCTGATAAGGTCCTCCCAGGGGAACTGAATTCGCTGATTACAAACCAGGCTCTTCCATCAGCTCTCCCAGCTGTTCTCCCAGCTCTCCCCAGGATTTCATCTCAGGCTGTTCCTGCTGACAGATGTAAATATCTCAGCACAGGATGACAGATACCAGAGCTGACTGAGTGTTCTGCTGGATCCATCTCTCCCCTGTGTCCTTCTGGCTGCAGAAGGGACCACGTCTGTCTGTGCTGCCAGCAGAGCCAATTACTCTTGGACTGACTTCTTCTTTTAGCCTCCTACTTTTATTTAATCAATTATACTTGCGGTTTGCAGAAAGCTTTTCTGCATTCATACACCTGGGGCATTCTGCAGATGGTCCAAGACTTAAAAAGCCATTTACAACTGAAGTATAATAACTCTTCTGATGACCTTAAAAAACAAAATAAACAAACAAACAAACACACAAAAAAAACCCCACAAAAAACCAAAAACCAACCAAACGTGAGCAGTTTGCTCAGGATTCCAGCCTGCAGCTTTGTCCGCTGCCAGAGAGTCTGAAATAGTTAGAAGCTCAGGTGCATTTTTCCTTGATCTGGTTTTCATTTTTGAGATAGCTCTGGTTTGCTTGGCCTGGAAGACTTTCTCCAAGGAAGGTCTGTCATTCCAGCAAAGGGAGAAGCACAGCACAGTCCATGAACTCTGCACTCTGCTGTGTCTTGTTTCATGCCCTTTTCTGTAATTGCTGAATGATGATACAGAATGATCATATCTCACACTCCCTTCTCTGGAGAGACCTGGCAGGTTCCCCACTTCTTCAATTTCCTTTCCTCTCCTTTGCCTGTGCTGTCATGCCCAGTGTGAGATCATCAGCTCTTTCCAAACCTGCTGGGGCTGGGGAGCACCCTGGGAGTGCTCAGTGGGACCCTAATGCCATGGGGAGACTGAGGGAGAATGAATGGACCACTGATCAGCCAAAGGATGAGCGAGCTGAGCCTCAGCTGCAGGAGCCTCTTGTCCGTTGTTATAAGGGAAGCTGCTTTAATGCAAACTCTTCCCTCTTCCTTTGGTCTGAGCCCCAGATCTGTATCCTTGAGGTGGGGCATGAACATAAGCACAGGGCTCCCAGCTACCACAGCCTAGAAAGCATGAAGTTGGATCAAAGTGATTCCATCTAGCTTTTGGCTCTGAAACAATTTCTTCTTCTCTCTGGCCCTCCCTCGGTTGCTCTCTAGCAGGCGAGTGGGCACAGGCACAGCCAGAACCTGCTGCTGCCCAACTTCGTCACTAACCCTGAGTGGCAGCTCAGCCTCAGGCGTCGTTTCTACCTCGCACGTTTCAGGAAGGGTTTTAGCAATGATCTGCTACACACTACAGTGATAAAAATTATTGCTACTCATTCCCATGCAGATTAAGCAATGGTTACTTTAGTTCCTCCTAAGTGCAGCCCTGGGGCAGTATGAATAGCCCTGTAAAAAGTTTTTGTGCCTGACAGTGTGATTTAAAGACAGTCAAAAGAAAGAGCAGGCCTGTAGGGATGTGGTTTGCCAACAGGGTGGACACTGGGCTCATGTCTCAGAGAGAAAACCTGACAGCAGCAGTCCTGCTGAAGCCATCTAAGTTCAGCTTACAGGAGAAAGTGACTTTATGACCCCAAGAGAAAGAGAACTAAGCTTTATTTTGTTGGCTTTAATTACCAGTCGTGTGGCACATGGACCTCAAACCTCATCATTCCATAATGGCCTTCATTTTGTGCCACACAGTTTATGTCTTAGCCAGTCCCATGTATTTACAAGCACTGAGTTCATTAGAAAAAGCTGTCTCAAACCCTGTCCCTCCAGGTGGAACCCACATCCCTCCATTCCCCTTCTCATTGGCTTCTTGTGGTTTCTTAGGACTTTCCTGGGCATGAACACAGAACCTGGAGGCTTTGGGGGAATCATGTGTCAGTGACAGCAAGTCTGCAGTTGCGAGCAAGGAGAAAAAGCTTTATTAAATGTGTTCAGGGACACCAGCATGGAATCTGGGCAACACAGGCAGGAGGAGCAGGCGAAGGGAGCATTCTGGGACAGAACCTGACCCCTCATGGCCTCAGGCACTTCTTGGCTCAGTTTGCTGCTCTCCTGAGCAGCCAGCAGCTGTCCTAGCGGGTGGTGAGTGCGACCTGCTCCCGGGAGGAGACCACCTTCCCGTCCTGCACCTCCTCCACGATTGTGCGCACCTGGCGGGATGATGTCATGACTGCAGAGGAAAGGGGGACAATTATTTACCGCAGGAAGGAGAGAAACTTCTTGAAACATTATCAGATACTGCATATTCTTCAAGAGCTGGGGGAAATTCCACAAGGGAGTGGAAAATACTGCTTTAAACAACTGTAGGGGACCCAGGCTGAGAGGAAAGGAGGGTTCTTACCATCTCTGCCAGAGTGTGAGGACATGGCAGAGGAGTACTGGGAGGAGATGCTACAAGAGAAGCAGAAAACCAAAAAGATGTTAGGGACAAGCACTGGTTGTTGTCACTACACAGGCTCTGTGTTCAGGCAGGAGAAAAACAGAGAAGGCTCATGGAGATAAAAATGTTGCTCCACTTGGCCTCTCCTGAGGGATGGAGGAACCACGGCCCTTTCCAACAAGGAAAGGGACCCAGTGCAGCATCCCACTACAGCCACAGAGCACTGGGCATCCACAGCGGGTGTGAACAGAGAAACCAGCCATGAAAGCTATGACTGGGCTGAAGCCCAAGACATTTCATGTCTAGGACCCATCTCCTCCCACCCGCCCTCACAGCGGAGCCCCTCACGCACTGCGCGTCCTCGCCCTCCAGGAGCCGGCGGTACGTGGCGATCTCCTGCTCCAGGCGGCACTTGACGTCCAGCAGGACCCTGTACTCCTGGTTCTGGCGCTCCATGTCGCAGCGCAGCTCGGCCAGCTGCTCCTCCACGCTGCTGATCAGCACCTGCAGCTGGGCCAGCTGGGTGCCGTAGCGCGCCTCGGTGTCGGCCAGGGTGCCCTCCAGGGCCGCTTTCTGTGGGACGGGCACGGGGCCGGGCTCAGCGGGGCCCCAGGGTGGGCACAGCCCTGCATCCCCCACCCCGCCGGCAGCCCAGCCCTCGCACCGTGCTCAGCTGCGACTGCAGGTCGATCTCCAGGCTCTGGATCGTGCGCCGCAGCTCCGTGATCTCCGTCTTGCCGCTCTGCAGCTGCTCCGTGTTGATGGCCACCTCCCGGTTCAGCTCCTCCGTCTGCAGCGAGGCAAAGCCGTGCCCTCAGAGCCCGGCAGCGGCCACGGCTGGACCCGCCTGCTGCTCGCTGCCAGCTCCTCACCTTGCTGAAGAACCACTGCTCGGCGTCCCTGCGGTTCTTCTCCGCCAGGCTCTCGTACTGCTCCCGCATCTCCGCCAGGATCTTGGCGAGGTCGATGCCAGGGGCAGCGTCCATCTCCACGCTGATCTCTCCACCCACCTGCCCGCGCAGGGCAGTCATTTCCTGGCACAAAAGAGACACAACACACGTTAGAGTGACATGGCGTCTTCACATCATGAGAATTTCCTATTTGCACTCAGCACAGGAACCCCAGAGACCTCTTGGAGGTCCTGCCTGAAGGGATTATTTCTCTCTCTCTTCCTGCTCGAGTGTCTCCTGACAGCCCTAATTGCAGAGTCCCGTGTGTTTGGCCTGACTGTTTCCCTGGTGCACAAGGAATGTTTGTAGGTCCCAATCTGAGCCCAACTCTGTGCTCACCTCCTCATGGTTCTTCTTCAGATAAGCCAGCTCCTCCTTCAGGTTCTCAATCTGCATCTCCAGGTCGGCTCTGGACAGGGTCAGCTCATCCAGCACCCGGCGCAGGCCGTTGATGTCGGCCTCCACGCTCATGCGCAGAGCCTGCTCCGACTCAAACCTGGGGACACACACACACTTGCATACACCCACCTGATACAGCATTTTTCTTGTCTTTTCCTTCCCCCACTCAGTGTATTTTTGCCAAGAATCCTTAATTCAATGTGTGTGCACAGCTCTCACAGTGCAGAAATATCAGTGCTGTGCGCAGGAAAAGATGAACTATTCCCAAATGTCCCACTCCAATGGAGCAACCCCAGGTGCAGGGAAAAAAAGCACCTTGAGCAGCCAGGCTTTTCCCCCTTTTTCACAAAAGGTCTCGGAGGCTTTGGACTCACTTGGTTCGGAAGTCATCTGCTGCCAGCCTGGCATTGTCGATCTGCAGGACGATGTTGGCATTTTCAACAGTTGCAGAAAGAATCTGATGGGGGATAAGTGAAAGAGTTAAAAAGTCGTTTCAAACACTCTGAGTGATCCCATCCAGGGAAGGACTGGAGCAGCCCTGGGCCTCCTGCCCACAGGGCTGGACTTCCATGTGGGCTCTGCAAAGAGGGAGACGGGGAGCTCGTTTCCATCTCCCATCAGCACAGACCCAGTCTGCTGGGAACACTGCCATGGGCGCGTGGCCCTGCCCAGGTGGCACCTCCAGGTGCTCACACCATGCTGAACCCTGGCAGCACTCCAGGCTTTGGGAAAGGGAGCAGCCCAGCTAAGAAGGAAAAAAGGGTTGAGGAAGGAAGGAGTGCCTTGTGCCTGCCTCATTTGGCTTTCATAATTACACCTGAGGTGCAAGTATTTGCTCTGAGACTATGAAAATGATTGGCCATTTAGTGAGCAGGAATTTCTGTAGCCATGAGCTAATGAAGAGCTCCACGTTCTCCTGCTTCACGGGATATCCAAGGAATAATCCAGGAATATTAGTGTGGTCATTTCCCAGCTGAAGGGGGAGAGGCAGGGAAGGATCTGCCTTCCCCTGGATAAGGAGCAGAGGCTTCCTGCAAGACCCGGCACTTAATCACTCAAATCCAGAGACAGTTCCTGCCTCCAGATGTTTCTGTGCTCCATCAGAGCACATTGACATGCTGGAATCTGCAGAGGATCTTCCTACATCAAGGCAAGCCCTTTCCCCCAGGGTGAAGCCCAAAATATTTTAGGAATGCGAGTTCCCCCCAGGGGCTGACCCTGCCCCATCTCCCAGGAATTTACTCTCACAGACCAGGTATGTCATTGCCCAACCACCCGCACCTCATTCCCTCAGTGAACCTGAGCTCACTCGGGATGAGTGATAAGGGCTGAGGGGGGGCAAGCAATGGCAGGGCAGGGAGGGATGGGCAGATTCTGGTGTTTTGGCCAAAGGACTTCTGTTTAAAATCATCCAGGGAGCTGCTAAGAATGAAATTACCTTGGCCATGATTTCATCTGCTGCATTTTAGAGCAGGGCATACACCTGACTTCAGCACCTACCACAGCCTGGTATGTCCTAACCCTGGATTGGACACGTCTGTGTCCTCAATTCCAAAGAACAACCATCCCATAGGACAGTTTCTTTCTATTTTAACCTCTTCCTTTAGCCTCCTTGATGGGTAGGGAAAAAAAATCTGATTTGTAGGATATTTGTGAGAATGACTATACATCTCCATCTGCATATCACTCAGCAGTGAATAGGGCCAGGAGATAACAAGTCCCTGCCTGCTGAGAGCTCCATCAGGAGCCTAACAGGGAGCAACTACGGGGCACAAGTAGCAAGAAGGGCGGCAGCAGGTGACAGTGTGGCAGCAAGTAGCATCAGGTAACCTGAATTACTATCTGACTCCTTTCCTGCCCCATCTTTCTCCCTATGCTGGAACAGTCAACAGAAACCCATTTCTGGTGCCTGGTGATCTGCTGTTCATAGTCACTGTTATTCCAAAGCTCTGGCTTTCATTTCAGACTAATTACTGCTATTTGATAAGCCCCTTCCCTCCAGCTGTTAGGAACAAGATCATCTCTTCACAAGCGACTTTGATGAAGATGTCACTGTGTTAATCCCAGCATCCTACCTTGTTCCGGAGCTCCTCGATAGTCCTGTAGTAGGGGCTGTAGTCACGGTCAGGACCAGGTCCCTGCTTCTTGTACCACTCCCTGATCTTCACCTCCAGGTCGGTGTTGGCCTCCTCCAGGGCTCGCACCTTGTCCAGGTAGCTGGCCAGGCGGTCGTTGAGGTTCTGCATGGTCTCCTTCTCCCCCGCCAGCAGGATGCCGTCGCCTCCTCCAAAACCTCCCAAGCCGGCCCCAAAGCCGGCCCCATAGCCGGCCCCAAAGCCCCCGCCCAGGGCGCCTCCTGCGCTGCTGCAGTAGCTGCCCCCAAAGCCCCCGCCGAGCCCCGAGACCAGGCGGGAGGACACGGAGTAGCTGCCCGAGGCGCCGTGCACGCTGGGCGCCCGGTACCCTCCTGCCCCGACGCGCACGGAGGAGAGCCTGCTGGAGCCTCCCCCCAGGCTCCCGAACCCCTTGAGGGAGGTGGACGAGGAGTATTGCCTGACTGTGGTGCTCATGCTGGAGGCTGGAGCTGGAGAGAGAGGCGGCTCGGGCAGCGCAGCAGCAGCAGCAGCAGCGAGTGCTCGCTCCCCTGCCTCGGGGCCCTTTATAGCCCGGCCAGGAGGCGTTGCCACACTTCTTTCTTTTTTTTTTTTTTTTTTTTTTTTTTTTTTTCTTTGCATTCCCGACGATTTTCATCACTCATGAAACCTGAGCCAACTTCCAGAATCGTCATTTTTGCCTTTGTTCTATTCTTGCTTTTTGTCATATTCTACGAGAAGCTTTTTCTCTTACAAAGAGCGCCTTTATGCTTCTTCCGTTTCCAAGTAAATTGTCAGGTGCGATTAAAAGGAGGAGGCTCCTTGCTCAGGGCTATGATTTAATTCCCTCTGCGCTGTGAGCTTTGAAACAGAGCGGCGCAGGCAGCATTTAGGGAGTAGCTCAGCATCTCTTTTACTGTGGCTTTTTGTCCCAGCTACAGTTTCCTGTCCCTGCTTGGGTTGCACACACACACCTGCAGGGACAGCAGCCCCGTTGTGAGGCCCTGAATGCACCTCCAAAGCCCCGTGAGTACAATGGTGCTGGAAGGAACTTGGCTCCCAATCCTGGAAATACAAGTCCGCTCATTTATCCGCAGGGAGAGGGATGATCAGTAGTGAAAAAGCAATGAAAAGAGAATTTGTGCTCCAGGGCTCACTGGAGTCTTCACTTGAGAGACCACCCAAGAGTGGGGGATTGCGGAAAGGTAATAGGGTGGTTTGTGTTCTTTGTGAACAAGCGCTTGCAAACCTTCTTGAAAGGACGGGGTTGGCGGCCAGCTAGAAATGAGACCTCTGGCAAAAAATTATAAAAAGGGATAGCATGAAGTAGATGAAGGACATAAGGAAAAATCTCCTGGTGTGTAAGCTGTGTGAACAGGAGCACAAAGCTGACAGGAGCACAGCTCAGCAGCTAATGCCAGCGATGTTTTCTGTGATGGACAATTCTGTCAGTTGTGACCAGGCAGGACAGCTTCACTGTCAGTTTGGAGTTTACGGCTCCCACATGAATGGAGCTTCAGGAGAGACAGCCTTTGGCAAGCAAAAAGGCTCCAGACCCGAGCACAGTGTGTGGTCTGCAGGTGGTCAGGCCCTGCTGTTGCCTCTCCGTGCTGACCTGCAGCACGGGCAGAGCCCACCAGTCTGAGTGTCCCTGGCTCATCGTGCAGGGTGTGGAGGGGAAGGGATTGCTCATGTGTGCACACGGTGGATTGTTGGGTTGTCTCCACAGACAGGCCCCAACAACCCCTTCCTAACAGCCAAGTTCTTCCTTAGATCATTTGCCAAATGAGGGGAGAAAGAGTATGGAAAGAAGAACAAAGGTACATTGCTGAGGAGCTCAAAGGGCACAACTCCCTCCCCTCCATCTGCAGAAGGCTGGAGACAGGACAGGAGTGGGCTGTGTCTTTGGAATATCAGGAGTTGGCTGCTATGGAGAAATCGGTCCCTATCTTCCCGTTTGCCCCTGGTGAATGGAGACAAGTCCCTGCAGCTTGGAGAGGTGGAGGATCGGAGTCTCCGCCGTGCTGGCTCTGGCCGTTTCTGTCTCTTGGAGTCAGCGTGTTCGTGTCGTGTGAGCGCTGGGCACGGGGCCACGGGACGCCCACTGCCTGCTCATCCTCCCCAGGTGCAGATGCAAAAGCTGCAGGGCGCGGGGGCGGCCGGGACGTGTCGCTCCCAGGAATGTGCTTCGTCCCCATCTTCATTTCCTCACCTTTGCCCAGGCAATGCTGTGGTTTGTCCTCTGATTGCAGCGGTGATGTGGGGAAAGGGGAATGGCAGAGACAAAACCAGAGCCCCTGTGTGAGCCCAGGCGCTCAGCCTTGCCCTGAGCAAAGCCCCTCGGAGTGGCGCAGGGGGTCACACTGTCACAGTCACCGCATCACCCGATGTGCCACACAGGTGATTCACACTTCTTCCTGTATGGGGAATTGCCTTTTCTTTCATCTTTTCTTTGCCATTGATCTGCTATGTCATAAAAACACACATTGCACAGAATATCTGTGATAATTTGGTAATGCCACAGGGCAGCAATTAAAATCATGAGCATTAATTAAGACTTAAAACTACATTAACCACTCCAGGACATTATTTCCATGACCTCCCATTAAATACAACCACAAGGACTGCATGTTGTTTCTATCACACCCTTTGAAGTAAAAGGCTGAGTATTAAACCAGATCCTGCCTCTGTTCTTGTGCACGTGCACACTGTGAACCCATTTTTAATATATTTCAAAATCAGAGTTCCAGTTGTACGGCATAACAGCAGCTTCATGGTAGCACAATGGCGTTTAAACATACAATTGGGTCTTACTTTGGGGGAAAATGGAAGTGAAGTTCTGGCTCCAAAATTACATATCAGCAGATGCAGATGCTACCTGGTTAAAACCGCTTCCCTCTTTTTATAAGTTTATAAAGTTTGCCCTGGAATCAAATTATCATAGAAAAGTTCCCTAAAATGAGCTGAAAACCATGCATTAATGTCTGTTTCTAAAGTGATCTTTTCTAACAGAGGAATTGAGTGTTGCCTCAGAAGTCAAACCATCTTTCTGGACTCAATTCCCACTTTCTGAGACCTGCCTCAAGCTGCTGTTGCCTGTCAGCGTGAGCCAACCCTGCAGCTCCCTCCTTGGTGGGGTTTCCTAAGGTCAGGGCTAATTATTAATGCTCAAGGCGGGAGAAAATTAACATTTGTCTTTTACACCTCCCTCACACTGTGCAGTAGCAGGAGTAATTAAAGTAGAGGATTTCATTAGCAAAGTGTTATTTGTTGTTGCTATAGGAACGCAGGTGTGCCCAGACTTTTACAGGAGGAAAATATAAAGCAAGGGTGAATTCCAGCGAGGCACCTCAGCATCCCTGCACTGGGTGTTGCAAGGGCCACAACCAGAGGGGCACGGGCATGGCAGGAGCTGCAAGAGGTGCTGGTGGTCCCTGCACCACCCATGGGGACAACAGGGTCCCTAAAGAGGTGACCTGGAATGGGGTGTGACCCTGCAAGCAGTGTCTGTCCTGACCCGTCTCTGGCATCTGATTTTGAGTCATTCAGCCCTGTCTTTATCCAGCCCTGGGACATGAATTCCCCCAGGGGGAGTCCCCAAGTTGCTCTGGGCTCCCTCCTCAAGGCTGTGGAAATGGAGGGAGCGCAGTCTGCAGGACCGTGGACGTGCTGGGGCTGGATGTTCCCCGGGTTGGGAGGGTCGGGAATTGTGCTGCTACTGACCCGTGGATCATCCATGATGCTCCGCGAGGATGTGCAGCAGCCTTTCTCCCGACCCCACTGATGAGCTCCCTGATCATTAGCATCCAGCTTCAAACCAGAACCGTGTCTCCTCCGCTCGGTGGGCACTGGGGGTGCTCAGGGCAGCCAATGCCCCAGGAGGGTCACGGGGGTCTGCTCCAAGGGAGCAGGGGGGACACAGCCCACGGTGCTGGGCAGAGCTGCGGGGCAGGGGCATGAGGGGCCTCGAAACCGTGGAGCCCCTGCCAACCTGGCTGCGGGGCAGATGATGAACTGCAGGCATCATTCCAATGTTTGGGGAAAAATAAAGAATTCTCTCTTATCTCCTCCCAAATTCCAGACAGATTTCTGGGGAAGTGTCATAAAGCTGTGTGGCTAGCTCTGCTCTCACTCTCACTTAGTTGCATTGCTCTGATTCATTTCATTGAGTTGGAAGCTGGATTTACGGAGTAATAAATGTGTCAGAATGCAGCCAAGAATGTGTCTGAACTGGCTTTCCAGGAACGCTGGGCCAGCTAATGGCAGTGGGAACTGCCGTGTCAGGAGCAGCCACTGGCAGCCGGGGAGTGCCACAAGAACTCCCAGAAGAATTTTAATCCTTTTCTTGCACAGACCATACCTTCCTCTTCCCATCACTGTTCTCCTCACCCTTCAGTGGCGCCTTTGGAAGCAGGAACCAAACTGAGCTGAATTTGTCTGTCTGGAGGGACAGCAGCTGGTGGATCCCTGCCCTGCCTGCAGCTTCAGATCATTTCACCTCAAAGCCTGGGATCCAGAATGGGGAGCAGCTGCTGGGGCAGAGCTGGGGAATGGCATTTGCAGGGCCCTGTCTGTATCACCTGGGCTTTGTTCACTCGCCTGGCCTTGCTGGGTTAAAGCTTCAGCACTGCTATTGCTGTGCATTGCAGCGGGGGAGCAGCACTTTGTCCAATCTGTGAAACTCAGGGATCCTCACAGGCTTCACCTCCCAGCACCTGCGGGCTCAGCTCCTCTCTAGAGTCACCCCCACACCCTGTCTCTTGAAGCCACCAGGGCTCAGGAGTTACAGAGATGTGGGTGTGAAAGCCGCACCATCAAGGTACCAAGGATGGAGAATGCTCCTCCTTTCAGGGAAGAGCTTTGTCCCACAGCTACAGGGGTGGGACAGCCCAAGAGCATTGAGACCAGACCTTGGTTTGCAGGACTGCAAAGAGAAGCTTTATTTGATTTCTGTGTGTGGCACAGAGCTGAGAGAAGGGTGGGAGAAGGTAAGGAGGGGTATGATAGTGGGAGAAGGTGCTTTTGATGATCCATATGGCAAGAACATGTCAGCTGGGATCTGCTTTGCTGGGCTGGGCAAGGTTTGTGGCAAACCAGGCAGTGCCTCAGTGGGCAGCCTGGGTGATCTGCTCCCGGGAGGAGATCACCTTCCCATCCTGGACTTCCTCGAAGATGGTGCGGATCTGGCGGGTGGTTACTGGTCCTGCAGTGGGGAAAGAAGGAACCGTTATTTCCAGGGCAGCAAGGAGGAAATGTCTTAAAGATCTTTGTCTTAGAGATTTGTTAATACAATCATCACATCAGAAACCCAATCTAGCACTACATTCCCACTGCTGAATGGTACAGATTCTGTCTGGTAAGACGATTTCTAACATGTGTTTTGATATATTTTAATATTTGTTGTATCGTAAAATTTTGTGTATCAACTCAAATTTTGGAAATATAATAAAATCGTAATTCTAGTAGAAAAGTAAAAGGAGTCTGTGCTTAGAAGGTGGGTGACGGTATGAGAGCTATGTATGATCAGAGCTTCAGTCAAGACCTGTTCTTACCTTCTTTCACAGACTGTGAGGCATAGTGGGAAGACATGCTATGGGAGGAGAAAAGGAAGAGGTAATGAGAAACAGGAAAAAAGTGAGTAATCATTATTTAAACCCTGCCCTTATTTCTTGTACCAATATATGATTAAAATGCTTCTGGAAACTGCCACTGTCCCAACTGAAGGAAGAAACTGGTAAGGATGGGTGTGTGACACAGGGATTCAGACAGCAGTGCAGCAAGCAGCACATGCTCCCTGCCCAGGATCACAAAGACATGGAAGGATGGGAAGTGAAACCCAGGAATGCTGCAGGGCTGTTACAGCCACTGGACTGTAGTGGACTGGTGGGACTCAAAAGGGAGACCCTGCTGCATGGAATGGGTCAGGGAATGGGCTGAGAGGACCCTCCAGGTGATGCAGGTGGTTCATTTTCTGTTTCCTTTGCTAAGACCCATCTCCTCCCACCCGCCCTCGCAGCAGAGCCCCTCACGCACTGCGCGTCCTCGCCCTCCAGGAGCCGGCGGTACGTGGCGATCTCCTGCTCCAGGCGGCACTTGACGTCCAGCAGGACCCTGTACTCCTGGTTCTGGCGCTCCATGTCGCAGCGCAGCTCGGCCAGCTGCTCCTCCACGCTGCTGATCAGCACCTGCAGCTGGGCCAGCTGGGTGCCGTAGCGCGCCTCGGTGTCGGCCAGGGTGCCCTCCAGGGCCGCTTTCTGTGGGACGGGCACGAGGCCGGGCTCAGCGGGGCCCCAGGGTGGGCACAGCCCTGCATCCCCCGCCCCGCCGGCAGCCCAGCCCTCGCACCGTGCTCAGCTGCGACTGCAGGTCGATCTCCAGGCTCTGGATCGTGCGCCGCAGCTCCGTGATCTCCGTCTTGCCGCTCTGCAGCTGCTCCGTGTTGATGGCCACCTCCCGGTTCAGCTCCTCCGTCTGCAGCGAGGCAAAGCCGTGCCCTCAGAGCCCGGCAGCGGCCACGGCCTGGCCCTCGCCCGCCGCTCGCTGCCAGCTCCTCACCTTGCTGAAGAACCACTGCTCGGCGTCCCTGCGGTTCTTCTCCGCCAGGCTCTCGTACTGCTCCCGCATCTCCGCCAGGATCTTGGTGAGGTCGATGCCAGGGGCAGCGTCCATCTCCACGCTGATCTCTCCACCCACCTGCCCGCGCAGGGCAGTCATTTCCTGGCACAAAAGAGAAATGCATCTTCATGCAATCCAAGAACTGGCATATAAAATGTTCCTCTTGAGACAGAGCTCTTCAGGAAAGCCAGCATTTGGCTGATCAAAAGGGAGCAAATTGAGGTATTATTTCCACGACCACAAATAAAATAATTCAAATCTTGAGAAATACCCACTGGAGTTAATTCTCAAGAGAATAAAGCAGAGCCTGTAGCTGGTTCATTTCGCAGGGAACAGACCTTCCCAGCCAGAAGCTGTGAGGGTTGTTATTAAACCACTAACAGCCGCAGTGGGTATTACTGATGTGGCAAGTGGTGAATAGGAGATCCACAGGCTCCAGGGAGGATGTGCTGCTGTCCAGAGTTTATCCCCTCTGCTGCCTCACCAGCACTTCTCACCTCCTGCCCAGCAATTCAGAACTCAGCATAGCCTTAAAGGCTGGACCAGAGCTCAGATTTCAGGGCCCAGGGGTGGCCTTTTTAGAGCCCAACTCTGTGCTCACCTCCTCATGGTTCTTCTTCAGATAAGCCAGCTCCTCCTTCAGGTTCTCAATCTGCATCTCCAGGTCGGCTCTGGACAGGGTCAGCTCATCCAGCACCCGGCGCAGGCCGTTGATGTCGGCCTCCACGCTCATGCGCAGAGCCTGCTCCGACTCAAACCTGGGGACACACACCGTCAGCAAAGCTGCATGAGCTCCTGCCAGCTGGGCACACAGCACCTGGGCTTGCTGTTTGCTGCCTCCACACTGCTGTTGGCATCGTGGCAGCACTACATGGACCCACTGACAACTTTCCTAGGGGAAATGCTGACGAAAGTGGGGAAAAACTGATAAAAAAGTGTCCACCTGAGTCCATAACATCACCCTGCTCCTGACACCACCAGGCCTTGATACTGGCCCTGGGCTCTGTGGAGCTGCACACACACACAGCTAAGGGCACAGGGCAAGGTCTCTGCCCAGGAGAGGCTGTGCCAGAGATAAACAAGCAACAGGAATAAAACAGTGGGCTTTGATGGAAGCAACACAATCCCTGGGTGCCTGTATAACTGAGATAACCATCTGCTTTGGCTATTGTACCCTCATTTTGAAGGCTTTGCTTCCACACTGTCTTTCTGGGGTTTGGATGGGATTTTCTCCTCATTTCATCAAACTTCCCAGCACACTTTGCTCCATTTCCTTCCAGGAAATGTGTCTTACTTGGTCCTGAAGTCATCTGCTGTCAGCCTGGCATTGTCAATCTGCAGCAGGAGGTTGGAATTGTCGACTGTGGCCGCCAACACCTGGACAGTGAAAGGTAAAGAGTGTCAGGAATTCCTCCTGGCTGGATGTTGGGACAGGAACAACACTTTTGGAGAAGTTTGGCATTTCCTTAGCAGAAGTGTGTCTGGAATCAGGACAAGTGAAATGCAGCTGAGACTGACTGCGGGAAGGGCTGGTTACACCATGAGCTCCCTTTCCAAAAATCCATCAGTAGGTGTTTCAAAAGGCACAGTGAGGCCACATAAGATGTCTGACATCTGATGGTAGCCTTTGTTCCTATCCTTCAGGGCAGGTGCCGTTTGTAAAAAGGTCAGAGGGACCAGTGGGGTGTCTGTGCTTGGCACACCTTGTTCTGGGGTGGATTTAATTTGTTGGCAGCAGAAATGGAGCAAAAGGCAGTGAGCAGGCGCCTACAAATTCTGATTTTCATATTACCAAAGCAGGAGCAAATAACCCACACTGGGAGGAGATTCAAGTCAGAGTTCAGGAGAACTCTGTTGAGGAGAGGGGTGAAAAACCAGCTCCCTGCATCCTTTGCCAGCACTTCTGCAGCTCTAGCTGCCCACAGCATCCAGAATTGCTGGGGGCAATTCATACATGGGAAGTAACAGAGAATGTAAACTCCAGCATTTCCTCCAAAATGGTATGCTGGGACTCAAATCAAATGGATAGGAATCCCCCCTGAGCTGCTGGGCTGAGGGCTTTGCACCAATTCCAGTCCTGGAGCAGCAATTGCCAAAAGAGGCAAAAAGCCCATTAATGGTCAGTTCCACCTTTTTCTCTTTACCATCTAAATCTCCTCAACGGGAGGAGCTGAAACAAGTTTGCAAATTCTTTGCCTGAATGTTTCCAAACATGACATCAGTGTTTCACAGTTTGCCCACAGCTGCAAATTTCCCTGCACCTTAATTTCAGATTCCCAAGATCTCACATGATCAGTGCAGACTTGTCTGTTTTCTTCGTTTTTGTGTTACGTCCTCTTAGATCTGTTCCTGCCAGTGAAAGCTACCACTTGTCCCACTCAGGAGGATGTAACCAAAAGCTGACATTGAGACATCTCTAATTTCCAGCTGGGCACTCCACACATGGCACTGGGACAACTTTACGACATAATTAGTGGTGACTAATTACAGAGGTAACAGTCATTGTTTCAGCTTCCACTCTGACATACATCATCCCACTGTTAATCCCAGCATCCTACCTTGTTCCTGAGCTCCTCGATAGTCCTGTAGTAGGGGCTGTAGTCACGGTCAGGACCAGGTCCCTGCTTCTTGTACCACTCCCTGATCTTCACCTCCAGGTCGGTGTTGGCCTCCTCCAGGGCTCGCACCTTGTCCAGGTAGCTGGCCAGGCGGTCGTTGAGGTTCTGCATGGTCTCCTTCTCCCCCGCCAGCAGGATGCCGTCGCCTCCTCCAAAACCTCCCAAGCCGGCCCCAAAGCCGGCCCCATAGCCGGCCCCAAAGCCCCCGCCCAGGGCGCCTCCTGCGCTGCTGCAGTAGCTGCCCCCAAAGCCCCCGCCGAGCCCCGAGACCAGGCGGGAGGACACGGAGTAGCTGCCCGAGGCGCCGTGCACGCTGGGCGCCCGGTACCCTCCTGCCCCGACGCGCACGGAGGAGAGCCTGCTGGAGCCTCCCCCCAGGCTCCCGAACCCCTTGAGGGAGGTGGACGAGGAGTATTGCCTGACTGTGGTGCTCATGCTGGAGGCTGGAGCTGGAGAGAGAGGCGGCTCGGGCAGCGCAGCAGCAGCAGCAGCAGCGAGTGCTCGCTCCCCTGCCTCGGGGCCCTTTATAGCCCGGCCAGGAGGCGTTGCCGGCGCCTTTCGACACCCCTGACAGCCAAAGCCAAATTCCAGAATCATCACTTTCCTCTCCTTGATTTCACATCTTTTGTCACATCCCACCAGCAGCTCTGTGGCTCACATGGGACCTTCTTCCGCTTCCATTCCCAGCACCTGGCGTGACCCAGGTCCCTGCTCAGGGCTATGTTTCGGCATTCCCAGTGTCCGTTCCAGCTCCACCCGCTGCTCCCTCATGAAGTAACACAAGTGAATCCTCTGTCATCCGCCAAGTCACCCGCAAGTATCATTGCAAAAACCTACAAATCTATTTATTTGCTTTTTTTAAGAGTCTAAAGCCAAGGAAAGCTGCTGACTTAAGAGCTCTGCACATCCATATTCTTTATATGGGCCAAGCCAAAGCCAGATGGAAACTTTCCCCTCAGGACCTTTATCACAGGACAAGCACAGACCTGGCAGGATTTGTGTACTGATCTAGGATTTTGCAGAAATCTTATAGCTCAAAAGAGAATAAACTCCATCAATTTCTGCTTATGTACCAGCCTGGGCTGATCTCCCTATGGGGACTGGAAAGTCCCTACAGTGGTGGGGTTTCAGTTGCTTTAAACAGTAGATGAGTAATGTTTCCCAGCAGTACCTACTGTGCTCCATCAGCTCTCCCAAATCCCACAGAAACTGCCCCTGACTTCTGAAAAATGTGTAGAAGCTAAAAAATCCTGTGCCACTACTTCTGCTCTCTCAACACAGAGGCAGGGTTTAATGCTTAAACAATCTAAATAAGAGGAGAGGGACTGAAACTATCAGACACTCACGGTCAGGGCACATTACTTGCAAGTCCTGATCCCAGGAGAAGGATCAATCCTTATCAATGGGAAGAGCGTGATCAGTCTTTATCAACGGGAAATGTAGGATAAATCCTTATCAGTAGGAAGAGTATGATCAATCCTTATCAGTGTTTGTGCTATGGGCTTTTTCCTACAGATTTGCAGCTGGAGACAGTGATGCCAATGGTAGCTCAGCAGGACCAGCATCACCTCTATGAAAAGTGCTGATGGACAAAGCCCAACACATCCAGCACTGGGGGTGAGGACCCTGCAAACCCTCAGGGTTTGACCACACCAGCACAGAGGAGAGGGACAGTGCTGGCCACACCTGCCCCGGGCTACTGAAGGACTGAGCAGAATGATTGCAGTAACATAGCTGGACAGGTATTGGCGTGAAAAAAGCAGCAAAGAAGCAGGAAATGTGGCACTGCACTGTATTATTCTTACTTGGGAAAAAAGCCCTTCACTGATGTGATGCCAGCTCTTGTTGTGCACAGTGGAAAATCGCACACCCAACCCGGCCTGCCTGGCTCCAGCCATGGCCTTCTCAAATAAAAGTAGTTATTTTTGCTTTTCAGAGAGGTGCCTGTGAGGTAGTGAAGGAGTTATAGGGATTAGGAACCCTTTTGTGTTTTCCCTCACGTTGTGATCTCCTTCCTTCCCAGCCCCCTCCGGCTGTTTTCACATTATAATGCACTAACTGATTTTGGAGGTGCTCAGATGTTCCCAGAGCCTCACCCTCAGTAATTCATGGTGCCTCCTTTCTTTCATGTTCCCCGAAGGACACAATAACAACGAGGCTTTATCTGCCTCTTGTTAGATCTCCGGACTTCACAGCAGTCACGCTCCCTTTAGCAGCTCCAGGAGCGTGGGGTGACTTTCTGGGCAGCCACCAAGGAAACAGCTTAACAAGAGAGAGACTCTGGATCCTCTCATTCAAGGGCTCTGCACTCTGGGCACCACTGCCTCACACCCATGGGCTTCAGATTTGGAATTTTGACTCCCCAAGCTGCAAAAACTGGGAGTTTGGAATGCACACATTCCCCATCCCTCAGAGAGCTGGAGAAGGAGGGGACCTGGGCACAACCCAACAGTAGCAAATGCCAGAGCGAGCAGAGGACAGTGTTCGCCTTCCAACACCATCCTGCAGCAACCTGGCAGGGCAAAGATCAGATGTTCCTGGCCCATTTCCCTCTGCAGTGGGGGGTACAGGATTACCCAACAGCCGTCGTGTGAGAGCTGTGCTCCAGAGCCATCCCAAGCCACCCCTGCTCCCGGTTCTTCCAAATGCACTCACTTTGCTCATGTTTGCTCCAGCAAACACCCTCCGGCTCCAGGCAATTCCCATGTTGGCCCTGAGCCTCCCACATGGGCTAAAACCTGTGCTGTGAGGTCTGACCCCCCTCAGGTCACCCTCATATTTTAGACCAAGTTACAAGTCAGCCTGAAGGTGACAACTGCCCTAACATGAGGCAAAACCCTTCCACAGCCCACAAGTAGGGGACACCTGGCCTTACAGCTTTTCTTTCTGTGTTCTCACAATTTCAGCCCAGGTTTCAGTTCTTTTACCAGGTGTGGCAGATGTCAGACAGACAGTCTGGAGATTGTCCTGCAATATCAGCTTTTCCCTGGTCTTTTGTGACCAATGCTCTTGCTGGTCAGCTGCTGCCATGGCCCCTGACTGAGCTCCTGAACAATCCCACACCAGCCCCACTGACATCAGGAACCCTCAGCACAGAGCTCCCCTGCTCTGGCTGCTGGTGAGACGTCAGCACACAGAGGAGCAGTACTGCTTCAGCTATTTCATATTACCAGAAGAATTCAATCTCCCCGGCTTTCCTGAAGCACTCACCCACAACAAATTCCCTTGAGATAAAAGAAAGAAAGAACATATCATAATGCTCAGGAGATGGTATCGGAGTCTGTTCCAGCAAGAAGCACGCCGGAGATGCTATCTCTGCCTCGTCTGCTGCAGCAGGGAGGAAAGAACTGAAGTCCTTGGTTTGCACAGGAGGGGAGGTGACATTACTTGGAGTGACCACGCTGCACACGCAGTGCCCAGAGTGGGGAGGTCTGGTCTGAAACGGCCACGTCAGTGTGTTGCATTTGCCTCAAACAATAACACCTAATTGTGCTTTTAATGTCATTAATAAGAGCCAATTAGGAGTCATTGCATTTCCCCTGTGGGCCAGCTTCTCCTGAGTGCCTTCCACAGCAATTCCCAGCTCAGTGGGAACTCACTGAGGGTTGCAGGCCTGGGAAAGTTTTCTCCTGAGTGTAAGGAATGTCAGGCACAGGCTCTACCCTTGCTGATGGGTTTGGTCTGTAAGTCTGAACAACACAAAATAAGTAACAAATATATCAAGGTGTGGAGTGACATATGATGTCTTTGTTTCTGTCTCAGCTGTCGATTCTTTACCATCTGCCAGGACGTGTCCTGACGGCCCCCCATGTTATCTGGAAAAAGCCATCCCAGATCCTATTACCATGAAAGGAAACGGTGGTTGTGTGTGCAATGGAAACTCCCTCTGGGCAGCCCAGGGCGCACTGCTATCAGCCAAGGAGCCGAGCCTCGGCTGCCCGAGCTGTAGGGTGGGGGTGATGCCACCCCTTTAATCCCCTCCTGCCCCCACCAAGAGACTGAGAGATGGACAGCACAGCCCAGCCCAGCTGCTGCAGAGGGAAGGAGGCAGCAATGGAGGCAGTCAGGCAAAGGGAAGGACAAGGGGAGTGACTCTGTATTCACCCTCTCCAGGCTCCAAACTGGAGCAGTGAAGCCAGACATTGCTGTGCCAGTGGGACCCTCCAGCTGCCACACTGGCAGCCCCATATCAGGGCCACTCAGGGCTACTGCTGAGCTCTCCTCCTCCTCTCCTCTCCTCTCCTCTCCTGCTATGAATGTGGAACAGGGTGATGTTCCTCCATTTGGCCCAGGCCCTGAGTGGTTTGCAAAGCATCAGGTGAGGTCCTGGCCCTGTGTCATTGATGCTTCATGAACCACCTCCACCAGTGAGGGCCATTCTGGGGCACAGACTTGCTCCCCAGCAGAGACCCGCTCTGCCTGTTTTGGCACAGCGTGTTCCAAGGAGATCCCCTCATGGAGTGATTCCCAAGGAATAAGCACTGGTGACACGGCCAGTCCATAGCTCTGCTGCTCATCCAAGTGGCCAGGCAGTGTGGGGCAATGGGGTTCTCTCTGCTGCATTCAGGGATGATGGGCCCCTCTGGCACGAGATGATCTTTCCACAATTGTTGAAGCTCTTCCCCCCAGTCCCACTGCAGTTGTTCATCCCCATGGCCACACAGGCACTGTGACAGCCCCGTGCACTGCCAGCCCACCCCAGGCTAAGCACGGCCTCTCTGCTGGCACATCTTAGCAAGGAAGATACTGAACAAATGGTGATCACACCAGTCCTGTCTCCAAGGGCTGGCTCAGCCCTCCTGCCTCTGCCTGGCGATGAGGGACTCATTCCAGCAAGCTCAGCACTGAGCAGTTTGGCTCCCTGCAGGCTGTCTCCAATGACATCCTAACTCATACAGTCCAGCCTGGGCTCAGGCAAGTGTCAGCGTGCAGAGCCACAGACCAGATCTAGGGACTCCCTTGTCCAGAGCCCAAGGGACAAGCTGCTCCAAGGCTGTGTGGGACCAAGGCTCTCCCTGTGAATCTCCCTGAGGTGCAGTCAAAGCTGTGACCAGACTCACTCTGGCAGGCAGAAGAAGGACAGATGGACACACCTCAGGGCTTGTTTTACTCAGACAGAGGAATATTTTTATGTCTGAGCAGAGCCAAAATCCCAAGCCACCAGTAATTGCTTGAGCTCTATCTCCATGGCAAACTCCAGCCTCTGGGGTTTCCCACATTAGTTTTTCAGCATCTGTCTTCCAGGTAGCAGCAGCTCTGGCATTTTCTCATGTCTCATTCTTCGGTGTAGCAATACAATCACACCCTGTCTGCTCATTCCTCTCCCCTCACTGAGCACGGCAGAGCTGGCAGGGAGTCACACGTACATTCTGCTGACTGTGGGCAACAAACAGCGGCTCCCACATTCATCCTGCACCCACACCCGCTGCACCCCCGGGGCAAGGTCTCCAGCCGGATGGGAATCCCAGCTTGGGACACCCGTGACGTCGGTGATGGGGTGAGGCAGGTACCAGCACTGGCCTGGGAATGCTTGTGCTCACAGAAGGGAATCATGATTTAACCCCCACTCTGGGGTAAGGCCAGTCACGCCAAAGGACCCCAGGGGGATGTGACAAACCTGCTGGTGATGACAGGGACGCCACCAGCCCTGTGACTCCTCCACAGGAGTCTCTGCTGGCATTAAGTGCCCTCCTGCAGCCAGGCCTTGTTCTGGCCCCATGCAGACCCCTCACAGCAGAAGAGCCCTGATGACCAGGAGGATGGGCAGGAGCAATGGAAACAGCCCCCACAGACTGGGATTTCCAGCTGCCCCCAGGGAAGCCCCTCTCCTCAGTGGGACCCCAGCTCTGTCTCGGCTCCCTCAGAAAGAGGGCTGTGCTCTGGCCCCTCAGGTAGGATGTGCTGTGTGCTCTGGATCCCTCCTCCCCTCCCTCTCTCTTCCTCCTCGAGGGCTGATGGTTGTGGCAGGCATTGCCTGTGAGGCTGTGCCATGCCTTGGTGCAGCAGGGCCTTGCCACCTTGTGCACTTGAGGGGACAATGAGGCTGTGCTCCCAGGAGGCCACCACAGCTGCTGGGAGGGGAAGGGGCTGCCCAGCCCTTGTGCTCGGGAGATGTACCCCAGAGCAGTCCTTGTAACCAGGCTGTGCTGTCACTTCCCACATGATGGTAATGTCTTGGCTGCTCGTTAATCTGTACTTGGCAGGGAATTTTATGAAGTCATTAACAAGACTGAAACAGTGGATTCCTACCAGAGGCCCCTGGCAATAAACCTGCCCCATCCCTCCCTGGCTCCCCCCAAGGACCTGAGCCCCCACCCTGCTAAACCCCTCTTTGGGACCCCATTCCCACTCCAGCTCCCTCACCATACCCATGGCACTCCTGGCCAAGGGCCACTGCTCCACCCTGGAGCTCTAATGACACTAATGATTTTCTGAACACGAGCTGGGAGTGCAGAGCCAAGGCCCATCAACCGTGTCTGGCAGGAGGCGATGGCTTGCCTGGGCCTGGCACACGCTGGTCCCGCTCTCGCCCGAAGCGTGGTGGATTCTCCGACACGTAACAGTAATTACATACTGCAGCTCTGTAAACAGCTTTGCCTCTGTTATTATTCTGTTAATCCAAACCCCTGGCTCAGCCCAGTGCTGCAGGACCAGCGGGTGCTTCAGATAAACTCCATACCCTGCTCAGTGCGTGGATGCAGTTCTGCACTGCCAGGACTGGGCTGAGACTCTCGGGCAGAACCGAATGGTGGGAGCCCCAGTGATGCCAATGGTCCTGGGTGGTCCTCGTGCCCCAGTGTCCCACTGGTCCCGGTGGTGCTGATGGTCCCAGAAGTTCCCATGCCCCAATGTCCTGGTTGTCCTGGTGTCCTGATGGTCCTGCTGGTACCTGTGGTCCCAATGGTTCCCATGCCCTGGTGGCTCAGCAGTCCCGGTGCCCCAGTGATGCCGGTGCCCCCCACACCGCGGGAGCCCCGGGTGTAATCGGGCTGCAGTTGGGCATCTGGGCTGGGACCTGCCCCGGGGAACGGCGCTGGGGTCCCGCTCTGGGCTGTGGGCCAGTGCAGAGAGACCCGGTGGGACCCCTGGGGGGCAGAGGGATCCGAGGGGACCCGGTGAGACCGGGGCTATCCGAAGGTCCCGGGGCTATCCGGTGGGACTGGTTGGGATCGGGGGTGCCCGGTGGGAGTGGGAGGAGCCGGGGGTCCCGGGGACACCCGGTGGAGTCGGGCGGGATCCGGGGGTCCCGGTGGGAGCGGGAGGAGCCGGGGGTCCCGGATGCACCCGGTGGAGTGGGGTGGGATCCGGGGGTCCCGGTGGGAGCGGGAGGAGCCGGGGGTCCCGGATGCACCCGGTGGAGTGGGGTGGGATCCGGGGGTCCCGGTGGGAGCGGGAGGAGCCGGGGGTCCCGGATGCACCCGGTGGAGTGGGGTGGGATCCGGGGGTCCCGGTGGGAGCGGGAGGAGCCGGGGGTCCCGGATGCACCCGGTGGAGTGGGGTGGGATCCGGGGGTCCCGGTGGGAGCGGGAGGAGCCGGGGGTCCCGGATGCACCCGGTGGAGTGGGGTGGGATCCGGGGGTCCCGGTGGGAGCGGGAGGAGCCGGGGGTCCCGGATGCACCCGGTGGAGTGGGGTGGGATCCGGGGGTCCCGGTGGGAGCGGGAGGAGCCGGGGGTCCCGGATGCACCCGGTGGAGTGGGGTGGGATCCGGGGGTCCCGGTGGGAGCGGGAGGAGCCGGGGGTCCCGGATGCACCCGGTGGAGTGGGGTGGGATCCGGGGGTCCCGGTGGGAGCGGGAGGAGCCGGGGGTCCCGGATGCACCCGGTGGAGTGGGGTGGGATCCGGGGGTCCCGGTGGGAGCGGGAGGAGCCGGGGGTCCCGGATGCACCCGGTGGAGTGGGGTGGGATCCGGGGGTCCCGGTGGGAGCGGGAGGAGCCGGGGGTCCCGGATGCACCCGGTGGAGTGGGGTGGGATCCGGGGGTCCCGGTGGGAGCGGGAGGAGCCGGGGGTCCCGGATGCACCCGGTGGAGTGGGGTGGGATCCGGGGGTCCCGGTGGGAGCGGGAGGAGCCGGGGGTCCCGGATGCACCCGGNCCTGCTCCCGCTCCTGCCTCTGCCCCTGCTCCTGCTCCAGCTGCACAGGCGCCCCTGAGATGAGTTGGACTCTGTCAGTCCTATGCCATGACCCTCAGTTTTGATAGCTCCATGAGGCAAGACCCTTTGGAATCTGTTGGCCCACAGCTGTAAGGAACATGTCCACTGGCCCACTGATGATGTCCCAGGGATGATGCCTGTGGAATTGGGCAGGGTGAGGAACACCGGGGGCACAGACCAGACCAGCAGTGCATGGTCAGGCCCCTTCACAGAGGCAGGGAGGCACCTTTCTTCTGGGTCTGCTGAGACCCCAGGACTGGGACACTGCTGGGACGCCAGCACAGGCAAGGCTGTGTCCCCTGCGGGAGAGCAGTGTCTGGCTGTTCAGTCATCCCAGGGGATGTCCAGGCTGGAGAACACCTTACCTGCATGAGCCCAGTGGTGTGCACCCACCCAGCACCCCGACTGCGGGTGCTCCCCTCCACATCGTCCGCCTCGCTGCCCCCGCGGCCCCCGTGAGTCATGGGATGCATTCCTGGGGCAGGAGGGGACATGTGCGCTGCAGGGACAGGTCGGTGCGTCATCCCCTCACTCCCACGCCCGGGCAGCCCAGCTCCAAGCTGAAACTTGTCTAACAGTAATTACAGAGAAGATGAGGACTTCAGAGGATTTACATTCCTTTTGGGCCACACCTGGGAAAGAACTTTCACCATCAGCCAGTTCCTGAGAAATAACTTTCCACCTGCGTGGCCCAGCCACAGCCCTGCCCAGGGAGCCCAGTGGGACTGGGGGGCTCCTGCCAGCCCCATTTTGGTTTTGTCTCTCTGCAGAGGGCCCCAAACCCTCTCCTGCTGTCCCCAGGTGCCTTCTTTCCCTGTGTAGGGCCAGTGCAGCTCAGTGCTCAGCATGGCCGGGGTCTGACCACCCTTCCCTGGGGATCAGAGTGGGTGGTTGTGGTGACTGGAAGCTGGGGGTGAGGTGGGATTGCACCAGTGTCCCCAAGAGATTCGAACCACATGAGCCCAGTGTGGCTGGTCAGGGTTTGGTTTGGCTGGGGACAGCTCCCCAGTGACTGCCTGAGACCCAGGGGCTTTGACACAGGGCATTGTGAGGAATTGAGGAACTTGGGGGACACATGAGACTCACTAGATGAGAGGCCATATCTGCTCAGGGCATTTCTGTCACCCCAGCCAGCACACAGCCTTCCCAAATTACCAACAGGGCTGGACCTGCTGAGCCCCGTGGACACATTCTGTTCATCTCAGATGCTTAACCAGTTGGGAAAGACCTGAGATCCCCCCATTCCTGAGCCTCTCCTTGATGCCCATGAACGTGGAGAGACACAAGCAGCCAGTTCCTGAACCAGCTTTGCCAGAGCCTTCTGCCTCCTCCTCCAGCTGCCGCTGTGTTTCCCACCCTGCGCCGGTGACCCCACTGTGGGATCACTGAGAGGCTGGAGCTGCTGTCCTGCCACTGGCCCTGGCCCAGCTGTGCTGCAGCTGCACGGCAGCGGCTGTGGCAAGGATGTGAGAGCCTCGACCACAGGGCAGGTCTGTGCGTGGCGCCGCTCTGTGGCTCACTGGCACCACCAGGGACACGGGTGACCCCAGCCAGGCCAGCGTGGCACATGGCGCAGCACCAGCACTGCCAGCCAGGCAGCAGCTCCTTCATCTCCTGGGCCTGGCAGTCGAGCTCCATGCATGAGCTGTGGGTCCCGTGGCCAGGACTGCCCCACACTCACACTGTGGGTCCGTGCCTGTGTCCCCTCTCCGTGTGCCTTGCACCGCTGACGGGGCACTGGGACACCAGCCCTGTGGGGGTTCAGAACATTGTCTTTGTAGGGTCCTGGGGGCTCTCGGCTGCAACCCAGCGAGGGGAAGAGGGGCCATTTCAGCCTCCAGCACATCCCAGGAGCTGCTGGGAACAGGCAGCGTCAGCAGAGCACCAAGTCCAAAGTGTTTTGCAAGCAGAAGGGCGCGGGCGATTTCCTTATTTGGCACCGCGGCGGCAGGGCTGGGGCACACCTGGCTGGGGCACACCTGGCTGGGGCACACCTGGCTGCGGGCACCGCCTGGCAGCGCCCGCGGGGGCGGCGGCGCTGACGCGGAGATGGGAACGCGGGCAGGACCCGCCTCGCTAATCACAGCCCAGCGCTGGGCGTGGGGACAAGCCGCGGCAGGGACGCGGTCCTGGCAGGCAAAACAACGCCGGTGACACGCCTGCAGCTCAGCCCAGCGCCTCCAGCCTGGGGGTCTCCTGCCCAGGGGCTGCGTGCTGGGGGCCACTGGGCAGACCCTGTTCCCTGTGTCACGTTTGTTTCTAGCGAGGCTGACAGGCTCAGAAAGAGCCCCTGAGCAGGGGAAGCTGTGAGGAGTTTAATTCCTGCTCCTGGTTCAGGAGTGAAGGGAAAAAGGGAAATGCAACCAGAGTCTGGCCTGGAGCAGGGACACAGCTGGGGAGCCAGGCAGTGCCCACTTCTGATCTCAACCCTATGGGTTTGAACACCTGGCCCAGCCCGGCAAGAACCTGCTGTAGGGTTGGGAAGTTCAGGGCCAATATTAGCCACGCAGCTTCAGGGCCAATATTAGCCCTGGCACCCCAACCCTGGGCTTCCCCGTGCCCCCAAAATCGACTTGATCTGCCAGCCCTTCCTGCCCCAAGCCAGTTCAGCCACTGTGGCTCTGCCTCTGGTAAGTGCAGGACTGAGCCTGTGGCACAAGCACAGCAAAATCTGCAGCAGCTGAAAGGTTCCATCTTGACCTGGTTTCCCCAGGAAGCTCCATGCCAGGAGGCGAGTGCTGTGGCTGCTGGGAAAGCCGTGAACACGGCTGCTGAGCAGTGCTGCTACATGGAAATGCCTCTGCTTAGGGGTCCGTGACATCTCATACCAAATGAAGGGGCTGTCACCGAGCAGTTTTACAGTTGCAGCCCCAAGGCAGTGCCTGCTGAGGTTTCCCTGTCCCCCTGTCAGACTGGCACTTGCTGGTTACTGAGATAAGGTGACCATGCAGCTCTGGGATAAACAAACGGCTCCTGCACCTTCAGGGTGCCAGGGGAGCCCCAGGACAGTGAACAGCAGAAGGAGTTGGGCAGCTGCACAACATGGCAGCAAATATGAGCTGTGCCTCTGAAGGACCTTGAGCACCCCAGGGGCTGATGTCCCCTCCAGTGTCCTCTGCCACTGCAATCAGTGCCCTTCCAGGGCCAGCCTGTCCCAGTGCCTGTCTGGGCTTTGGGAATGGGGGCACTGGGACCCCAGAATGAGATGTGGCCATCCCAGCCCCTTGCTCCCAGCTCCAACTCCCAACCTGGCAAGGGAGTGCCATGGCCAAGTGTTTTGTAAGAGGCAAATCCCTGCAGTGCCAGCATCATGCTGGGACGGGCAGCTGGGGCTGGGCTGGGGCTGGCAGCGTGCGGGAAGGAGCGCTGGCCCGCAGCCAGTGTTTGGCCCTCGGGGAGTTGGTGTAGGCAGGGATGAGTGTGCCTGGCCGCAGGGCAGGGAAGGGGCCGGGCTGCGGCGGGAGCTGCGTGGGGACCTGCTCACACCCCGCACAGGTTTTGCCTCGTAAGTGAAATACAAACTGGAGTGAGGCAAGGTGCTGACCAAGGTGTTTGGCCTGACCTGCCCCTCTCTCTGCTCGAGTCAGCAGAGTGGTGACAGCTCTGCCCTGTGCTCACCATTTCTGCTGCTGTTACTCCAAAAATCATCTGGCCCTTAGCCCCAGATCAGCAAGAGGTGGATTCAGCCTGGTGAATCCCCTGTCACACCAGGGCAGGATCAAATCCCTGAGCTGATTGGCAGCCAGGCTGGTTCCTCCCTTGGCTGGAGCTGAGGGGTACAGGGGCAGTGCACAGCGGGCACTGATTCTCCAGGGAGGGTAGGGGCTGCTCTTCCCTTGGGCCTCGGAGCCCCTGGACATGGAGAGCTGCTCAGAAAGGCTTCTCCCCTCTGCCCTTGCTTTGCCAGGACAGGGGACTCTGCTGTGACCCTCGTTGTGCCAGGCAGCACGGGGTGGGTGTCAGGGCACCTGGGAGAAGGGTTTCCCTGTGCTTCCCAGTGCATTCAAGTTATTCCCATTGCTGGGCACCATGGCAGGAAAGGGCCCAGATGCACCCATCCTGTGTCCAAAGACACTGCCAGTGCTGGTGATGATGCTGGTGCTGGTGATGAGCTGGCACATTCCAGGAGCCCAGCTCAGAAGGGCCCTGCCTGGCACACAAGGTTCCAGCAAGGCTTCATCCCAGAGTCTCTCCATGGCCCCAGTTCTCTCCCTGGCACAGGGCAGGGAATTCCCTCCAGAATGGAGGGGAGGTGCCTGGCTCAGGCACAGTGGAAGGGCAAGATGAAAGCAGGGAGCTGCAGGGCAGGACAGCTGCATTGCCCTGCCCAGATGGATCATAGAATCATGGAATCTCAGAAGGGTTTTGGTTGGAAGGGACCTTGAAGCTCATCCAGTTCCACCCCCTGCCATGGGCAGGGACACCTTCCACTAGACGGGGTTGCTCTAAGCCCCATTCAACCTGGCCTTGAACACTTCCAGGGATGGGGCATTGAGACTGGGTGGAGCCATGCCGGTCAGCAGTGGGAGATGAGTTATGTCTCCAGCTGGACCCCATGTCCCAGTCTGCTCCTTGGCTGCGTTAGCCGGCCCAGCCATACTGCAGCGAGGGAGCTGTGGAGCTGAGCCTGGTACCTTTGCCCTTGTCTGTGGCACTGGAGCAGTTCTGCGTCCCGTGGCCCAGGTGTAAAAAACTGCAGCAAAGCAGGATGTGTCTGGCCGGAGCAGCTTCACTGGCATTTGCAAACAGGCTGTGTGGGGCTGACAGGCAGAGCGGCCGTGCAGGGATGATCCCAGCTCCCGGCACAGCCCGATGCCGAGGCTCTGAGTCAGCCCTGCGCTGGCTGCGCCTGGCGCCGACAGCTCCTGAATCCACCAGGAGATGGAATGAAAATCCTGTCATGGCTGTGCCTGTCCATCTCCCAGCTGCTCAAGCTGCCCTCAGTGCCTGGTCTGCACCCTTCCGCTGCAGAAAACCCTCTGGACCTGCTGCCTGTCACTAGGCAGGGGCCAGCACTTCCCGGGGTTCCCAGCGGTTCTGAGGGTGTCTGATGGGGAGCAGAGCCACTGCCTGGAGCTGCTCCCACCCTTCCTGGTCTTTGTGATCCCTCTTCTTATGTCAGGTTTACTCCAGGCTGATGCCAAGGCCCCAGCTGAGGGCTGGGGCTTTCAGACCCCAGTGACCCCCACAAGGTGAATGTTTATTCAATACATTCCCTGAGATGTGAGCACGGAGTGATGTCTGCACAGGGCATCGACCTTAGCCAGGGAAATCCCCATGGGTGGAGGAGAGAGGCCATGGGAATGACCCAGGAAGTGGCTGGGGCTGCAGCGGGGGGCACAACACCCCTTCTCTGCAGGAAAACCATGGCATCTCCAAGATCCTGAAGAACCCTCCCTGAGGGAATTCCCCAGCACCGGCCTGGAGGGACAGAGCTGAGTCGCTCCATCGCTCCTGCACAGGTACGGGCAGGGAGCGGCAGTGGGGCTGAGCCAGGTCCCTGCCCGCTGCCCAGGTCCGCTCCTGCTCACCTGCACCAGCAGCGCGGGCGGGCTCAGCCCGTGCTTGGAGCTCTCCTGGCACCTCGCGGAGAGCAGCGGTGTCACAGCAGGGAGGGAGGCTGCGGGCCCTGCCGGGGGAAGCGGGAGCTGAGCAGTGCGAGGGAGGGTGAATAAATACCCTCAAACGCAGTGACTGTAACACAGCCGGAGCCACGTCGGGGCCTGGAGGTCACTGGGTTGACGGGAATCAGGATGTGCCCACGACCAGCCCTTGCTGTCCCGCAGGGTGTGAGACCCTCTGAATGTGTCACACCATGTCCTGTGCCTCCATCCCGAGCGTCCCACAGCGGGGACCAAAGTGAGCATCGCGCAGCCCCGACTGTGGGTGGGCAGCGGCCAGTTCATGCAACACCTCGGGGTCTGCAAGTCTGGGATGTGAATGCCAGGAATAGTTGCATAAGGAAAGGGAACGTAGGACTTGATCAGGGAATCCCAGCACTGCCTCTGGCCCCGTGACAGCCAGGCTCACCCTGCTGCTCTTTCCAGGAGCAGGTTAATCACCAGGGATGACGCCTGTCAGTGCTGCCTTCACTGATTAATGGGATCAAATATCCGTCAAACATCCAGCTCATCCTGAATCCCCGTCCCTGCAGTCATACTGAGGCTGCTGAAGGATGTTGGAGGAGAAAAGCTGGTTTCTAGGAATGTCCCAGCCCGGAGGGCATTGCTGAGCTGCAGGAGAAGCAGTAAAACCGAATGCCAGGATGATTCCTTCCATTCTGCTGCACTTCCCAGGTGGGCTGGGGGTAGCACCAAGACCCCCCCACCTCAGAGCACAGTGTGAAATGGCCTTGCAGGACGCAACAAGGAGAGAGACCTGCAGTAAGCACTGCACTGACTGGGCTGGTCACCCACCAGGAGCCCCAGGAGTCCCAGGGGCCGATGCTGCAGGACCCCCCGGGTCTGTTTGCATACACGCCGGGTTTCAAGGGAGCATTTCCCAGTGAGATCCTGAGGACTGGCAGGGGCACCGCTGCCGGGTGGACCCTGTCACCACGAGTACATTTCCTTGTTGCAGAGCTGCTCGTGCCACTCACTGCCAAGGAGCACAATGGACCCCCGGTGCACCCCCAGATGTGACTACGATGCGTTCCAGTGAGCAGTGACAGCCCAGGTGTCACAGGACACAGGCAGCTCTGGGCTCCCTCTGCTCCTCCTGCTGCCCCTGAACAGCCTCTGACCCCCTGGCACGGCCACGGCCCCCCGCACTGGGGCTGCGGTGCACGGAGCCCCCGCACAGCCCGGGGGGACAGACTGGATTGCCTGCCAGGCGCTGGGTACGAGGAGACCGCAGCAGCTCGGAGCTGCCAGCCGAGCTGCTCCTGCCGGAGACCGGCATTGCCACCTCGTGGGGAGCCAGGAGCTGCACCTCCTCGGGCAGGACAGGTCGGGATCAGCACCCAAAGACGGGCAGAGGGGAGGAGGGTGCAGGGGCTCAGACGTGGGGCCCAGCCGAAGCCACTCATGACTGCAGGTGCCAGCTCTGAATCCTGCTCACAGCAAAAATCGGATGTTAACACACTCCTGACAGCTCTCAGCCCTCACCAGTGATGGGTTCAACTCTGGGGTCTGACACACACTCCCCTCTTCTGATGTTGGACCAAAGGCTCTGGGGGCCCAGTGGCGAGGACACAGTCAGGATGTGTTGCGTGGACTGTGCAAATCAGAAGTGACACTAATAAATCGACTCTCTGGGGTACCCTGGCTCAGCAGCAGGGCCAGTCTGCCCCGAGCTGACATCAGACTGAAGGTACCGATGCCTCTGCTCGAGTGTTTGGTGTTGAATATGAAGAGCAGCCCTTTGGCTGCAGTGAGGACTTGGAAATGCCTCCAGCAGAAAGATGGAGTGCAAACCTCTAATTGCTTCTCCTGTCTGGTTACTCCACCATGCGGCTGCTAGAGACAGCTCCTTCTGTGAGAGAGAAGGAAAATCTGATCAGAAAAAGAGGAGAGAGAAGAACCATCTGCTTGTTCATGGTGGTCATGGATCAAATTCATATTTTAATGAAAATTTCAACCAGTTTTCCAGCTGATCTGTTACACAGAAGAGAGAGATGCTTCGCAAACACCTGAGAGACACAAATACAGCAATGCAAACAATTCCCTCTGCCCGGTGCAAGAGAACTCATTTGCCTTTATCTTAAATAAAACCCCCAAGATGATGCAACATCCGACCCATGTGGCATCTGCCAGAGCCGCAGATGGCAGCACACCCAGCTGCCAATAACCTGTCAAACCCACGTCGTGCTTCAGAGATGGCTCCGAAGCAGGGCAGGAACACCTACACAGGGAGCTGGGGCTGCACGGGATCCAAATGGAGCTGAGGAGCTCCAGTTCCTCAGCCCAGCAGGCCCAGACCACCCCAGGGCGATGTTCCCACTCCATGTGCAGCTCTAACCCTCTCCCAGAGGAGAGCTCACACTCTCTCTAGTTCTACGTGGCTTTTGACCCCATTAATTGTCAGAGATTTACTGTTCTTCGTATGTGGAGTCTCAGGGTATTTTTAGCACCCGTACACGTTTCTGAGCGGGATGTGATGTTCCTGTGCCAGCAGCCCCCGTGCTGGATGAGCCACAGCAGGGAGACACCCGCCAGTTTGGGGGGTTTATCCACGGCCACACTGGGAAAGCCATGGAATGTCTGTGTTTAGCAGCTCAGGCGTAACACTGTGAGCCAGGCTCCAGGCCCTAAAATTAGGACTCAGGAACAGGACTGAACCTGGGATCACTGATTCCCACTGACCCTGGTCCAGGCCCCTTTGGGCTCACTGCCCTCCTGAGCCAACTTCCAAGAACACCTTTGTCTCTTATTACAAAAGGACCGGGACGGCCCCTTCCCAAGCACCATGACTGGGGTTACTGTGATGTGCTGACCCAGCCAGCCCTTTGGGACCCCCCCAGGAGCCAGGGTGGGATTGGCCAGCACTCAGGACAAACAGCAAAAGGACCTGAGCTCACCCTGCACAGGCTGAGGTTTGTCAAGGCCTGCCAGACTGAGCTGAGGTGCAGTAAGTGCCAGAGGATTCATTTCACTCGTTCAAAGAGAAAAACTTTCCTTTCCTGTCAGATTCTGGTGACACTTTCAGCTCTTCCCTTCAGCAGCAGAGCCCCAGGCCCACTCCAGAACTGTGTATCCTCTGAGCATCTCCCTGCCAGCCTGGGAACAGCACTCGCCTCTCTGTCAGCACGTAGCTCCCTGCGTGCTGCAGGTGTGGTGCCACCGTGGGGACAAGCAGGGACAAACCCCGGTACCAAACCCACATCCACAGGTGAGCTCCGAGCGTTCCCAGGCGGCAGCTCCAGCAGGAGTGGGCCCAAGATGGCTCCATGCCCAGAGCACTGGTGTTGCAGGGTTGTGACCAAGCTGTGCCAGGCTCAGCGAGGCCAGCCCAAGCTGGGAGGGCCACCCTGGGCTGGGCACAGCGGTGTCACCCCAGGCTGGGGCGCGTGATGGCTGTGTGCTCCTGACACCGGGAGATGAAGCATTGCAGAGGCAGCACCCGGGGCCTCTCCACACCCGCGGGGGGCCGGGGAAAAACCTGGAGTGCCCACAGGAGCCCCAGACAGCTCTGGTCAGCCCTGGGCAGCACTGGGCTGTCGTGCTGCAGGGATGTGACGGACGCAGGGTTGGGAATGGGCGACCTGCTCTTGGCTGCCGCCGGCTCCTGCAGCCATCCGGAGGGCGATGGTCACCGCGGCTGGACAATGTGTGGCTAGTGAGGGGCCGGCAGGGAAGGGGAGCAGTCTTTTGAGGGTCCCGAGGAGATATTGATGGGGGTTAGTGGGCCCCAAGGGGATTTCGGATAAGTGGAGCAGGGGTTGGGGGATTTTGGGAATCCTAAGGAAGTTTGGACGTCCCAGAGAGGTTTTGGGGGGCATAACAAGAGTGTTTTACAGAGGGTTGGAAGGTCCCAAGAAAATTTGCGAGGGCTGGAGGGTATTTGGAGCCTCCGTGAGGGTTTCGGGGCGTACCGTGTTCTTTGGAGTGGAGTCCCAAGGGGATCTGGAGGTGTTTGAGTGGTCCCGGGGAGTATTCTGTGGTTCATGGGGGTATTCTGTGGGTCTCGGGGAGGAGGATGGGTTTCCCAGGGGGATTTAGAGGGTTCCGGGAGGATTTTGGGGCTCAGGGGGATCTCGGGGGCGGTGGAAGCGACCCA